>CM055207.1:11491692-11786692 GCA_029224185.1 Karalla daura | reverse complement strand
TTCGAGTAGGCAGCAGGTATAGCGACCACTCCGTGCCCTAAAAATAATAGAATGGCACAGAAGACAGACAGAATAGATTGAGGTATATTAAACCCCACACAAAAAAAAGAAGAACAACCATACAGTTTGGTTTCCCGCTCCATAAAAATTGATGGTCCGTGACTGGAACCTTTTTGTTAAGGAAATGAAATGTTAAAGCTCATAGAGGCTGCAGGAAAGAAACAGAGGAAACGCTGAGTGATGAGTTTCATTAAGAGAACTGATGGGATCCATTGAGGCATATTGAAAATATAGCAGGTTTTTACTTCCTTTATTGTAAAGAAACAGTCAAAGTGATACATGCCGTGGCAGTTTTAGGGCCACTTTTTAGAGTTTTTATGTCTCAAATCGAAAGAGAGGCGGCAGACAAATGTAGCATCAGACGCCGGGGTTCAATCACAAAGGAGCAGAAAACCTGTTGGAGCAGATGAAGTGGATGAAAGTCAAGTGGTCACAAAATATTTTATATGGAACGACTTTCGAGTTTCAGTCTGCACTGCCGGAATCCAGCTATCTGTCTTTGAGTCAGTGCTGTGGTTTATATATTGATGAGTTTCTCCCTCCCTGAGAAGTCGACTCAAGATTAACAGATATGTAACTCATGTACATAAATGCCTTCCCAGTCTCACCGGTGCTAAGTCTTTTATTTAAAACCCTTTATTAGTTATTGCTTAATATGGGTCAAGCATTTCTGGAGCTGCAGGCTTATTTTTATACTAATGCATCAGAGGTCTTGCTCCACTTTGGATTTAGCTTCTGTTGCCGAAGGTATTTTTACATACGGCGCAGGAATTCTTTAATCACCTGCTCTGTCTCTCGTTGTAAAAATCGTTCCGCGTGCCAGGAAATTCTGGGCTCAAATAACCGAAGTATCATGTGCAGTGAAGTGCACTGAGCTCAGTAAACAAGGTTTAGAGAAACCCAGCCACATTTGTGACCTTGGGACTCTCGAATCCTCAGGAGAAAAATCACAATATTTTTTTGTGCCTGTTATTCAGCTGCTGTTTGGGTCTTCAAAAGGTATTTTCTTGCTCCCAACTGATATCTCCCGTCTGCCCTGAATGCTAAAATGTTTGCTGCGAGCAAAACCGACATTCAAATCCAATTTTTCCACCAGACCACAGACGCCGCCCTGCTGCTCTCCCCATCCTCGGTGCAATGCTAGGGAGGATGTTTCAAGGCTCATAGATCTAAGTAATTAAACCTTTGGTTTTAATTAAACCAGGCTTCTCTGCATTGTTTCACTGAATGAGGGCAAATTATTATGTGTTTTGAGGTATAAATTGTGCATAACAAGTGGAAACTGGGAGTGAAAAGATAATGAAGAAGGATTTTGGCAATAACTGGATTGCTGAAGCAAACTCATGCCTATGTAAAAGGTTAAACTTGACAGTTAATTTACTGAAATGCCTGGTGTAATGGTTCAGAAGAGATCTCACTGCTGATATGAAAGTCTCAAGACTTTAAGGAAGGGAATAAAAAAAAAATCTCACTTTTACCTCGGCTTTGAGTGAGTGCACCTGGCCTGTGATGTACAGGGAGTCCAAAAACATCATCACAGCCTTCTTCTTTTCAGTTTTGAAAAGGAGGAATGAATTTCCATTTTTCTTCCTCTGATTTTGGCTAATTTATATAAGGCTGGGTGTGTACATGCTTCATAGCTGTATTGCTCCAGCTACAGTAGCACTTAGCTCGGGAAAAACTTGCTAAAGGTCGTTGTTTAGCAACAACAACAATACAACTGGAAGAGATATTTATGCTCTTCTTCCAACCGATCTGTTGCTGCATGATGTGACTACCTGATCCGATTGGTTGAATTTGCCCACAACAGACAGGTGTTCCACCCTATCACCTGCCAAGTCTTGCACATCAAGTTTAACGCCTTGTACATCAGAGTCTTCTTTAAACAGGCCCGTGAAATCCTTTTTAAGAGACAAACAGCCAGGCCCAGACGTGCGACCTTCACAATAAAACCGCGGAACAAAGGCTGCTGAATGACAGTCTAACTTCCCACTCAGCACCTCAGTCTCGTAGCTCTCCTGACTGAACTGAAACTCGACAGACACGCGCTGCCTCCTGCCAGTGTTTCTGGATCCCCTCACAGTTGTCATGTCATCCATAAAAGTCCTCTGTCCCCCCCCCCCACGTCCCCGCTGCAGACGCAGAGCATCACCTCCTCTCTGGATTTGCAGGAAACCTGGCCGCCAGCCACCCCCCCACACACACACGCACACACACTCCACCCCCACAACCCCCGCCCAGTCTGTTGGCTGCGTTGACTACAAAGCAGCTGCTTGAAGCTGACTCAGGATTTCGCAGCTTAAATTTCGCCGCTCTCTCTCTCTCTCCCTTAAATCTAAGCCTGCAAGTTTTCCCGAGGCCTCTCCAGTGAGCCGGCTAATGGAGCGGGACAGTGTGACACGCACTTTCGGGACGGGCATTGACCACAGTCTGATGGGGGCGGAGGACGCGCTGCCATTTCCATCTCAGTCTATCGGCGGGGGGTGGGGGGGGTGGGGAGGGAGGGAGGGAGGGAGGGAGAGGCTGAACAGTTCAACTCTGCGAAGATGGCGAGAGACGCGGGGAGAAAGGGAGCGTGGGAGACAAAGATGTGTGTGTGAGAGAGAGGAAGAGAGAGAGAGGGAGAAGGAGAGAGAGAATGGCAAGCAGGGGAGAGACATTGATAAGTGGACGTGGGGGAAGTGAGATGTGACAAGCGGAGAGAGGGAGATGCTCAATCAGTGCTGTCAGGTTTCGCTCGCAATCAGAGGCAGCCGGCGGAGACTGCCGATGGGGGCCGCCGCGCTAATGACAGCCGGGCGTCCGTGTTTTCCAGCAGCGACGACTATAAAATCAATGGGCTCATTTGTGCACGGGGCCGCGAATACTTTTCATTACACGTGTCGTGATTTTCATGATTTTCCCAGAGTCGCGGGGATGATTTTAAGCGGCGTAAATAAGCCGAACTTGATTACAAAGAAAGCGCCGGATCTGCGCTGTTTTGTTCCCTTTTCTCGCTGTCAGTCTGTCGAGCACGTGCGCCGCGTCAAAGTAGGAAAGGAAAACAGCCGGAAGCGGAATTTTTTCTTTCTTTCTCTCTCTCTGTCTATCTCTATCTCTTCTCTCCTGGAGGTGACAAAAATAGAGATCTAAAGCAGGGCACCTCGGCGTTGATTGACACCTCTGTGTTCTCTGTGTTTGCTGCAGCCGTGGACACCACCAAGGACCCCTGCCAGAACGTCAAGTGCAGCCGCCATAAGGTGTGCGTCGCTCAGGGCTACCAGAGGGCCATGTGCGTCAATCGCAAGAAAGTGGAGCACAGGTAGGTGGTGGCGGGGAGTCAGACGGACGGGTTTTGCCACCCTTTGAGGACAGTTCCTGCCTGCATGCACCGGACAGGCGTCTCAGCGGCGTTGGTGTCAACAGCTTGTTAGCCGTGCGTCAGTTAAAAGCCTTTCACTGTCTAGTTGGAGAGCTATTGATTAAACCCGGCAACGGGGCCAGAGAGCATCATGAGTCAGGAGTGATGTAATTTCAGCTGGGACACTCATGCTGAGCCGTGACTAATTAACTGTGTGGACGGAAAGTGGGAAAAAGTCAACGCACGACAGTCCTGGAGGCATAAAGTGGCCGAGAAGAAACCATTTCACAGGCACAAGTTTCCCAACTGAATGCTTAATGTATTTTTCTTTGTGTATGCTGAATATTTAGACCTAAATCAAGCAGTTGAATGAATATAAGTTGAGTGAATGCATTACTTTGAAAGTATTCGTGCTTGAAATAAATCGTTGGAATTGCACAGTTTTATGGGGGTGAAATCAGGTCACATGAATTCCCATGGAAGGCTAACAGAGTAAGTGCTGTAAATTCAGTAGTATGTAAATTGCATCATTAATTACCCAGCAGTGATTAAACTTCAAATGAAGGTGTTTAGCTTCCTACTATCTAAGATTAATCTTTACGGCCATTATTTACTTATAGCAGTTACGCCGCCGTCAAACACAGGAAAATCTGGATGCTGGTTTAATAGGCAACACTTAATGTCAGGGGTACATGCCTTGTGATTAATTAATGCTCAACTAATACATAACTCATCATGATCCGATATAATGCATGACGTTTCATGAACTCCCGTGGCTCCGCTTTAATTAGTAATGAAGCAGGTTTTACTTAGTTCAATTACTTAAAACTACTTGGATCATCAGTTTGCGAACTCATGCATTATGTAGTCGTCGGACGAGCATTAACATGTCATCAAATCAGATGTAACAGGAAAGAAATGGACAAAGCAAAAGTCTTGCCTCTTTAAAGCCTGGCATACAGTTTGAAGAGACTTTGAGTAGCTTACACTGCATTATTTACTGTGTATGAGCTGCATGTTGCATCCGTCATCTGTCTGAGTGCTATCCATCACATTTCCATATTGTTTGGACACATCTCTCTTTATCGTCTTTGTTAAAATGCGGGGATTTTGACATGGCAACATTATCTCTCCTTTGACGAAAATAACCACGGAAGCATCAGCAAAGTGGTGCCAAATTGGCGACTGGTTTTGAGAATGAATAAAATCCACTGATAACACAATTACAAATGCAACTCATTAAAAACAAGCATAAATAAACAATTTGGTGTCCGCCGCAGTTACATAACATATGTTTGCAGCTGCTATACAACAAGTATTTAATAATGGATTCATTGATATGATTGACAGGTGCCACCACTGTGTGAATGGGTGTCAATAGGTGAATGTGACTATGAGTGGTCAAAAAGACTAGGAAAGCAATGTATAAGATCCAGTCTGTTTACTATTTATCAATCCACCTGAGTCAAAGGAGGCCAAAGTCATCACGTGGCCAGAAAGACAAGATTTAATAGATACTAATGTAGCTCCATGTCTGCCGGAAGTGTAAATAAGAGAGCATTAGTTATCTAACTCAACAAAGGCGTGGATGTGTTGCTATTATGGTAACAGCTTGTTTGTGCTGTCAACAAGAGGCCAAAAAATGAATTATTGTGGCTCTGACTAATTGCAGTTTCCATTCAGTTGATGTGGCTAACAGAGCCAGCAGTGGGAGAAAACGTTTTCAGCAGTAAGAAGCTTTTTCCCGCTCTGTTAACATGAAGTGAATGCTGCAAAAAACCATGCTGAATTTTAAGCCACGCAGCCCCCCCGGGGGCACGCAACAGAAACACCTCTGAGTTCTCCCACATGATTCATCAATGCGTGACTCAAAAAGCCAGAACAAACTGCCTTTTGTGCCATTTTCAACAGAGCAGATGTCGAAAAAAGGATTAGCAGATTGTCACACGCTGACACTGACACTGACACTGACATGAAGTTGTACCCCGGTTATTTAAAAAGGAATCGAAACAGTTATTATTTCTTATTTCCGTTATTTATAAAAGGACTTAAAATCGAACAGAATAAAATAGCTATCCAATTATCCGTCATCTTCTACTGGTGCCAACATCTTCAATCCATCACAGGACACACGCTTCCACGCTATTTAGAGTATCATGTCAAATGATTACTGTGTGTAAGATAAGGGCAATAATTATCAAGGTATACCTATTTGTGTAATAAGGACAAAGAATTATCTAAATATAGTATATTCCTGAGATAATATGTTCTATATATGCACATTGCAGATTTATGATATGCATGAACTCGCATGTGAAAGTCAATTATTATATGTACTTGACTCCCAGTGTGAGTAACAGGTCCTCTGGAGAGTTCCGATAATCAGGAGCGAAGGCTGAAACCATGACAACGAGATATATATACATACACACACACACACACACACCACAGTGGGGTTTCTACCATGTCAAGCTCTCCACCCTCCACAATGACCCTTAAGCTGTGTGCGATAAAACCTCCCGGAGAAGTATTTATCTAGTCCCTCACCCATTCACTCCACGTTGACTGAAAAACAAATGAGCAGGGTTGCGGTCTGAAAAGAATTAATGGAGTGAATTATTAGTACCTGCAAAGTCTATCTGCTGCGACAGGCATTTATCTTTTTCAATAAAGTGCTTCATTTACAGAGTCACTCCAGAGACGAGAGAGAGACTGTGTCGAATAATGGGCAATAAGGACGAGTGCGAGCGCGCTAAACCGCCCCGGCGTCATTAAGTAGCAGCCCCAGAAGTCGCGGCGCACGCTGTGCTCGCTGAGCACGGAGTCAATCACTGCGGGAGGCGAAAGCAAGCAAAGGGGAGGGAGGGCGTTTATGAATTACTGCATCTAGATATTAAAGAGGGCCTAGAATAAAGAATAATAATAAAAAAAACACTTTTACCCCGGCTTTGTTGAATCATGAGATCTATGACACCTGGCCAAAGATGTACAGCAGGCCTAAAAACATGGTCAGGTCCTCATTCATGGATATAAATTCCAGATGTTAAAAAAGATAAAGCAAACAGTGGCAAAAAAAGTAGCAGTGTCACATATAGCATGTTATATATTATATAAGGCCCAAATAAGTGTCCGCTGTGATGCTGGATGTGTATGTGCTCCATACCTGTATCGATCCCGTGTCAGGGGAAATAGGTTGTTTACCAAGGAATGTCAAGTCAGTCAGTGCAAAGCCTATGTGTGGCTGTCATGAAACGAAATGGTGCAGATCTGGACCTTCATATCCCCACACAAAGCAAAGGATTGTAAAGAGATTGTATGATGATGAAACTAATGTTCCATACAGTAACTTCTATGTTAACACCAGAGAACAAAGATACATACTCCATTCAACCATACTGGGCCAATATAGCCACCACTTACCTTTTTCTATCCAGGGTTGAGGATGTGCTGGTGATGGTGTGATGCCTGTTACCACACCATCGCAGTGAGAGCTAATATGCCCTCACGGTTTTTTAAAAATTCAGCAGCGACATGTCTTCCCAAAAACTGAGTACCCTGTAACACTAGCTTTTCAATCGGGAGAGGTTCGTAAGAGTGGACCAGGATCTGATTTGAATGGCTGACATGTTGGGAGGATGTGAGAAGGAAATTGGCACATTGACGTTGAAATTGTGCTGAAATCTCATCGTTTTAGCTCAAAGAGGAAACGAGAGAGGGAATGGGAGAAAAACATTGGGGAATGAGACTGAATGGGTGAGGTAAGGATTGTATAAGCTATGATTTGTTTTTTGTTTTTTGTTTCCTGCAGGTTGTTTTGTCCACAGCGACTCACAATAAGTGCATTCAAAGTTGACAGGAACAAGAGCCAGACTGCAGGAGTGCAAGTACACCCCTTAAGAAATCATGCATCAAAGGGCAGGCCTGCCCTCACTGAGCTGCCAGCATAGGCCTGTGTTTAAAACCATCAGGAGAGTTAGAGATCTGCGTAGGTAGAAACAGCATATAAGACATTTCTCATCCTAATGTTCCCTGTTTTCCAGAGGCAAGCAGCTGGGAACCCACGAAAACAGCTGCAAACCCTGCCCCGTCACCACCTCCTCACCTGTCTGCGGCTCCGATGGACACAACTACGCCTCGGAGGTAAAGAAACTCTCTTCCTTAGATCGCTTTTAGATTGCTGTTTTCAGATTAGCGCCATCATTATTCTATTATGAAATTCTATTATTATTCAATGTGATTCCAGATGGACATTTGGATAATCTGTACTGTAGATAGAAGAAAAAATGTATATATATGAATTTACAATGCTAATGACAGAGATTTGCAGATGAGGAGGAGTTAAAGTTGCTTAGGTCAGACCCAGGAAGGAGCTTGGAGAGTCCTGTGTTGTGGTTTTAAATAATGAGAGAAGTCCGGCCGAGTGGTGCTCCCTGCCGCTCTGGAGTGGACGTGGGCGCACAGTTCATCACCACTTGCAGCTCTCCGGCTCATCGCAGCCCAAATGATTAATGACTGATGGTGGTGTTTGAGTGGCAAGCGCCGCTGCCGTGCCTCTTCATTGATTTATGTACAGTTCTTAATTTTGACCTTGCATGAGAAGGCAGTGGGAAAATGACAGCTCATTCTTCGCTGCTTTTCTCTAAGTGCAGTGTCTCATCTGAATGAGCAATCTCCTTTTCCTGCGGTCACCCCCATAAATATTTTAACTACCTCTCTCTCTCTCTCGCTCTCTCTCTTGCTATCTCTCTTGCCATACAGTGTAAGCTGGAGCAGCAGGCCTGCCTCACAGGCAAAGACCTGAACATCATGTGCACCGGATTTTGCCCATGTCCCGCAAGTGTCATTACAAATACCGAAGCGAAGCGTGGCAAGTTCACTTTCCATTCCCATCCAGCAAGAGAAAGTGATGATGCCATTATGGTTAAACACTCACCTGCTTTCTCCCGCAACCAATCAACCCAATTGGATCAATGCTCACCAATTCCAGAGATTACTGTTATCCAAATATCCCCCCTGTGTGGTTAAACTGCTCTTTCAATCGTGTGGTAATTAATTATTTAGAGTGTACGCTATCTATCACAGCAACCAAACAGTATCGACCGTCCAAGGCTCTTGGGCACGTGAAAATGCCAATTGATCAGAAGGATGAAATGTTACTCCTGCTTTTCATCTGCAGCCCGGGGATAAGTGCTCGGCCTGAAACTGGAAGTGGATTTCTATCGGAGAACAGCCACATGCTAGAGTGAAGTTAATTGGGAAATAATGTAATTCTTTGATTAGCGGCTCATTCGCTTTTGAAAGGCAGCCTTAAAATCTGCTGCAACCCGCAGAAGAAAGCCACGTCTTTCACTGTGTTCGCCGCATTTATGTCATAGGACTGTGTTGTATAGCGGTAGCTATACGAGGCAGCATGTCGGCTCGTATAGGCTCCATGTCTTTTAATGCTGTTAAGTGCTGCCAGGGTTTGCTGAGCTCCGCTCTCTGCTCCCACAGAGAGCTGCACCGGCCAGGACCTGGCAGACCTGGGCGACCGCCTGAGAGACTGGTTCCAGCTCCTTCATGGAAACGCCAAGCAGAATAACTCTGGCAAGCCCGGCGCTGGCACCGCTTCAGGTTGGAAACTCACAAAAGCGTCTTTATTATCTGCCGCCCTCTGAACTCATGACTCAATTGTCTATGCAAAGAAATGTAGCTTCGACAGAGAGGAAATAAAAGTGCCGTGCAAATTGTCTCCGACAGCGCTGGAAAGGAGCCTGGTGGCCAGCTGCAAGGACTCCATCGGCTGGATGTTCTCGAGGCTGGACACCAACAACGACCTGTACCTGGACCAGGCTGAGCTGGCGGCCATCAACCTGGACAAGTACGAGGTCTGCATCCGGCCTTTCTTCAACTCCTGCGACAGCTACAAGGACGGGAAGGTCTCCACGGCAGAGTGGTGCCTCTGCTTCTGGAGAGAAAGTGAGTGAAGGGATCTCGCTGCCGAAAAAGACACGGAGAGCCGAGTCTATTTTGAGCCGCATCTCTAAACCGGTGAAATAATAGCAGTGTTACGGCGCAGGGAAACAGAGGGTGTGCGATCGCTTTCCTCCTCCACCTTCTTCTCGCTGGAGAAAAGCAGCAAAACAAGCCTCCGGTGGCTGCTGTAAGAGGGGATAAACAAATGAGTATCGTTAAAAATCAATCCTCAAACTTGCCAGACTGTTGTCCTGACGGAGAGAGTGTTTATGTGTTTGCACCTCGACAGCACCTCCAGTGCTCTCAGTAAAGTGGCTTTGCACTTAAGGAAATACTGCTCCTTACCTTCTCAGGATCTCAGGAGAGCTGGATCTATCCACCCAACCATTAACTTACCTGCTTTGTACCTCAGCAGTGTTGCAGGGGGTCTATTGGTGCCTCTCCAGACATCCACACCATACCCTCTTACACTTATCCAGCGACAATTAAGAGTCTTCAGTCGACCTGAACATGCACGTTTTTGCACTTTGTGAGGAAACTAGAATACTCTGAGAAAACCCACATGAACATAAGGAGAACAAATCTCTCTTACACTCTCCTAAATTATTTAGTTAGAATCCCCTCTCAAATAGTAGCTTATCTTGTATGTCCACCAAGCTGGGAAGCTTGTACATCCGTGAGGCCAGATGTACGTGTACCTGTTGCGTCCCTAACAACCTCTGATAGCTGTTGGCTAATTCCCTCCTCTGCACGGACAGAGAGGAGCACCTGTGCTCCATTCTGCTGCTTCACGACGAGCCCTGTGATCAGTACACCGCAACTATGTGAAAACGTAATGACGTAACGTAGCCTTACCTATGTGTTCAACACATGAGCCTAGCCTGATCTAACCAGTGGATTTTATTCAGACAAAAACAAACTTGGCTCTAAACCATGAGAGAGCCATGTAAATCCTGGGTAAGACTGCATATGCAACAACGGCTAGAGTGCAGTTAGCTTAGCTTAGCATCGAGACAGCAGGGAAACAGTTGGCAGATAATTATGTCCGAATGAAAATTCTAAAATAAACATACCAGCCAGCACCTCTGATTCTGATAATAGCTTCGAAACCTAACACAGGTTGTCATTTTTACATTTTGTGTGAGTGACCTTTAAAGGTGCAAGTGCAGAGCTACGAAGGTGAGCTTTTTCACACTGAGTCTCAGAAAATTGCCTCTGTCTCTAAGCTGCTCATTTATCACAGTGGGATGAAAGTGGTGTCTTTGTTATGGATCGGACTCCTGACAAGAAATTGGATGAACCCAGTTCCCGCACTGTCAACGCATTCCCTTAACCAGCGCTGAAAGCCTGCACACAGTTAATTTGAAAACAGGATTCGTCTGCGGCTTCTGTTATTTAACCTTTGGCACTTTTCACTTTTTTTTTTCCTCGAATCTCCATCCAATTCTCTATTTTTCATGGCCTACAATATTCCCCGGACATGATCAGCAATTCTCCCCTGCTGAGAACAATCTGGGCAAGACCTCTTTTATCTGAGTCATCTGACAATTTGCCAGAACCACTTTCTACCAAATTAAAAGTCCTTCCTCGTGGCCTCACTTAACTCCCGCCCACACCCCGTCCCCAGTTTTATCTCGCCGCCATGCAGCAGGAAATCCAGTCTGTTTCACCTGTTTCCAAGGCTGCCACAACAAGCAGCAACACTGTGTCAGTGTTGCAGGCTCTTTACAGCTGTGGATCCGCAGCCAGACTTTCCCCGTTTCACCCTCACTGTGCGCTCGGCCTTATTTGTCCCTGATACCAGGTTCATTAACAAGCTGTGTTTGAACACCATGTTCCCCTTGGACGCTGCTCGAGTTGCACTGAAGTCCAATAACAAAGCATCATTGTGCTCAGTTCAGGCAGACGGTTCCCTTCAATCAGCCCCTTCCTGGTTTCTCCGCCTTCAATCACGTTGCTGTTGAGCTTCCACTGAAAAAAACGATTGTTTTTCCCGTGCAATGTGCAGTCACACAGAGGCGAGTAGCTTTAGATCTTTAGATATTACATATATATACGCGTATTATAAAAATATAGTATACAATACAAGTAGTATCATGTAAAATAGGATTATGTTTCATTTATATTTACATGTATGTTGTATCAACATTTTTACCTTTATTATGTAAAACTATGACTGCTCAGACCTGAAGAAACCTCCTCAACAAGGTGTGAAATGACTCATTCAGGAGGCTGTAATGAAGGTCACAAATCTGACCTGGACGAATGTTTCTCCACAAACAGTATCTTGGGCGTTTCTGATGAAAAACAATGTTTCAAAGAACACAAGAAAACAAGGATAAATACTTCACTCCTCGTCCTAGGTCACCTTCAAGTCAGGAAAATAAGAGAAATCTGCTGCACTTTCAAATTTATTGATATTTGGGGAATACACCAAGGACACAGTGTCAGTAAAAAACAAGATTAGATGAGCTTATCTGAGGTCACACAGTACCCGCATCCACATCTTAGCGATGCGATTCAAATGTCATTGAAACATGATGTCAGGTCTGGTTTGACTTGATGTTATTATTCCGATAAAGGACTTCAGCTGAGATCACAGTCCCCTCTTTCCATTACCAAAATTAGACCTTTCACTTGTTACTGGCACGGAAGTTGAAAGCATTGCCAGAGTTAGACGGTGACACCCCGAGTTAAAAGAAACGCAAAATGATGATAGAACGAATCTAAAACTCCCTGCTGTGCTTGAAAATTCATCTGGAAACCAAGCTCCCTTTTGAAGCCTCCTTCCTGACATTTTAAGTGTAGTTATCGTGTCGGAAAATGTAAAATAATCGGGGTGTCTACTCGGGTGTCTCTCTCTCTGACAGTGCTGTTTCAGCTGTGTACATTTGCAGCATTGGCACCGTTTGACCTTTCGTAAACAAATACAGGATATTCCTGGCAGTAACCTCATTTGCACGCCGATTTTCCCATTGATTGGGCATTTAACCTGCATGCAATAGATTACACCGGCTCCCGAATCAATTTTTCATTACCAGCTGGTGATATTTATACACTGCCTCACACCAAGACATCAAGTAGTAATGTGTTTACAATAATGATGCATAACTGATGCCACACCGGAGGCGGTCTTGAAATTATATCATGCAAGTATGGTTCACATTAGAAATGCTGTGGGGGCAAATGCATGTGGCTGTGAAAGTCTGCAAATACTGGAAAAGGTTTGTCACCTATAACAGGTCAATGCGAAGTGTCTTTGTCCCGTCGTTTCTATTTCTGTCTGTTTGGAGGCTGCGTTTCCCTGTCATTCTCGGGCTACATCCATATGTTCTTTCAGCTGCACTCTGGACCATCGATCACACTCCGAGGGAATGAAATATAAGACATCTTAAACAAATCAATACGGCCAAAAAGTGTAATTATGAAGAGCATTGATTGAGATAAAGTTTGAGGAGAGCAGTTTTAGGTATTGTCTGTCATCACTTTTCTTGCCTGTGCCCCACAGAGCCGCCGTGCCTCGCTGAGTTGGAGAGGATCCAAGTGCAGGAGGCAGCCAAGAAGAGGCCTGGTAAATGCATTTATCAAAACAGCTCTACACCTGCACAGAAACACCTTTTTTTTTTTGGACGGGAGATCACCATGGACTAACTTCATATGCTGTTTGCAGCCGTGCAGTTGCTGCGCTGTGCTTATGTAACGTGGTGCAGCAGGCAAGAAGCTGGCAGAGGCTCATTTGAGAGAGAGATCACAAGCACACGGCCAGGATTAGGCCCTAATCAGGCCTGGGGGTGGGGGAGTGGGAAGATTAGGGGGCAGTGGTGGCTTTGAGAAAAAGTGAGGTTAACAGACCTGTTTGGCTCTTTGACTAACCCCACTGCAAAGCATCTGTTGTGACTGTGAAAGATTCAGAACTTTAGGGCTGGCGTCAATTCAGCAGATGAGTTGGAATTTCAATTGAATTGACTCCAACCACATGTTGAGGTGAATTGGAATTGGAATCTTTTGCTACTTTGTTTGAAACATGAAAACATGTTGTCTCTATGTAAGACTGAGTAATAGAGTCAGTCAATAATTTTTTTAAATCTGACTATGAAATGGTGCAACTAAGAGGCTCTCAAATACATGCTGTCCATTTCTTATTGTTTGGAAGCCATTTTGAAAACATAAGGTAAAAGCAAAGCATTCTGGGAGTCAGGGGTTCTTCTATCCCAATTTGAGTGTAATTGTTCTGGAGTTTAATGTTTACCAATAATGCAGAACAACATTGTTTGTATATAATGCAAATACAAATCCGACTGAAATGTGGTGTATTGTTGAACACTTGACCTAAATAAGGGATATGAATTGCTTTGCATTTCAAACCATCTATCCATTATCTTACCCGCTTCCTACCACAGTGAATACACCCTGGTTAGGTTGCACACACACCACTCACTCTCACACTCACTCTCCCTCTTCAGCTGGCCTAAATATACATGTTTCTGGACTGAGAGAAGAACCAGAGTACCTGTAGAAATCCCACGCAGACAGAAGAACGTGCACACATCTACTCAGTTGAAATTTGACCCAAATTCAGGAAGTGAATTGAAAATGTAAGTGTCATTCTCAATTCCTCTCTGAATTTTGTGCAGCCCTGGCATCTACGCAGATGCTTTTCAGTCCCAGGCTCTTCTCTCCCCTGAAGCCCACTTGTCTCATTGCATGTGTTTCCCTCCATCTTTCACGGTGGTGGTGACGGGGGTTGTGATGGGAGGTGGGTGTGTGTGTGTGTGTGTGTGTGTGTGTGTGTGTGTGTGTGTGTGTGTCTGTGTGGAAGGGGCTAGGTTTGGAGCTTGTTAAAGAACTTCGCTTTGGGTTTTGACAAGAGAGTCCTGAGGGAGGCTGAACCAGTGGAGTTCTGTCACCACGGCTGTCGCTCCATTTTTAAATGCCACTCAGGCGGCATACGGAAACACACCACGGCAGCAGACTGCACGAAGTCACATCCAGCAGCATATGCACGCTGGTGTAAAACAAACAGGACTGCTGTCTCCTTCTCCCTCTCTCTGCCTCTCTGGTGTTGGCTGCCAAAAAAAAAAAAAAAACCTGCCTCTCCATCCTGACTGATGGTCTCATCACAGGTTCACTAAGGCGTGCTGGCATTCTCGTTTATGCAGCACTCATCGCAGGCATCATCAGCTACGTGCCTGCTGCTCAGGGTGTATAAATATTTAACAGCCACATCGGGCTTGTGCGCGTCCTTGCAGGGATGTACATCCCCAACTGCGACGAAGACGGCTACTACAGGAAGGTGCAGTGTGACCAGAGCCGAGGGGAGTGTTGGTGCGTGGACCAGCATGGCGGGGAGATGATGGGTACCAGAATCCATGGCAACCCCGACTGTGGTAAGAGACGGGGACAGAAGGACAAAGTGTGTGGGGGGGGGGGGGGGGGGGGGGGCAGATATTTCCCACGCTGTGCATGGTGGGAAGATCCCCGCCTCAAGAAGAAGGTTTGACCGCTGTATAAAGCAAACCAGACAGAAAGGAAGCATTTTTGGTTTTATTAACTGTTCCTGAGCCCATATGTGTGTTCATGGGTTTGAGAAAGGGTTAATGGGTCAATCGACCAATAACAAATTGGTTTACTTGCTGAATGATCCAGATTTGTGTTTTTGGAGCAGTATTATTGGTCCTGTCCCAATGTGGTGGGACAGTCAGTTAACGATATAATAACTGCAGTCAAAGAAGGTGACTGATTTATGTTTTGCAAGACGTCCTGGCTTTACTTTTGTTTTGGAGACATTGGTATTTTCCCACAAATATCAACAAATTTGCACACTTAACATACACTTGCACTTAACGTGCGCTTGATGTGCACTGACTTTAAAAAAATGTTGAAATGAGTTGATGTCTTTTTTCCAGCATAGGGAAAAAAATTACAGGCACCCATGGTGAATTTCTATCAAAGACAAGGCTGTTTTTCTCTCTGTTCAATCACGTTCATTGATCTTTATCCTGAAAAATATTCTGAAAACCCCCATCACAAGGTCCTGGTTAATATTCTTTGTTTTTTTCCAAGTTACAAAGATGTAATTTCAGATAAGAATCTTATCTTCTTCAGGCAAGATATGATTTCAAAGCATCTTTACAGTTGATAAATCAATCGTTTCAACATTGATACAAAAACACCCCTTGTGTGTTCATCCTCTTCCAGATGAGGTGGTGGGATATTCTGGAGATTTCGGGAGTGGAGTGGGGTGGGAGGATGAAGAGGAGAAGGAGGCAGAGGACAACGGAGAGGAGGCGGAAGAGGAGGAGGAGGAGGAGGGCGAGGCAGACGATGGCGGATACATCTGGTAGAGGCGTCTGACCCCACACGGAGAGCCGAGTCACAGCTGCTGGCCCGAATACAAACGGAGACGGCTCTCTCCTTAAGGCGAAAGATTTTGGGGATCGGACTGGGAAGGCATGGAGTTGTGTATCATCCTGGTGGGATTTGTTGTGCTCGTCCAGGGATGAGACGGTGACCAGTTTTTGTCTTAGATATGTGTAATTGCTTCATTCTTCTCTCTGTTTTTTGAGCAACAGAGCTTTTCCGTTTGCCGTCCTGGAACGCAGGACCCACTGACTACCGCGCCATAGGTACCTAAAGTCCATCCGAATTCCTATGTTGTCCGACCGCCATCTATGCATATAGAGATTACCAGTAATTTTGTATCGTGTCAACAATTGCTTGAGTATTAGAGCAGCCGTCCCACTGGAAAGACCAGGCATCTGCATTATGAGGAACAGTTTGACATTTTGGTAAATTCACCTGCTTGCTTTCTATCTTTTGTGGAATCACTCTCTTGCTTTAAAAATGTGAACGGTGAACTTGCAGACAGATAGCTTAGTATCCGAGCTCATTAATTAACTGCTAAAATGTTGTTTACCCTGTGCAAAAAATACTGTGTAAACTGTGTAAAGACATTGCATTGCATTTTTACATGCAGGTCAATGTCAGAAAAAATGTAGCACATCATTAGCTATAGCACCAGAAACTTCCCTCAGGAGTCAGAGGAGACCAAAAACAGAGCTAAAAGAGAGATAAAAACTTGAAACACATTCCTTAGGTGGCCAGAAAGACAGAATGATTAGTGTTAAATGTTAAGTAAAATGAGTAACTGCATGAGGTTTCAGCTAAAGCAATCCTATCATCTATCTGTTGATCCACATTTTTAAGACCGAGAGTGACACTCATCTCATTCCTTATCTGTCTCAAAATGATAGCAAATAAGCAACTGATAATTTCACAAAATGTACCTGTTCCTTTGAAGTTCTGTACAACGTGGTTATGTATCTCCAAACGGACTTTGTAAATAAATTCAGTGTAAATTATCTGTGAAGCAATTCAAGAAGATTCCAGGACACAAAGTTACCATGCTACCTTCATGATGGAGGAGCACCACAGCTCATAGCAGTTTTTAAATCGTTCGTGCTCAGTGAACTGAGTGAACACACAATTGTACAGGACCTACATTCCCAGTTGGATTACTTCTATTGAAAAACCTGTAGAATGTACTTTAACGATCCAGACTGCACCTTTAGTAGAAACCAGTAGTCGCTATCCTCTGCTAACTCTGAAATCATGTCAATGAATGTGCCACAACTACGTTTTATCATGAGTTTGCAACTTGAAAAAAAAAGTATTTTGTGTTTATACAAAAAAATGTGTGCATTACTTGAAAGGTCTGTGTGTATACTTGAATTCACACTGTAATTTTTTTCTATGAGAATATCGTTGCTATGTCTCCATTCATGCTACTGGTAGGCCAGACATTTGGTTGTTTTTAGTATTGCATGTTAGTTGATAAGAATGTATGTCTAGGCTGAGCACTTTACTAATAAAGGCACCGGAGCCAAACTCTACATTGACTTTAATCTTTTCAAACTTTTCCCAACGACATCATCCAGAGATATATGAGGTTGAATCTGTGGACTAGTGCCTGCTTTGCACTGTATTTATTCATAAGAATCATCCAGGTAGATAAAGCAAAGAACACAATGCCACAGGAGGTTCAATTGAATTCCCTTTTTATATCTCAGGAAATCCGTATCTTCAAATTCAGTCAGTGCACTGAAAACATGTTTTGAGCAGAAATGAACTGACACTAAATCTGACCTTACATGGAATATACTGTTCATAAAACTCAAGCCGGATGTGTAAATGTGAATCTCTTGGAGCAGAGTTCTACTTTCTCATGACCCTCCCACCTGGCATGTCAAGAAATTTCTGAAGCCTGTTACAGCTGAGGACAGCAACTACTCTGATTACATCTGATTGCGCCAAACAAGGCCTGAACCAAATATAATTTCATCACCGTCTTCAATCAGAAAGCCTGCAGAGGGATAAAAACAAGTTGAAAGCTGCAGGCTCCTCTCTGGGGGATTTTTGCTGGCACTATTTTGGTGCTTAGCTGCCACCTCATGCTTGATGAACAAATTGCATCCTGATGGCATGCAGCTAAATGACCACAATCTCTAGGATAGAAAGCATACAATTACTGCGATTTAACCAATAATACCACAGTGTAAACTCTTGAGTAAGTTCTGGTAGGGTATTGGACAGGGTCAAAGTGTAAGAGAGACAGCAAAGAGGAAATGAAGTTGAGTTTAACTCCCAGAATCCCCCTCAACAAGAGACAGGAATTTTAGCTCACAGTTGCATTTTGGTGAAAAGTGCCATCATCACCGAAAGCAATTACACTTAATCCTGTGGGAAATGTGAGAACCAAACTTCATCTAATGCTTGTCAAGACATTTCACTGAAAATGAAAAAAGTCCACCTCAAAGTGGCCCTGGAGGAACAATCACAGGATCGCCAAAGTCAACTTTGTACAATGTCTGTGCAGCTCCATCCATCAGGCACTGAGACATTCCCGCAGTAAAACTGTGTCTAACCCTGACAGGCATCCAGTGAAGGACAGAGAGAAGTCCTGAAGCAGCACTCTGCAATTTGCGCCAGTGGCTCGCTATCACAATAAAGGCACATCCCCATAATTAAGAGATAAAAACGTCAGTGACATTCTCCACTTCAGAAAGCGCCAAAAACACGATTGCAGCACTTGAGCATATAATGACAGGCCTTAGCCAAAAGTGACTCCCAGATTACCGGCTTAATGGCTTCACATCAGCCGATGGAGAAGTTACAGGGATGACACATGCAGTGTCCATATTTTTTTCCATATTTTTTTCCATATTCTTTTTCATATTCTTAGAAAGCAACGTCAAAGTATATAGAAAGATGTCTAAAACACAGATAAATACAAATCTCTAATGTAACACTACAGCATAAGACACCTTTGGAAAATCTCATTTTACTCGACATTAGAACTCATAGACATTGCTGAATTGCAATATACTTAAAACCCCTACATAAACTGGACAATTAAGTTAGATGCATATTGATCTAGAAAATAATTAGCCATAAAAAATGTATGGAGGGCGAGGGGGTTCTATCTCTTCAAATTACCCCTAATTACGAGCATTTGTGCTAAAAAAAAAAAGAGAGCGAGAGAATAATAAATGACCCAAGATGGAGCCCTGAGGCACACCACAACTGAGTAGGGCACTGGAGGACGAAGCTCCTCCAAACCTGACAGCTAAAGACCTCATTAAAGTTCACTTTGCCCCACAGACACCAGCAACAAACCAACAGGTTTATTTGGAGCTGTCTCGTCTCTCCAGTGTCATACTTTTTTTTTTGTTGTTGTTAGCAGATGCCGAGCCAAAGGAACATGGTTAGCCTTAAGTAACGTAGAGGTGTCTGTTAGACAGTTCCCAGGAGTGGAGAAAATAATAGCTACTTCAAATGATTTAAATGATGTAAAGAAAGATGAGATATAAGTGTGTGAAAATGGCTTGTAATTGGGGAAAGTAATAAAAACGACACATAGCGAGTGGAGTCAAAAAAAACAGGTTGTTTTAATTTCATTTGAACTGCTCCTCGTAAAGATCAATTTAAACATGTTGATGCTGTCACAACACAAACCATTTGCACAGAAAAATCATTTCAAGCCGTGTTATAAATAACTAGTAATTTTGTGTCGGCTAAAGGGCAACTACTGTACAGACATTTACATCTGTATGTACATAATTTACAGGACTCAGCGCTCAGTGGTTCAAAGGAAAAGCAGTTTGTTTACACGCATAGTATATCTCTGTAAACACTCGCAACCCCGTCCCTGTACAAAATCTGTTTCATACGCATCTCTTTTTTATCTCAAGTCACAAATATCTCTGCATATATTAATGAGCAAAATATTCAAAGTGTTACCCTGTAAACATGGAACGCAGGACACGGCGAAAGACAACGACGGACAGATTAAGAGGAGAATATTCATTTACAGGTCAGCATGTCGATGTGCGCCCTCATATCTGAGCAGATAGTCAAAAAGCGCACCACTGCTGACCGAATACCCACACATGGCTCAGGCTCTAAACTAAAAGGAATGAATAACAAACAAACAAACAAATAAAATAAATAACCCATGAATGTCATTGACGTCAGGCTCAGAACTAGATTTACTCTTTTGTCGAGTCAGACTGCCTTCGCTACGGTTCCTAGGTATGGTCAGTCTACTTTATTGCTTCCTGACGTTTTAAGGGCAATGCGTTATGACAGCCTTCATGATACCGTAAAGCAAGTGCAGTGTGTCACGTAGTCACAAAAGTTCGGAGTGAACGTTTTATCTCTGAAGCCCCGTGTCGAACAGCCCCGGGGACACAGTCGGAGATAAATTATCGAGGACTAATTTTAGTCCGGCAGACGCGTTTGAAACGAGGCGCCTTCAAGGGAACACGTTCACGTCACATGCAGAAATAAACAAGCCAATTCCATCGAGGAGCTCAGAGTGAGAAGCACATTATTCACAGGCAGCTCGTCAATGCGCGACTCCGTTTAACTCTGTTTACTCCATCATCTTTGCATTTATTTGTGGGACGCGCTGTCTTTCCTCCTTTTTTGGCTTTTTCTAAAGGGGATTTGACATTATTTTGCCTCAGTGCTCAGCACTGGAAGATATCTTTTGTTGAAGTTTAAATCTCTCTCCCCACTAATCCCGCAGTCATTAGCATACATCTTTGGCTGTGTGCTTTGAAGGCAGTGGCTGCATAGCATTAGATGAAATGAACTAAAATTAATCTTGTGTATTGAGTTATTTGTTTGATTTGGAAATCTAAATTTTGCCTCTCTACTTCTATGTCAGACAAGCAGAAAGACTGTGGTCTCCTTAATTGTCAACACTTGCTTCCTTATAAATAACAACTTAAGCAGTAGTAGTCTACAAAACACGTGACCTTATTACAACTCTGAGTTCAGAAACACATGTAGGACAGTTCACCATGAACCACTTTTAAAAGTTTGCACAGAAACCTTTAAATCCTGAACAAATTCTTTAAGTATTAAAATGAATGTTTTTCCATGCGCTCTTAATAATACCGTTTGAATCGCGGGCTGATTGACACTGGCAGACAAGGAGACAAAAAAGGCTTTGTCACGCTTCGGGGGAAACTGTGTCAAGGAAATCCCTTCTGGTTTGGGCTCCAGCCCTGCGTGTCAGTCGATGTACTGGGATAACCATCTGAAACCTTCCCCGTAGCCTTGCTTTTTCAACACGCTGCACATGAAGATCTCCAGCGGCCGCACGCCCAGCTCCTTCAACGAGACGTTTCCCTGTCGGTGACAAAACGAATAATTGAGGGCGGAGGTCAGCCGGCAGCGGGGCCCACACAGAAGGCAGGGATCAGATTATTTCTGTAAATGAGCGCGCCTACCTTCCCGGTAACCTGACCGTCGAGAGCGAAAGCTCCTCGGAGCCCTCCTTCACTTATGGCCTCGGGACGGTCGATTTTATTACCCAGCACCAACACCGGTACGTTGCATATGGTCTCGTCTCCCAGGAGAGCCTAGAGACGCACAATCATCATCAATCTAGCGTTAACAGGCAGCAGTCAGCCCAGCGAGGAGGAGGAGGAGGAGGAGGAGGAGGAGGCAGCTTGGAACGCTGATGTTTGATCTTACATCCAGCTCAGTCTTGGATTCTGTCAGCCTGTCGTGATCTGCGCAGTCTACGAGGAAGACGACTCCATTCACAGCTGGCAGGTAGTTCTTCCACACTCGTCGGGCTGCCGACAAAGAAAACACACAGCTTGTCTGCGGCGCGATAATGACTGCGCTCCTCGACGTGGAATGCAGCAGTTTTACACTGTGAATAGGAGCAGGAGGATGTGACACGGCGTCCCCTCTCATCTCTGCGCACAGTCCTGATCTCTACATAGCGACACGGCGTGACTCACTGCCTGAAATACTGAAGTGTCTGGACAGGCAGTGTGGCGGTATGGTGGACAGCACCGCTGTCCAAGGTTCAAATCCCAGTGTGACTGCGAGCCTCTCTGTGTGGAGCTTGCATGTTCTCCCTGTGTTTGTGTTTCCTTTGATGGACTTGCCCAAGTACAAAGTGGGTAAAATAATGGATGCCAGCTCAATCATTCCTGGAACTGTGTCTTCCTCTAGAGGGGCCGACGCTCTTATTTTCTCATTCATTTTCAGCATTGCAGGCAAACTGTGCATACAGGAGCTACCTGCTTTTAAATTTCGGTTCAAACATGTTTAATATTTCAGGCTCCTTATTTCCATCAGAGCTGATTTGACTTGCACATAAGTGCCGCAGGGGCTACAGAGACACCATGTGGCAAGGCAAGAACAAGGCTCAGTCAGCTCGTCTCGGTTTCCTCTCTCCGATGACAGTGGAGGCGACTGAGCTCGGCGATCTTTTGGTTCTCGCCTAACGTCTGACAACAAATGTGACAAATCCTGAATGCCGTGCTCCTTAATTTATTTTCATAGCCTTTTGGTTGAGAAAAACGGATCCGCATCGTTAAAACCCGCTGCGTCTCGCCTATTTTCTTGTGTTATTACTGACACAAGATGGAAAAAGATCTCACCTTGTACATGGCCGCCTAAATCAAATGTGGTGAATGTCATTCCACCAATTGTGAGTTCTTCAGAGGCTTGGAGAAAGAGGAAAATCGTGTATAAGTAGGGACTATGTGAATATAATCATTCACTACATAAAGCATACTATAGCAGACTTTAAATCAACAGACATTAAATAAATATTTTCTAATATTTCAATGTGTCTAGGCCAGCAGAATTCTGTTTGAGTCGCTCCTTACTTGGATGCAGCGTTGGTACGTGTTGGCCGAGTCGATCGTCTTTCAACATGTGGAGCAGTGTTGTTTTACCAGCATTGTCCAGGCCCAGGAAGACCAGCTTCCCAGACTTCTTATACAGGCCTGGAAGGAATATTTCACAAAATGTATGGGGAATGATGCAACAAAAAGACCCTCTAAATCCCCGAGGTGGAAACATAACCAATAGAGAAACATTTCTGCACGGCGTGAATTTGAGCTCCGCACTCGCTCAGAAAAAGTTTTCTGGTTATGGATTGTTTTGTTGTCTTTTTCCTCACACAAAACTTTATAGGCACCGTGTCTGAATGGGAGCTTTTCGACTACTTTCCCATCAATTTCAAATTGCTGCAAACGCGCAAAGTACTCACCCAAGAACTGTAGAACACTGCTAAACCCCCTGTAGATCCAGTCAAATAAAAATGACATCTTGGCGGTCTTGGGCTGAAAGAGAGAGAAGTATGGATGTGAGGGTATGATGAGGGACTAAGTCGGCATAGTTTGAACCATGGCTGACATTACTAAGCAGCATAATACAGAAAAGCAGTCCAGACCATTTACTGATAAATAGATTCAGCAGTAAGCGCTTATAATCATGGTATTTATATGGTTGATTTAGTATTTAGAGATTCGTTGTAGCAGACCTTCAGCTGTTAATGCATTACATGACATCATTCAGACGTTTTTAAATATCCCTGACGTAAGACTACAGCTCCACCCACGCAGCCTGCAGGTGATGTTACCTTTCACGCCAAACGTCATGGGTAATCAGGTCAAATATAACATGAAGACGTCTATTTTTATTTCCACTTTGAGGCCGCGATCGTGAACTCGGCTGAGAGGACGCAACAAGTCCTTTGAAAAGATGTATTAGGTTTAGCAGTCAGCTAGCTGCATCATTATGTAACACGACTCCTTTCTCATACATGGCAGGTGCATCGGCCAGAAGTGTGACGTGTCGTCTTACAAATACAAATTTGAGCGTGTGGTCGCGTCTCTCTTGGTGATAAGCTCGTGCCCATGTGCTTAGATTACATTAGGTAACGCTTTATAGCTTGGTAAGCATTAGCATGTTAGCTGACGTTAAAGCTCTCGTACTTTCTACAGTCTGGTCTCATGAGTCAAAGCTTAACGCTCTGCCGACTAGACGCGAACTTATTATAAACTACCTCCGCAGCGGGATATTGTTCATTCTTACATAAACGTGGATTCTGTTGTAACTTTAACGTGAGCTGACTTACCCCTCGGCACTGTCCAGCGATAAGTAGTGTCGGTGGTCTCCTTGGAAACAGTCAATCACAGCTCTGCTTCGTCTTGCTCGTTCATTCACAGAGCGGCGTTTGGTAGACATGCTGCCGCCGCAGCGCCCCCATCATGTCGATGGCCATTACGTGTATTACACAAATGTGAGATTAGATAGATAGATAGATAGATAGATAGATAGATAGATAGATAGATAGATAGATAGATAGATAGATAGATAGATAGATAGATAGATAGATAGATAGATAGATAGATAGATAGATAGATAGATAGATAGATAGATAGATAGATAGATAGATAGATAGATAGATAGATAGTGTGGCTAAAATATAGTGTAGCCAAAGCATGCTCCTTTTTGTTTAGATTCTGGTTTGAACTGTATTAACATGTAAATGCACGTGCATGCAGAGGCAGCCATTTATGTTTGTCATCTATTGTGTCATCTATTGTAAATTTCCCTGAACATGTTGGAATCTGGTTGTATCAAAACTGAGCATTCCTCCACTCTGTGCTCACCCACTCAGGTCATTCACTTGACCCTGAGACAAGTCCTTCAGCTGAGGACTGAATTAAACTCACACTGAAAGACAAATCTGACTTTGTTCTTCGTTCCACATACATTCTGTACATACATACATGCAGGCGAGGAGTACTTTGTATTCTTAAACAGCTACTCCATACGCTCAATATATCATTTGTTGGAATTGCTCACTTGGAATAATACAATTTGTTGTGAGGCTCTCTGATTTATTATATGACAGACAATACACACACAGAAAAACACACATCCACTATGTGATTTATTTCAGAGATTACAAGCAGGACATGGTCTCTTTCTCATTGTCTTTCTCCAACAGAAATACAGTTTCCTTAGATGTAGTGTAGTTTATTGAAAGTTCTGCTAAGCTTGATACTACAGTTGGAACATTCTGACAATAGCAAAGAGCATGTGAAATGCGGCATTAAGACGTAAATCCAATCCATTTACTGTATGTTGGTGCATTTCTTCCACTGAGGGTTTCTGCGAATGACCGTCTTCTCACTTCTCACAGAAGAACCATTTCTCAGCTGGAAAAAGAGGCACACAGACATCAAACATGTATGATTTTCACAGAGCAATAACACAGAGTGATGAATGAAACCAATGAATGTATAAACACACCTGAACTTGGAATCGGATCTCCAGCTCCATAAGCACATGCCTGTAAGATTTCATCAAATCAGACGAATGTACTTAAGATGTCACAAGCAATACATGTGTGCAGCTATTTGTCTCACTAAATGCAGTAAGACAGAGTATTTTGTGAATGCCATGTGATTCCTGTTTCTGTTTTAACTAAAAGCTTGAGCTGGAACGCTCTCATGCTTCACAGTAATTCTGCGTCAATGAACAGACACAATGGGTAATCCTGGATGAGCCTCTCCTTTTGTCTGGCTGGAGTGCTACCTGGTTAAACAGCACTCTGCTATGCATGTCATCTCTAGTGTCATCAAGGTAAGGGATAGACTGTGGCAGCTGGCATGAAATATCAAAATAAAGCAGACTTACAGAGTTAACCACAGCCTCTGCATCCTCAGCAGAGCGGCAGAACGGACTATCTGAGACACTGGTGTTCATGCTGATCCAAGAGACAGAGGAGTGGATAAGGGGAGGTATCAGTTTTAAAAAAAAACAATATCATGTCCCTATTATCTCCTATTAACCAGAAAACTATAAGGCATACATTCACAATGTCACCAGTTCATTTGCAGTAGGAAGTTATTTAACAGTCCATTAACTCAGTTGATTTGCACATTCAGGGTGTCAGTGCTCTGTCGACGGTCCCTTGGCGCTGGATAATTATCTCAAGGAAATATCTATAGCATTTGTCACATGTTTCATCATCTCACCCGCAGCTTGCATCCAGGAGCACAAGTCAGAGCATGATAATCATCTCACCAGTCTAACTCGCCGGCGTCGGATGCCTTGGAGATGAGTGCCTTCCAAAACTCATGGGTGCTCTTGACTGTCTTAATGGCAAAGTCCTGAAAAAGACACATGCAAGAATCAAAGACAGGTTATCCCCATATATACAGTCAGGCATTTGTTAGTAATGCTACAGGTCATGTTGTCTACTGCACAAATCTTCTGAAGTGGTCATAGATATATTATAGGATATCATGAGAATAACTTGGTAGCTTGGTGGATAGCAGTGCTATTTCCTAACATCAAGAAGGTCCCTGGTTTGAATTCTGGTCAGCGATTGCATGTTCTTGTGTGCATGGGGTTTCTCCAGACATTCCAGCCCTATGTGTTTAAATAGACCAATGCAACACTGCTCAGTTCAAAGATAATGGATGGATGGTAAAGATAGAACAGGCAGCAGAGAGTGACCCTCCTTGCTTACAAGGTGCTGTATAATTATTCTGCTTACATTATAGCACAGAGTTGATTTGCATACATAGCATTCATAGTGCATTGTTTTAACTAGGAAAGACAATATGGTCTTAAGAGGAAAACTGATAGAAAAGGCATAATTACAAATCTGCCTACTGCCTCAGCACTGTGGACAGCATTATGGATTTATTGACACATGATGCAGTTAAGCTACTGATTTCTCTGAGCTTCTTTCGAGCACAAACCTCGGTCAGAGCAAACATCGATGAGTAGGGTGGACTAACTAACATATAGTGTTCATCTGAGTGACCCCATCTGCCCATGCACTGGCTCTTGGGGAGGGGGATGGTGTATGCCCTCAATCTTTTCCTACATGCAACAGAAAATAAATATAGGGCGCTTAAAAGGAAAGATGAAACGATCTAACACACTGTGTACCTAATTTCCCCAGGAACTCCATCAATATAAACTGATTAATTTGCTAGAGCTGATCTGAAAGTTCAAAAAAGATGCCCTCATGTTCTTTGAACTCAACTCAAAGACCGTGAACAGAGGTTTGAAAGCAGTACCCTGTCCATGAACTCTCCGTTGAAAGCAAACTGGTTTTGGGGTTTCCCATCTGGGACTTTGTAGTTTCTGAACCAATCAACAGTCGCCTCCAAGTATCCCGGCTTCAGCCGTCTTATGTCCTCAATATCTGCAACACATCACCAACAATGGAGAAGTGTAAAATTCACAATCTCTTGTGGAACTGGTGTCATATTTTCCAGCTTCTATTGCAGATTTTTTCGTACTGTTAAAGTTGGCGGCTTCAGGGTCCTCGGTATTGATCACGATGACCTTCCAGTCTGTTTCTCCCTCATCGATCAATGCCAGAGTTCCCAACACCTTCACCTTGATTACTTCTCCCCTCGAGCACACCTGGGAGTCACAGTTGTGAAAAAGCTGGTTTAAAAGGTTAACATGTAAATTTTACTCTCCAAGGCACCTCATCAGTGTTGTTCCAGCACCTTATTTCCTATGTCGCATATATCAATGGGATCATTGTCTCCGCAGCATCCTGTGTCGCTGTCCTTGTGATGAGGATCCTCCCAGGTCTGCAGGAAGATAAAATGTGACTTAGAGGAGAAACACAGTCCAGTTTCACAGAATGAATCTCATCTGAGTTCAACTTGCCTGTGGAATGGCGCCATAATTCCAGATGTAACCTTTGTGAGGGAATGTGTTGGCTACGTAACGGAGGTTCCCATTCTTGATGTCTTGTTTCAGTGGATTTAGAGGATCTTTAGTGGCAATCTGACGAGCAGATGGACATAAACCCAGTCTTCTCAGTTCATTAAAAACAGAATTAACGTTGAGCCACAATGTGGTCACTGTGCTATTAGAAATCATAATTAACTGGAACAGAGAACAAAGCAGATTAAGCAAAAGGTGAAAGTGTAGTCATCTCATTTTCTCAGCATTACTGGAATTAATGTTTTGATGATGTAGTACCAACACATTATGTCTCAATTCAGATGAGTGAACGGCTCAAGTATAGTCTCAAACTCAAAGACAGAAGGAGAAATATGAATATATGTTCTTCCATAAAATTCCAGTAAAATTGTTCTATTTTGTTTGCTCTCAAGTATATCAAATTTTTATATACATTGATTTTGGTTGAGATAGATAGATAGAAATTCAAAGAATTAGCAAAATAACAAAGGTATACCTCTATCTTTGCATTCATCCATCTTGGCACCTCCACGACCGCGTGAAAAACATTCTGCAATATGTTGAGAAAAGCATTTTTAAAATTCCTTTTCCTGTTCTGAATACTTTTCTAAGAGCAACAGTGATTATAAATGGGCTGAAACTTCATAAGATCAGATATAAACAAACCACATGCTGCCTCAATGCTAAATTGTAACAGCAAAAATCATTGTAATAAACGACCAAATAGCAACATATCACTCCTCAAATATGGGGACAGGAGCCGTACGTTTCAGTACAATAACTATTTTTCACACATGACCTTTAGCAAACCCACAATGAACCTGTGAGCTGAGCCTCATTTTTCACCATAAAGGCCCAGCATATTGGGTTGCAGTGTCTAATGCAATTTCTTCCTGACCAAAGGTTGCAGTTATTAAAGTCTGTTAAGGTAGCGCACCGCCTCTGCCCCCCCAGGTGGTACAGGGGAAAGCATCAGTCCTCAGCTGCAGACAAATTGGCACCGTAGTGTTGATGCTCTCCTGGAGCCACAACAAAATAACGATGGTAGGAGAATAAACAGGTTAATGCAAAAGAAAGAAGAAAAAAAGCTTCGATTTCTTCAATTTGGCCACTGGGATTACATAGCTGTGCAACAAATGGTAGGTGCATAAGTGTTAAATGTGGAGGAAAAATTATTTTAATAAAACCTGCACACAGAGCCGCCCCAACAAGACACTTTATAGGTGCAAGTAGAACCATACTTTGCAAGATGGACGCTCACCTCTGCTTCATTCGCATAGATGGGGATGTCGTGGAATGGGGAGATGTACTTGCCTGCAGAGTTTTCTTTGAAAAAGATCATTTTGTAAGTACAAACCACATGAAATCGCTCCAGGATTCACTATGATTATAGCCATGACTGCAGCTACTGCTAGACAGGATGGAAATAAAGCAGCTTTTACTACACACCAACACACACAAACAGGTTGATCCACAGAGCTGAGCTTACTGAAATAGACCCTGTAGTCCTGGGTTTCAGGCCGACCCCTCTCCTCGATGGTGTAGCTCATGATGTAGATGTCACCCTCTCCCTCCGTACTCTGAGCACTGATTCAGGTGGACTAAGACGCTCCTGACTGACAGACACTCATTCAGATGGATATCACGGGCATGCGCACTGTTCACGTCCAAGAGTTAGAGATCTGACAGCTTCCTGCTCTTGAGAGTAAAAGCCAGACGACAGAGCCACAACAGTTGGAGTATATTAGATTACAATCTAATGAACAAGTGAGAAGCTCAGTTTGCCCCCAACAGGCTAATTTCTACAGGTGGCTGCTATGTGAGGTTTCCACCTTCTTCACCTATGAGGCGGCTTTGTTTTCCACCTCCCTCTTGTAAGCCGTGGTTCTTTTGAAGCAAAAACAGATGGAGGTGACTGGCGTCAGCTATAAACCAATTAAGGAGGCAGGATTAGGTGGTGTGCCAGTGTTGTGACTTCTTGCATATCACGGTAAACTGTGACAGAGTAATGACATACTTATGGGCCTATTTTTAGAAACAGATTTATTGAATTTGCAACTTATTTATTAAACATTGGTGGGATGTTTCACTGATTAAAATACTGAAAAGCAGAGTAATGAGGTGTGGTTTGTGAGTCTCCTATTTTTAGATTTTGTACAATGTCAATGAAAGCATAGAACAGAATAATCTGATATGTGTTCAAATCATTATAAAACACAGATAATGGTATGTAATAATTAATAATTAATGTATGAGCTTCTATTACATTATTAGCAGTATCACTGTTTTGCTACTTTTATTATTAATAATCAGGTTTTTGCCTTCATTGTAAAATAACTTTACAATAACTGCATGCATGCAATGCATGCAATAACTGTGTTGAGTACAGTTAATCATTTATCAGTTATCAAATCATCATTGAACAGTAGTTATGACATAATAAATTCAAACTAATACAATTTTTATGAAGAAAATTCACATTTGTGTGACTGCAACAAGCCAATTGAACTATTTGCTTCCAAATATCAATAACCGTACAGAGAAGGTGTTCTCTATTTTTAGATGTATAATCAAAGAGCAGTAAGTCAGAGGGCAGCACATTGTACGTAACAAGGTCACAGTCTGGGCAGCAGGAGGCACGTGATGCAGTAAGCCCACTGCAGATTCCTGCAGACCAGATGATGTTCTTATGTGTGGCTAATTTTATGCCGACTTTGCATGATAAAGATATTTAAAGGAGTGTTTTACGCAGAAAAAGGACATGTGGTGTTTAATGCCATCTCCCTCCCTGTGTTAATTTGGCACAAAAGTTAGAAACTGAGCTCAGACACCAGCTTACAGCAGGTGATCCAGACTCAGCAGCGTTGCTATTTACAGATTTCTTGAAAACCCTCAGCAAAGCACTATGAATGATTCTGCTGTCAATCTGACTCTGCTGTGTTCAAGAGTGCAATCAGCGTCTGTAGTGTTTTCTGCCCCCGACAACATCAAGTCTCCCTGCTGCCTGCAGCTTGCAAGTGTTGACCAAACGGTTTGAGAATTTTTGGCTTCTCTCGCCGATGGATTTTGTTCCCCACTGTGGACGTGAGCCCAGCTGTGCTAAAGCCTGAGGGTGAACTACAGGAGAGCATGTTCCTACAGTTGTTATAGTCTTTAAAGTCAAACCTAGATCCATGTCTGTACAAAGTAAAAATGTCTGAAGTTTTGCCTCCAACGTTTCACCTAATTTCACACTCTTAAATTCTAGCATCTCAGTGAGCATTAGTTTAACTCTTTGACTGTCCATTTAAGCACAAGATGTCAGACATTCCCTGATTTCAGCATCACAAATGTGGTTCTGTTTACCATCCTTATAAGAGTTCTACTATATCGGCTATCATTGCAAGAGTTATAGATCTAACATTTGTAAATCAACGGTATTGTAAACAGTAGTTACCTCACAGCAAGAAGGTCCGGATGGATAGAAAAATGGCAAATAATAAAAAATTTGAACATCAATTGCTATTGAGTCAGCTAACCCTTTTTAATTTTTAAAATACATGATCATTTACTGTAAAAAGTAAATGCCAATGTAAATAAAAATACATATTGTGGTCCTTGCTGAGGCAGTTCAGCAGTCTTGTTTCAGATCTAACTACTGAAAGCTTTGTGTGTCATCTGATAAAACACCACCCACAGAAAAATAATGATGAACTCCACAGTCTCTGTACATAATCTTTAATTGAAAAAACTTGTTTATACTATCAAAAGCAATAAATAAGTCTTTACAAATACAGTATCTTAATTGAGACAGGATTTGTTTAAAAACTGTGTTCAAAGATGGATTGATACCAAATATCAGCATCGGCTCTGTGTAAGCCCAACCATCATCTTCACACAACTGTTTTCTTGTCTCTTAAAAGGCCCTTTTGATATCTCCAGTTCAATATTTTCAAGTATTACATTTTTTCATCTCTCAGGCAGCACAGTTATGTCCAGCTGAAGAAGTAAAAGGCACACAGCATGCAGTACACAGCGGTAAATAGGGTACGAGGCATGTTTCAAGACTCTGTGGTTGACAAAATGTCAAAGTTGTGAGGGGATTGCAGAGCAGACTGAGTGTTGGAGTCCAAAGGGTTTGATTTTATGTTTAACCACCTCAGTGCTGGCATAGCGGACAACTTCTCCATTGGTATTTCTGCAAATCAAAATCAAAAGTCAGTTTAGTACATTTAAGCACACACAAAACCATCAAAGAACCTCTTGCTTTGATGTGCTATAATTACCAGTGATGCTATTTCCCTCCAGGTTAATCCTCTCCAGTGTGGCTATTTCGGTGAGCTTATCAGGGAAGGTGGAGAAGCTGTTATTAGCCAGATTGATATAGGTCAAATGCTCCATTTCTGCCACAGAATCAGGCAGTTTGGTGAGGACGTTGCCTTGCAGGTCCAGCTCTATAAAGTAGAATAAAAAAAAAATAGATGTGAGGATTCTCTATTTGTGACTTAACAGCATCTATTGAAACAATCTTTCACCTCTTAGCTGAGTGAAGGTTGAGAAAAATTTGCTGGTAAGGGCCTTCATCTCATTATCAGCCAGGGTGATAACGCGGATATTTTCTGAGACACTCCTCAGGACCTTGAACACACCGTCCGGGAAAGAGATGAGCTTGCAGTTTGACAGGTCTGCAGAGAAGGAAGAGGAATTATTATGAGATTACGATGTATTAACACAGTGGGGGAATCTTAAATATCTATAATTAACAAATGCCTTGAAAAATTGGGTCTAACTGTGATAAACAAATTTAAGTCGATGTCGCCACCTGCTGGTCACATCTGAAACAGCAACAATCGCGGTGAATGCAGATTGACAGGAAGAAAGATGTGGAAAAAGACTCTTACCCAAACTATCTTTCTCCTCCTCCACAGTGGCATTAATCCTTCGGGCCACATTGGCAACTGCCTCTGCCATTTTCTGTTATTACTGTTCCTATGGAAAGGGGGGATGCAACATTTTTAATGCAGTTTAAACTTATTTGAATCAATATTGGGTTTGCACTTTCCATATTCTTGGGGCTTTACTTCATTATCCACCTCATCAAAAATGTATTGTCCATTTATCACTGACTCGACTCAGTATGAGCTATAGGATCCTATTAATAGCCAGAGGAAACAAGACAAATCCCCTTACACTAAGTACATATTCACTGTGAACTGCCATTAATATTCCCTGAGGGTGAGATGTTTCTAAAAGTAGTGTGATAGTACAAAATATCACTAAATCATTTTCGGATTACAATTGAAGGATTAAATAGCAGTACTCGGTGGACGTTACAACACTGATGACATTCTTGTAATAACTGTGATGTTATTGTAATTTTGTGTATAGATAGATAGATAGATAGATAGATAGATAGATAGATAGATAGATAGATAGATAGATAGATAGATAGATAGATAGATAGATACATACATACATACATACATACATACAGACAAATAGATACTTTCACTTAAGACTATCACTTCTTCCACAGCTATATTAACATATTTACATGACAGCACAAACAATAAGGACTAACTCATATATCACTTCAATGACAAAACATTCATTGCATGCTACTTTTTGCCAGTTTAACGAAGCAAACTGTATGTAACATATGAGTATCATTTGTTCTACACTTTGTCCAGAAACTGAAGTTCCCATACAGGGAATTCCTCCAAGCAAACATGAAAACAACTCTGCACTGCCCATAGCTCCACTCTCTTGACCACGTGCATATACACCCATATGAGCTATTATCAAGTACGCAATTATTTCATTAAAATCCACGCCAAGAAGCCACTTACCCCCCAAAATCTAGAAGCTACTGTCAGAGCCCTGGCAGCTGCTATGGTTAGCAAGCCACAGTCTAATTTGGTGGGTGTGTATTTTTAGCCACGGAGAAGGAGGACTTCACCTCACAGTCGCTGCTTTACTACATTACTAAGAGAATCGGTAGAAACACCTGACATGAGAGCGTGAAAAGAACGTTGTAAATGTCGTGGTTTCCCAGCGACAGTTGTACGGCGAGGCACGTGCTAAGCTAAGAGCTGAGCTACAAGCTAAAAGCCGGCTAGCAGCTCATTCACCAGCCCATTCGTGAGCATCAACCCTGCGCTTTCACGCCGCAGACGCAGCTCAATAACGCACGCGAGGCAGTCACTTTAAGAATTTTCATCACCGAATTAAAACGTTTCACACGGCTGTATTGGATAATTTCACTACTTAACCATATTTTATTTCTTATTTGTTCTATCACATTTCCATTCTTGTCGAGTAAATTTCTTTGTAAGGCACATTTTGAAACCCCAAATTGTGTTGTATTTGTTAAGAATAAAAAAAGATAAGAACACTTGATAAACAGACTTAGAAACAATAAATTACAGTATGTAAGCAATAAAAACAAGAACATGTTAAAAACTAGATCGCTGACATATGCTGAAATTTTTGACCACAGGGTGAGAACACATCTTTCACAGTGGTGAAGGATTTAGGCTGAAAAATGTTAACTTCTGTCTAGATTTCATTCAATTGTAAAATGTTGTAGCCATCCGGCATCTGACATAGTTAAACAACTTGACAGAGAAAATCCCCCTCCAGAGGACAATAAAGTAACATTACTTTGCCTTGAGACTGCGTCTCAATCTACCAACACACACATACATATACTTCTCTAGTTTACATGTGTTTTATAGCAATCTGAATGCAGCATTTCTCAAAATAAATATTTCCAGGAGACTGATATTAGGAAGTTAAACATTGTCTCACCTCTGCCTCCTGTTCAACTATTCCCAGTTTGACCAGTGTAATGGTCATGACTGGGAAAATTCCTGGTTAGTCAGTGTATTTTCAAAGGATTTGAATACAATAAGCTTTCTGGCTTCAGAAGAATAGAACTTAGTTTACCATTGTTGTGCACCTTACAGTATTTGCTGGATATCCCTCCACCATGCAGCGCAGGGCTAGCTAGTTTTGCCATGAGTCACTGTGAATGGACTGAAATACCCTAAAACTAGAAGAGTCCACCTGTTTTTGGTGTGTCGGTGCTTTTCTATTTCATATTTGCAAGTATGCTGTCTTTATGGTAGGAAATCAAACTAACCCAGTAACAAGTATGACAACACCCATCAATCAGTTTGCAACTGGTACCAGTAGTTTGGATATTCAGCTTTCAGTGCCAAACATAGCAGAGGAGAGTATATAGGCCTACCAGTATGTGATAAAACATAACAAAGTACACTTTCTATGTGTAAAATGTACATAAATACAACTCTTTTAATATTTACAATAAATATACATTCATTTACAGTTACACACGTTGTACTGTACAACAAAAACAGTGCTGGGATATTCAACAACATTGTCATTTAATGTTTACATTGATGAAACTGATACGGGGAATAAAGCTGCACACAAGATGGTGACAACCGCACACAGAAAGCTTGTACCTCAGCACATCTTTTTCAAACAATGTTTGATAAATTTCATGTCACAAATTAAAATTCCCATCTGCACATAGATCAGCTACAGTCTCTCAGTGCATAGGGACGATTATCAAAGAGCTTTATTTCCTTCTGGCTAAGTGTCATCTTTTGTTGGTGATAGGTCGCAGTCGGTGCTGGTTGCAGCTGTCACTGGCAGCCACATTCATCCACAATCATGTCTTCATGATGGCGAAGGAGCATTTGTCCATTCTCGTAGTATAGCATGCTTAATGGGCTCATTTTGGTTGGGGCACAGCAGGGCGATGCCACTCTGTCAGGGTGGTAATGTTTCAGCAAACTCTGGAAAAAGGAAAAAACAAAGGCTTTAGATAGATGGTTCCAATCTGTAAATAATGACAGCAAGACAGCTAAATACTTATTTTCAGATCAGTTATTTGGGGTTTATTCCAGTGACTGGCTTTTGAAAGCAGTAATCTGTTTTCCACCGATGCAAACAACTATTATATCCACTTAATCTGCTTTTTTTCTACACAGTTCTACAAAGTGTGTTTTACTCTCACACAGCCCAGTGATACTAAGTTTCCATTTAGATACAACAGAGAAATATGAGACCTGAGGAGTTGAAACTAGCAAATGTTGTCTCTTGTGCTTGAAAATAAAGTCTGTTATCATATTACCAAGAAGTTATCAAAATGGGTGTTGGGCTGAGTGTGATATCATACCTAGATACATACATAGAGCTTTATGACATGATTATTGTTAGTTAACACCACTCACCTGCATGTAAGCATGATTTGTTGGATTTAGGTCTTCTCCCAAGGGTCCAGGGCAGGAACCCTCACAGCGGTAGGCATTGTATCTTTTAGGAAAGATGATCCAGGACCCCCAACCTATTTGATTAAAGTCTACATGCAGATCGACTCTGCGACAACCAGACTTTTCACTCCCTCGTTTGGACGCCTGCAGGCTCCTCACTGTTTGTTCTCTCTGGCCCCGTTTGCTCCTGCGCCTCCTTAGCCAGCGGGCCTTTTTGATTTCAGCGGGGGACAAGAACTTGGATTGTTCAGCTGTGTGGAGTAAGCTTGCCTTGGCCTTTGATTTTTTATCAGAGCCAGTGTGTGAGAAGACGACCAACAAGGCCCGGTCACTCACATCCTGCTCTCTTCTCGGCACATATACTGGCTGATCCAGGAGGCCTCTCTTTGCTTTCACCTCCTTTCTTCTCCTCGATACTCGTATGTGTCGAATTCTCGGTGGTGATTTCTGTCTGAGCCAGCTCAAGAGAGGTTGTGTCACGTTGAACACTCTCCAGCTCTGCGATGAAGTGACCAGTGATGATTCAGTGAGCAGCCCGACCAGCTGCCGCTCCTGGCAGCCCGTGTGGGAAAGGCACGCCTGGCTGTGCTGGTGATAGACCTCCACGGTGATGTTGGAAACACTCTTTGTCTGAGGAAACCTCATTCTCAGCTCTGCTGCCTGGATCTGCTTGTCTGCTAGCAGGGCGTGGAGGTCAAAAGTTGCAATCCAGTGCTTCTGCTTCTGTCTGTACCTCAAACCTAAAACAGAGAAAAGAGAATAAAAATGAGGGAAATAAGAGGTAAAAGTCCAGGTTTGAATCCTGGTTGGATCCTGGTTGGCTGATCTATCTATCTATCTATCTATCTATCTATCTATCTATCTATCTATCTATCTATCTATCTATCTATCTATCTATCTATCTATCTATCTATCTATCTATCTATCTATCTATCTATCTATCTATCTATCTATCTATCTGTCCGTCCGTCCGTCCGTCCGTCCGTCCATCCATCCATCCAGATAAGATAAGTCAAGATAAGCTTATGTCAACACGTGTCTTATAAGTGTATGTGTGTGTGGTGTGTGTATGTGGACCTGTCATTGAGAGAAAATCTTATCTGCTTAGCACTCAGCAGTGTTGTTGGAGCCTATTTCATTTACATATAGGGAGAAAGGAGGGTATATTTTGCGGACAGGTCACCAGCTGATCAGAGCAAGATTATTCCTTACTCATTAATGTTAAATCTAAAACTGAGATATGGATAATTATGTTTCTGTAGAGGTTTGAGGGGTGCTCAGTGCCTCAGTAAAATATGGATATATCAAATCACAGTCAACAGTTTGCCTCTCTAATCCACTAATCCATCTGTGTTATCACATGAACCTGTCCATGGGGTAAGATAGATAGATAGATAGATAGATAGATAGATAGATAGATAGATAGATAGATAGATAGATAGATAGATAGATAGATAGATAGATAGATAGATAGATAGATAGATAGATAGATAGATAGATAGATAGATAGATAGATAGATAGATAGATAGATAGATAGATAGATAGATAGATAGATAGATAGATAGATAGATAGATAGATAGATAGATAGATAGATAGATAGATAGATAGAACAGTTTTATCCCTTGGGAAGGTTCCAGAAATTCAGGTTTCGGGTGAAACACTTTTTTTCACAGCACTAGGAGACAATTTCCATGAAGGGAAATATTCACAGTTGTTATTTTTAGTATTTGTGGGTCAACCATCTGTGAAGAATGATTAATGCTAAATAAAATCCCTGTGACCTCATGATTAATGCTTCCAATAATAGACTGATGTCATTGAAAATCAAAGCTGCACACTATATAACCCAGCCATTGTTCAAGTGTAGCACCAGTGTGCCATCACAGCCCCCATTGTGATTCACCCCACAGGTGTGGTCCACATCAATCTGCTGGATTAACACGTTGCAAACTAATACACTCTCGGCGCATTGTGCAGCGCATTGGCCCATTTAGCCTAGGACTTGATCAAATATGCAAAATAAATAAATAAATAAATAAAACTAATTAATCCACTCAAACTGAGCAAGGAGTCGAAACTGATCATTTAGCACACTCTCTGGCTCCCCTGGCTTCTGCATATCCTCGGCAACAAACAAATAGGTAACAACTCTGACACCTCGCAGCGGCTTGAGATGCGTCCTGCAGGGGCCGCTCCTGCCATTAAATCCTGAGCTCTAATCTAATCAAGCCAAGTGTGAAAAAAGAACTGAGGGAAGTTGTTGATTTGACTAAGCGAGAGATTTGTATAGGAGGGCGTCTGGCGAGATGCCTAATCAACATCACCTATTTAAGGAAGAGGGGTAAAAAAGAGAGGAGGTTTGCTTTGAGAATTAGGGCGACAAAACCCAACCCCTTCACACGCTGATCCCTGCCTGGGTTAGTTACTCTCCCCTCCTGTGAGGGATGTGGATTGAGACCCTCTAAGGTCGTCTGGGACCTTTGACAGGACAACACATGAACCCAGAGAGGGGGGAAAAGTCTAACATCTAAGAGGGGTCTTTAATAATAGAGATGAGATGCAACAGGTGGATAACACGTTGCGACTCGGGGATTAAATCTATTTGGCACAAGAAAGGAGTTCAAACCTGTTCTACCTGGACAAACGGACAGGACAAACTCTGCGACACTACATTTTTAAGGCTCTGAATGTGCAAGTTTAACCTCAGGATGTACAAATACCATAACAAGAGTCAATGAGACAATATTCTGTTTCCTGAGCTAAATGTTGAATTTTTATTCTTATTTAATTTACTCAAATAACTACTATAAACAAACAAATCAAGGTGAGACCTGACTATAGTTGTCCAAAATCCATATCCATATCACCTCAATCTATATTTGAAGAACAATCATCCAAACCTTACTTTTAGCCACAACACTCTTCACAGTGTCCGCATCCCGGTCCATAATATCCAAAGGTCTGGAAAAGTTGCTCCTGAAGTTCCGGTAGAGGTGCATCATGTAGGTGGGCAGGTGGTACCCGGAGGACCTCTCCATCATGGAGAAACGCTCCACAGACCTCAAGTAAAGTCCTTCTCTGCTCCTGTGCGTCCCCTGGACCAGCAGCGCCAGAAGAGATGCGTGCAAAGCGAGAGCGGCAAGTCGCAGTGTGCGCATGTTTGGATGACAAATGACAAATTCCTCTACCGGGAAGATTAGGGGTGTCTTATATAGTGCCTGCAACCCCTTTACCCACCCCCTTTCATGTTTAACAAGTAGCTGAGAACATTAAAGGAAATTGACATACGTGCTCAAGACTTGTTACCTGACAGCTCATCATCCATTCAGGTGGTAATGAGGCGCCTGGGTGCGTGTTTACAGGAACTTTTTTTTGTGTGTTTGCACCATGTTCTGCAGTCCCCATGCGTGGATTAATTGTTTCAGCTGTTTGCCGAACACTAATTGTTAGGCTTTCCCATAGTGTAATGCAGTCTGGAATGGACTATGGGGAGGAGATACTGGGCTGAAGGAAACATTAACATATAAGAGTTGATCAGGATTTTATATAGACAATTATCTGTAAAGGAGTGCAACCCCTTCCTGTACCTTTGTGTACCTTTGCATACGATATTAAAAATGCAAAAAAAAGAAAATTTTGCACTTTATCTCAAGTAAGGTGTTACTTTTACTTCTCGAACTGCTGCATTTATATAAGAACAATGATAGAAACGTTACAAAGGTTAGCAAGACAGTCTCATATACATTACTGCTTTAATGCCTAAAGCTGCATTGATGCCACTTTTTGTCAGCTAAACACGACAAACTATATTAACTCAGTTGGTCTGGACGTTGTCAAGCAACTGAAGTGACAACACAGTAAATTCCCCCCAGCAAACAAGAAACAACCCAGTACATTGAAAACACACTTATACAGAACAACAGGACACAAAATATCAACGAGGGATAGCTAATAAAGTAATTTTTAGAGAAATACAAATGCAAAACACATAGGATTTTTGTGCACTGGTGCTAAAAAAAGACTATGTCCAGGATGTAGCAATAGATGTGTGGAGTGAAAAATCTTGTGTGCAAATTGCGCCAAACTTGTGAACGGTGTATGTACAAAGAAAGCAGCAGCTGTATCAATAAGTTAAAATGAATAGTAGTCCTGTTGAAGTCCTCGTGTGTGTTATTAAACATCTGTTAAATAATTAATCTGTCTGGTTTGTTCAGTGCTGCACGTTAGTTTTCGGTAATGATATATGATTTGTATGCGCATGCACACAGGGTTCACAGGGACATTAAGATAAGAGATTCACAGTGAGATTAGAAAGAAATGCACCAGCAAATAAGATAAACTAAATGAAAACTCAATATTTAGCCCAGGAAACAGGAAATGGCCGCCTTATCTCTCTTTATGGCATTTATATTTCCTGAGCTTCACTTAAATATGCAGACACTGTGCATACTGAGTTTATATTGTTTATTGTCTTGGAGAATCGTTCACTATACCTTTATTCTTCAAATATTGTATTCACCTATTGCATGGGGGAAAACACTTAATATTGTTTAGTTCATGAATTTAATTAGTTGCAGTTGGTAGAAAGTAGAGAAAGAGCAGTGACGACAGTAGTAACAAAAACAGCAGCACCACCAAGACCAAAAGCAACTGAATCGAAAGCAACAATAACGAGTACAATAAACCCCAACAAAATCGATGTACTGCAACCTTAACAGTGATTCCCATGGTCACGAGTATGAATAGATGGCCGCTTGCACTACTTTTGATGATATTGTTTTTCTAATCATTATAAACATTATTCCTAGGCTTCGACACCGTTATTGTATGACACAATGTTAAAAAAAATCAGGGGAGAGCCTTTTAACAAAGCTTTAAGATGTGAATAATTAAGAGTTGGGCACGGGCAAAGAGTGCAGAACTGCGCATGCGCGGTTCCACACTGCAAACTCCTTTTTCCTCGTAAATTTACCCGAGAAAGAAGCGAAAAATATACATCAATGAATCCACACGCGTTTTTCTGCATTTTCGCCGGGGTGTGAACGCATGGTGACGCGCACAGCTCTGAAACCCGTTTCCGTGAAGGCTCCGACGCCTTTTTCGCCCTGAAATGGTGAGTCGCTGTGAAGTTTACTGCTGTTTGTTGTTGTAGCCTGGACGCGATCGCCACTGGCCTTTTGTGGATGCTGGGGAGCCCAAACACTTACAGGAGGGGGGTTTGGCCCGTGCATCCCATGCATCGTGAGGGGTTTGCAGCGTTTAGCAGAGTTTACTAGATGCGGGGTGTTTGTGTGCTCTCTGGGGCGGACATGTGCTCTGCACCCCCCACCTCTCTGCCTCTATGCCGTCCATGCTGCACTGCTGCAGTGCATGGTTGGTGATGGGTAAAGAGCTGGGCAATCTCCAACAACCAGGCCAACACACTCAAAGATAAACTGTGGTGAAAAACGTTCATTTTTCATGCACGGGGTTGTCTGAGTCATTGTGTTTGTGCAGCCTGCAGTGGATGGGTGCCATAAAACGGCATCTGCAACTCATCAAAGACACATTGCAAGACTTTTAAAACCAGCTGCACCTTCTCTTCACCTTCTCCTCACCCTTCTCCTACTGCTATCTCCTCTTTACTCATGCTTAAACTCTGCACTTGCCTAAGTACTCGCACTTCTGTCCTTCCATCCCTTGATAGTCAGAATGTGGAGAAGTGTGATTGTTACACTATGGTCTCTTTTCTGATGTAGGTCAAATGTTTTTTCTCCTTTGGAAGTCACTTTGAATAAGCTGGCTTGGACGTATTTTGTGTAACCAGAAAAAGTACAAAGATGAATTTAGCTTAAATGTAACTGCATGTTTTCGCTGTAGACAGAGAGATGTAGTCGGCATCCATGTCGAGCTAGTCAGTGCACCATCGGTGCAAATTTGTTAATGTTCTTAAGCCTCCTCACTGAAGGACACTATGTAATAGCCAAGAAGTGATGATGTCATTAGCTTATGGGCAGCAAAAAAGTAGTCTGCAAAAGTTCAGCCTCTCATGAATGCAATTCAGTGACAATTTTGGACTAGTGTTGTGACTTATATTAAATTGGATTAAACTTTATTGCTTTAAGTATAGGCTAAGAAAATGTAACATCTAACCAGAATGTGCATATATCTCCACTATAGTAAAAGTAAAAGGTACAATGAAGAAGACCTAGAAACATGATGGTAATTGTGTGCGAAATTGTTCTTTTCTTCATCGCAAACAAATGATCAGCATTCATAAGATGCCCCGAGATGTCTTCTTTATTCCCATTAGTTGTGATCCAAAGTCTGGGAAGTCGAAGAGTAAGACAAAGCACATGATGCAGGCTTTGATGTACTGCAGTCCCAGCCTTTGTTTGAGTGAGCCCATGCAGCTGGGCCCGGTCTCTTCTGTTCATATCACTTTACCCTCAATATCCCCTTGAGGGGGTGGAAGACAGAAACTGGTTCCTGACAAACCGAGAGTGCCGATTAAACCTCCGGCGTCACAATTAATCACCAGTGAGAGCATGAAACTCCTCAATGAATGGACACCCGGATCATAAATGATTGAGTCGTTTATGCGTGGGTTGATCTTGATAAGGAGGGCAGAAAAGAAATGCTGCAAACAATTCCCCCTGGATCTCGCTGTAAAGTTGGTGATGTCTGTTGACTTTCGTCATTACTCTAATGTTAAGAAATGATGAGTTCCAGGGTTATTCCAAATGCATGGCCAAAGTTAGTTTCGCATTTTCTTCGGCTACAGTGTAGCTTCGACAAATTAAACCCCATAATAAAGCAGGATTTGTTGGGGCAATCTGAAATATCTTGCTTGCATCGATCCCCATTCAGTGCTGTTAAAATAGTAAGTACTTCACTATACGAACACCAGTTTGATGTCGCTGCCATAAGATTATGAACGTCTGTGTCTTAAGTGATAAGAAATCCCTTACACACACTCAAGTGCAATGGATAATCTCAACCACAAGGTGTCACATTTGATCACTGGTCTCAGATGAAGCTTCATATTTCTGTTTCTCTGTACTTTGTCATGTCACCTCCCAAGAGTCCCAGCACTGGTGACATATTTAGAACTTCTAGGGAAAGAATAGATTTGCCGGTAATGTCCTCATATTTCACCTGAGGCTTAGACATATGTGAAATATTTTCCGTGTCATCTCCTCCTTTCCTGTCTCTGTTATGCGATTTAAAGCAAAATGGCGTTTTGGTGGCAGGGTTGAGACAGATACCAGGTTCCACTGGACAGGTGATGTTAGCCGTATGCTCCTTGTTTTTCCACAGGCGACGTTGAGCAGAGAGGAAGTTTTCGTCTTCTGTCACAGAACATCCTCTCAGTCCAAACTGTGATCTACTTTTTCACGTTATTGGGGGGGAAAAATGGACGGAAGTTATGCTGTGAGAGCACCAGAATATGTCATGCTTTTAACACCTTGATTTCTCATGGACTCTTCATGACACGTACAGCAACCCCTTGTTTCTCAATGATCTGATGCCAGTCTCAACGGAATCAGGGTCAGAAAGACCAAATCACGTCAATGATTGCTCACTCACTAGAGTGAACCCCTTTTTTTTTTCTCTTGCGTGGCTTGGGCGGGTTTCACATTCAGCGTTTCGCAAGAACATCAGTCTTGGCTGGTGCCGCAGCAGGAAGGAAGGAACAGGTGTGGCAACTGTCGATTTTACATCCATAACGCAAAAACCGCGCACTTCGTGTGCACATAATCTCAATGTGGACATGATCTTGTGACAGGCCGTAGATTTCAGTAACTTCAGTAGGAAACATACTCAGGGTACGTTTGATGGTGGAGTGGTAGCTATTGTCAGGTGTGTTCATCAGCACTGGTGAAATGCCTCTGCCCGCGCAGGTATTATATCACCAGGCTCTGCTGGCTTTGTTCTTGCTCTGCACAGCCCACAGGATGAAACGGGACACTGGGTTTGAGATGAGCTGGTCTGACCTCAGGGTTACAACCACAAGAGGTAGAGCACACAGCCGCTTCTTTGCAGCTGAAACTCCAGCTTAAGTCCGAGTATTTGCCCAGCTGTAAGCCTGTTTGCCTTTAACCTGGGACGTGTCAACTGCTAATGAATGGAGTAATTACAGCATCGTAGTGAATTAGGCTCACACGATGCCGTCCACCTGCAGTTATGACTGGCTGTCATCACGCCTGGCGTCGTGTGGGAGAGGGTTAACGGCTCTGTCTGATTGTTATGACTTTATTAAGTGAAGGTTTCATTTCTGCGTTTGAGGCTGTTGGTAAAAGGTCTGCCATGTGTGGGAGGCATTGTGCTGCCAGGAGGCTCCGGTAGTGATTGGACAGTGGAGTGAATGATGAGTAAGCCACAGAGGGTCCGCCTCCACATCCTCTTTACACATCCCCACACACACACATACACACAAATCCCAGCATGCGCAGGCTGCCTTGCACCTCACGCACTGGAGATGCATAGAAATAAAGAACAGAAAACCAGCAAAAGGGAGACGGATAGTTGTGCAGCCCCCTCCCCTCCTCCTCCTCCTCCTCCTCCACCTCCTCCTCCCCGGTTCTGCTGAGTGCCTGTCTGGGATCTGTCCTCACTGAAGGACACCTTCACTGACTCGCTTATAAGGACGCCTTAATGATGCAAGACCATCGCCTGCAGTAGTGCGATCAGTGGGCAGCGACAGATTGTCTCACAGATCAGAGAGAGAGAGAGACACACACACGGAGGGAGATGCCAGCGAGGATGTCTGACTGAGATTGGTGCTGCTGCCTGCTGGAGAGCTGTCATTTTGGTTATTTTTAACCCACTATTTTCTGCCTATTCTCCTTTTTTTCTTTTTTTTATCCACCCCCTTTGCTCTCTTCAGAGACTCAAGCACCTCTTGGATGGTGGACTCCTCAGCTGAATGTCAGGTATAGTTGTGGCACTTTTAAGTTCTCCGTGTTGTGATACTCGAGCCCCCGTTGCAGGTGTGTGGTTGACTCGCAGGATGTGTGCGAAGAATCACAACAAGCGTGACAGGCATGATTTAAAACAAAAAAAAGAAATTAACAGAGATTTCAGGTTAAGCTGACACATTATTTTAATTCAGGACTGAGTTAAATGCTATCGCTGTGAATCTCTACTCCCATGTTTGAATGCACATAGCCACATGTATTATGTTCCCCATGACATGTGATGCCTGTAGTCTCTTCTCGGAAGTGTTTATGAGCTCTCATTCCTCCAGCATAGGACCAGCGCCTTGTCCTGCTCAACAGGACTCTGACACGCCAACTTAGGAGAAAAAAAAAAGCAACTGCAACATCAGGATGTGCTTGCGCAAGTGCAAGTTTACCGTTTTCATCATAAGCGGTGAGCCGAAGTGAAATGTGTTAACAAACTGGTGTCAGGACGTGTCTGTTGGCAAGGTTTGCTGAGGTTTTGACAAGCAGAGCTGCTGTCAGTCTCGCTGGTGGTGCTGACAGAATATCGTGGTCGGACGCTGTGGTCTAGAGAGAGGTGGAAGCCACATTGCTGCAGTCTGAAAATCATAGGGGGAAAAACAGTGCCATCTTAAATTGAAATAAATTACAGGCAGGGTTTTAAAAATAGATTTGCACACCCCTTTTTAGCAGCTCAGTGTCAGGCTGTGATGAAAGCAAGAATGCACAAGGTCTTCCATGTGATTTATGCTGTTTTCTCTTCAGACCCACAGTCTGTTGGACTCCCAGCAGATCCGTCTTTGACTGAGGAAATGGTGCTTTAAGTCTTTAAGTAACAGCCAGTTTGTGCTCTTTATCTCGACTTCATCTCGCAGCGCGAACTATTTGCAGCAGTTAGATTAGATTTGGAAGCTGCGGCGCTGAACAATGCATCGCACCGGCTTCCTTTTTCTTTGCCACAGGAACCTTGTGAACAGGCTTCTGGACGATTTCATTTTGGACAAAAACAAACATCAGAGCTGTGAGTTGACACAAACTCACAATGAGGCTTTTGGAGCGTTCCGGGAGGGGCAGAGGGGGGTGTGAAAAAGAAAAAGATTTCTGCAGAGGAAGCGCTGAGCTCATTTCCGCGCTGCACTGATATTTGGTTGAGGAACTAGCAATGTCCTGTGGAATCACGCCTGCATGTAACCCTTCACCTCATTGGTGAAATATGTGTACAGCTGCAGGGAGGAAGTTTCAGAGAGTACAAGTAAGCATTTCCTGTCAAGGTGTGCTTACACTTCCTCTGCAGGGGAGGGAGGTGTGACAGGGGTGCATTGGTCTCCTGTGATGAGTGAGAGACTGAGAGACAATGTGTCATTGTCATAAATAAGACTAACATCCGAGCGACTAAATTAGTTTTCTGAGTATGGCTCAACAGTCTTTTGCACTCTCCTGCATGCGTTGTTGTTTCCGAAAGTATGAGGATAAATGTGGCATGGCCTTGAAAAGATGCTATATTCGCATGAGTGTGTTGTTTTTGTGTGGTTGTGTGCAGCCAGCAGCTCTCAGCTTAACATTGGCAGACTGAACGAGTGGCCTCCGTGGAGACCAGGAATGCCCAGGCTCCTTGAATGAGATGAGCAACGTTGCCAAGAAAGCGAGTTGCATTGAATTCCGACTCACTGTTTCTTTCCCGACACTCGTGGCTCCTTTCTCCATCTTGAAATGGGAAGTCGTGTTGAAAGATCTCCCCAAAGCACTGCAGCATGATACCCATCTCTCTTGAACCCCTGCATCTCTTGTGAATGAAGAGCGCTCTGCATCCTTCCTCGGGGCCAGCAACAGATGCATCCTGCAGCTGCACACTCCTTCCTGTCTGCGCTCAGGCTCTTTTGTCTGAAGACGTTGCTACAGCGAAGTTGGGACACTGGCTGAATTTAAATGGGGTTGCCCTGAATGGAGCAATGCCACTCGGCTGGCAGGAGGTTCCAGTTTCCATGGCCTTATTCTCACTGCGCAATCAGTGTTTTTCAAACATCGTTACCTCTGATTCCTCCATTCAGCGGCTGGCTGGCGCTTGTAGGTCAACTCAGAATTGTCCCCTCTATGTTTGGTCACTTGCTTTATTATGCTGTTGCCCCACGTCACGGTAGAGGAAATCCGAGTTTGTCTTGTGGTTTTATTGGCTTGCGAGTGGTATGACACCACTCTGGTCGACATGTGGCATAAACAGCCACTCTGATGAGTTGCCTTGATTGGATCTCCAGGAGGATGTTTATGACTGAGGGCTATTTCTACTCAGGCCTCCGCCCCAGCTGCCCGCCTGCTCCGCCAGGCCTACCCTGGCTGAAATCAGTGCGCCTGACGAGCTCGGCGTGCGTGTAGCAGCAACTTCCGTATGGTCGCAAACACGCCATGGTTTTGGATCAGGGGTGACAGGCTGGAAGGTAGGACAGAGGAGGGTTTTTGTTGTGTCCGTGAGCAAGCTGCTGCGCATGCCACGGCTTTAATAATCTCAGTGGCCTGTAAAAGCGAAGCCGCTGTGAGGAAGTTTCATTTTGGCTCGCCGAGTGCTGTGCAAATAACAACAGCACATGGGAGAAAATATAGGAAGTTCTCGTGCGGATGAGGATAGTGTCAGGATCTGTTGTTTGAGTGTTTTATAGCCTTCCACTGAGCTGCATAGGAACATGCATATTATCATGCATGACTGTGGTAGAGGGTGAACGAAACCTACTGATTAAATGTCCTTAAAGTGACAGAGATCGAAAAAGGTTTGCAATGTAATGCTCTTTACTGTGAAGAATGCAAAGCTCTGGGCTGTTTCAACAGACAGAGAAAGACATTTTGTTATGCAATGTTTATCTCTTATGTCTCATTTTGTACCTAAACTTCATTTTTTTTGATATTGCACCACAGATGCAACATTTTATTTTCATTGGCATTTTTTTTCAAGTCTGGTCAAGTAATATTTATCTGTCACATCCCATCTCAAAATGCCTCTATGAGCTGTACAGCATACATCACCCTATGTCCTTTCCCTAACCAAGCATCCTATGATAGATTCTCTAAAAATACATTTTTTAAATCTATTAAAATATTTTTAAAAGATATTTACAGAAAAATCAACAGACATATATTCATGGTGCATAAATACCTTGTATATAGATTTTCCACTCCATGTGGAAATTGAAGTAAAAAAAAAAAAGACCATAAGAAGGTTTTGCTACAATATGGAGACGGAAAACGTGTGGAACGATTAGGATTAATAAATGGAACTAATATAAATGCGTCATGCTTTTTTCCATGTCACTTTTGTGTCAGATGCGATTAGACCAGTGGTTTTTGTCCAGTTGAGGTTTGGCTGACTCTGTTTTGATTATGTCATCTTCTCCTGCATTGCCTTAGTCGGACCTGGCTGAAAAATTAGTGCCCCAAATGTGTTATCTTAATGCACTAGTTCTTAGAGACTGATGATAGTGACAGCAGACTTTCTGGAATTTCTGCCAAAGTCGGTGCTAAATTTGGATAAGAGTTTGACAAATTGCAACAGCAGCAAAGCAGCTTCACTGCCACTTTAATACTGAGAAATAGACAGAGCATAATCATCTGTTTAGTCTATTAAACTCTGAAGCTAGTGACCACCACAAGTTCCTGGAGCTCCTTGCGACATCAGTCTTAAACCAAGGATCTTGAATTTACAGCTTCAAACAATACCAAAAGGTCGTCCTGTCGCCCTCAACGCTTGATAAGCCGCTGCCAGGAAATGTTCAGTGGTTTTTGTTCTTGATAAGTGACTTCTACATAGTCCGATCGGGTGAGTTATCATCCCAGCGTGTTGCTGTACGGTGTAGGAGTGGACTGTATCGTCTCTGTGCCTCTCCCTGTGAAAGGCAGCTGAACTTTGGCCATCTGGCTGCCAGATGTACCACCACTTCCCCCCGGTCCCCTCCGTAGAGACTTGAGACTCCTTGCCTGACTCTGCTCCCCAGCAGCATTTAGGAGACCGGACGGGGGCCGAGCAGGACGTAGTCTGAGCTCCTGTAGTTTCTGGCCAATGCCAAGCAGCCGGGCACTTTGAGCCTGCGCGAGGGGTGTTTCCCATGCGACTTGGGGGTGGTGGACAAGAGGCATCCAAAAGAGGAAGATTTCTTTTTAAATGTGATGCCAAGTTCTCACACTCCTGTGGACCATGGCGGCAAACAAGCAGCAGAGAAAGGGATCTCGAAGCTCAGAGCGCTCCACGTCTCACACGTAAGATTTCACATCCTAGGAGACTCTTGCAGTTTGGATTGGTTTTGTTGCTTCCTCTTTTTCCTTGTGGTAGTCACAAAATTACAGCAGCAGAGATGCTTCTGGTATGTGGTGGGGACTCAAATAGACCAGGGCAGCTCCAGTTTTCTTGAACACTCTGCCTTTTATGGAACTTGGATAGAGACCTACCTTTTTTTGTTTTAAAGTTTGCATTTAATTCTTAGCATATTCACTTAAAATCCTAATCGAGCTGTGGTGCATTTTACACTTTGTGCCTTTTTTGTTTCTTTTCAACCATTCCAGTAGACTAAGTAATAATAAGACCTTTATGTTGCTGGCTTCCTGTGCTGTGGCTGTGAATAGAGAATCTCCCGGCCGTATCAAACGCTCTCGGAGCACAAGGTTGACCTGCCCAGTCAGCAACAAAGAGCAGAGTGGCGGTGACTCACCGGCTCCTCTCTCCCCGCGGAGCCTCTCAGCACAATGAGAGTCCACTCTGTTCAGAGCTGCAGATCACACAGAGGTGCTTTGAGCTCCGGCGGCAGCAGCCTTACCCTGCTGCATCCCCTCAGCTGCGCCCACATCAAGTAGATTTTGATGTTGGTTCGAGTCTGTGCTCAGACTATTTGTATTTCGTAGCGTCTGGTGGCATGCTGTCCTGTCATTGTGCAATGTGCAAGGTTTCATGTGGGAATTGCATGTACCGTGTGATATTGAGGAGCAACATTATTCCTGACCGCCTGCTTGTAGGAAGAGTGGTTTGTTTATCTGCAGAGCTCCCTGCAAAGCTCAATGTTTATGCAGAGGGGAGGAGGTTTGCTTGAAACCTGTGACTGGCTTGCGTGGGGGTCTTGAGTGCTCTGTAGCATGTTGCATGATTTGAATCTAAACATTGTTACACTTGTACGAGCCCCTCTCCAGTGAGATTCAATCATATATGCCTGGAATTAATGATGGTTGTTATACGCATGCTGCCTAGACTATAAAGATGGATTTCTTGAGTCACTGGTTGAAGCCTTGAATGCTTTTGCTCTCCCTCAAAACCGCTCCTGTTACATGAGCAACATTTAGGACATGATTTACCACACAGCCCAAAACTGGCCATTTTTCAGATATAGAGGCACAGAGTGGGATCAAAATGTTCTGCTTTTATGCCTTGTGTAATAAATCAGATATAATATGGGGGCACTTTGACATGGTAGCGGAGAACAGTTAATTAACTGTTATTAAACTCAGCAGCGGGATGAAATGAATACATGTGCCGGAATGTTCTCTGCCTTTGAAATAATAGTAGATTTCTGAAGAAATGAGCATATTCTCTTGCTCCTGCAGAGTTGGATAAGAGCACTGATCCCTGTCTCATATCTGTATGTTATGTATGATTAACAGTCGCTTAGCGTAGACTAAGCTTAGCTTAGCACACAGTCGACATGACAACTGCAAGTGACAAAACATGTTTTTACATCAGTAAGAAAAGATGACAGTTGAATTCTCCAGGTGTAAATGTATTAGTTTTGGTCTCTCATATCTAATCATAAAGTTAAAAACATATGCAGTGAAGAAGCAGTCACTTAGCTTAGCTTAGCATAGCTCAGAGTGGGCTTTTCACTCTTTTCAGCTCAGCAAGAAAACATGACAAATGAATTCTCCTGGTGTAAATTTTGTGTTGATTTTATTTAACGTTCTCTATTTATTCTGCTTTTAGTGGTAGAGTTGAAAATGTAGAAAAGGTCATCTTGCTTGTTACATCGATTTGAGGTTTTTCAAAGGAAGTTTCCTTTTATCAGTAGCGCTAACTTGTGATTGATATCCACCTACATAGCTCACCAACAGTATCAGCTGACAGCTCACTCCCCCGCTGCTTTCATATCAGCTCATGTGATGGAAATGGGTTGTTTGATAACTAGCTGACAGTCACTAAAGCACATTCAGAATACACACACTGTGTGTATACAGTTAATACACACCAGCCAAGCACAGTTATCCAAACAAGCTTCACTGGCAGCTCTGAAAGCATGTAACGTCCCTGTTTTATCGTAGCACAAAGTGTAAACTTAAAATCCACATTGAGATTTAGACCATTATTGCCTTAAAAGGTAACAGCAGCAGTGAAAGTGTTTTTTCAGCGTATAGTGCCTAAATGAATTAAATAATAGACAATTCAATTCATTTGGCGAAACTCTGAGTGGATATTCATATAATTTATATGCAACACTTTTTTTATCACTCCATGGAGGTGCGAGACCTTCACCGCATTCACACTTTACATTTGCCTTGTGTATGCACTGTATGTATGCGCTGTTTGTATGTATGTCCTGGCGTTTGCCTCCCGTTTCTGACCCAGCTGCGATGTCATTGGCAGCTGCTTGTGGAGCATGGGTACAACTGCCAGTGCCGCGCCACAGCCTGTGTCCGTAGCGTCGCCCCTTGAGAGTGTCCATGGCAACGGGATGGCCGACAGCAGGCAGTCTCTTAGCATGAGCCCCTTTCAGACAGTCAACATCCACAACAACAAGGCCAAGTCCATTATCACCAACAAAGTCGCACCTGTCGTCATCACGTAAGTCCCTCCCCGAATCCGCGTTCTCACAATTGGGTGTTAATCCCCTTTGATCACTGTGGTGACAAACTGTCCCCCCTCCTGGAAGGAAAAAAAAAAAAACCTTCTTCCCCCTCCCCTAGTGAAGTGTTTGCCCCCGTTATCGTCTCATTTGTCAATCCAGGCCTGGCAAACAGCAGCTGATAACACCAGCCTGGCCTGCTGCTGTGTCTGTGTCCTCGCAGGTATAATTGCAGACAGGAGTTTCAGATCCACGATGACATCCTCAAGACCAACTACAAAGTGGGCCGGATATCGGACGCCATGCCCGAGCACTTCCTGGTGCAGGTGAGGAGGACGTATGTGGCGACGAGGCACTGTGCCATGTGGACCAGCCGGCTCCTTTCACATTGATATATCCACATTGCAGCACAGGAACATTGTTATGCGCCGTTTTATGATGTGAGGCAGCCATTGAACCGGGAATGTTGTCACCCTGTTATCAGGGCTTTGATCTGCTCTGTCACCTCTGCTGTGTCTGTTCAGGCATGCCATGCTTTATCAGTGTTAACCCACAGTCTCTGTTTACACGGACAGATAGGGGCAGCAGTTTCACCCACAGTAAGGAAATGAAGCAAAAGCTTTTGGAAGCTTCCTCTCCTCTCTTTTAGCCCTCAGCATTGAGCAGGTGTTGGTTGTTTCAGAACCAGAAATGGTGTTTTTCTCTCTGGATAAATGGATAAATCTGAAAACCTTAACCACACAATAAGATGCTTTCCAGTACTGAGTACCAGGAGTGTTAACAAAACACAGAATTAGCTTTGTTGACAGCTTCTTTTGCATAATTGTAAAATCTAAATCCAGAATTCGCATCAGAACGAAGACGGTGATATTGCAAGGAGGTTGCAGTGTTCATATTAACTTCTCCTACTGATGATATCTTCAGGTAAAATTAGTGGAAATTAGTTGTAGGGAGTAAATCACTGACATCTCTGATGAATGACACAGGAGATAATGAGGGGGAACATTTATTGTAGATCAAGAAGAAAAGATTTAACAACCTGCTACTGCACTGACATTGACCTGACTAAAAGAACCTTTTCTATGGATCAAAGTGACTGGTCCAAGTATGATGGAGAGATTCCCACCCCACAGCAGGGTGGTTTTTAAAGGTTTTTAAAGTTACTTTATACTTAAAATTGGGAAATTCAGAGTTTTGGAACAGCTCTGTGAAACCACAATATGTGGAGGTTGGAGAAATGGAGGTGGCAGAGCAGAGATGCCTGTTGATACAACGGAGTAAATGGACTGTGTCAGATTTGTGTTTCAATAACAGATACAGGAGGTTGATAAAGGATACCCCTGGTAAGATGTTAAAAAAAACACTTAAAATTAAAATGCATTTCAAGATGCAGGTCGTTATCACATGTAAATACTGATGTCAGATTCATGCAGCCACTTCGGTGTTGACGTGTTTGCTCTGCAGAGTTTACAAATGTGTGTTGGAGTTGAGGCTGTGGGAATGACGAGGTCGGGGCTACGCTCTGGGGGATGATGGTTGCGTTGCTTTGCAGGGGGAGTACTTCATGGTGCAGGATGTGTACAGCAAGGCAGATGTCCTGAACACCACGGGCAGCTACGGGGCGCCCAACTTCCGCCAAGTCAAGGGGTCCTACCCTCTGTTCGGGATGGGTCAGCCGAGCCTGAACGGCTTCAAACAGGTCCTCCAGAGGCTCCAGGCGCAGGGACACGAGGTCACCGCTCTTTCATCTTGCCATACAGATGTTTATGTTAATTGCTCATACATTATGTTTGATAGATTTTTTTTGCCTGTGTGCTGCAGCCCAGCCGGGCCTCTTTCGAGCCGTGTTGTCAGTAAATATTTGAGGAGTCAAGTGCTCGGTGGAGGCTGCGGCTGGATTACAGAACTGAGCAAACAGAAAGTTGTGGTCATGCGTACCAGTGGAAAATGAATCTGTGCTGCTTAGGGCAGCGAGAAAGTGACTGTAATTGAAATGGAATTGACAAAATTATACGCCGGGATTCTCAAAAGTCCTTACTCATGTGCGGCACGTCATACGACAGCGGATTGTTTCCAGTGGAGCCGAGACCAAACCATTTGCATTTAAAAAGCTCTTATTCGATCTCCAACCAGGAGGTCATATTCTTCTGCGTGAGGGAGGAGCCCGTGGTTTTCCTGCACAAGGACGACGACTTTGTGCCGTACACCCCCAGGAGGAAGGAAAACCTGCACGAGAACCTGCATGGCCTCGACAAGGAGGAGCTGGTGGAGAGCCTGGAGCTCACCGTCAGGAAGGAGGTGACACTGCACTCAGTTCAAAAGAAAAAAACAAAGTGTCTCATTTCCCATTGTTCCTATCACCTATGACTTTCCCTTGGAGTTTAAGTGTCATTTTTTGTCCATTGTGTGACATTAAATGTCACCAAAGCACCAGGAATCAGGGAATCTTTTATTACTGTTTTAGACTCAACATTTTCTCTCTCTCACTGCCTGCTCAACCTGTCTGCCCAACATACTAAATATTCCTGGCTATGAACATGGCATTGAGTGGGAACATCTCAATCATCAAATATCTATGCGCTTGTGTATAGTGTAAAACATCACAGCTGTGTGATGCTCGAGGGGCTTGAAAAGTGATCCTGAGAGTGCTTGAGACTTTGTGAACCCTTGTTAGACCCATATCCACACACCAAGGCAAACACGTGCACCCCGCAGTATTGAAAATAAATTCCTCCCGCATCGATAACCATGATTGCGGCTACGGTGTGGTTTGACCCGGAAAGCCGCTGACACCAAAGCCAGTGGGTGTTCTGGTGGGGGGTATTGCATTAAAACCCTCCCTCTCCTCATCTCTGTCTTCCTCTCTATTAGCTCCACGACTTCGCCAAGCTCAATGAGAACTTCTTCTACGTGTACAACGACATCGAGTTCTTCAAGGACGAGCCGCAGAAGATATCCATCACGTGCGAGGAGGACATCCACGTGACGGAGGAGGTCTACAAGAGGCCCATGTTCACCATGCCGGCCTACAGGTTATTTACGTTGCTCCTTTATTGGCTCTCAGCGCCTCAGCTCGCACCTCAGCTGACAGCGAATGCGCACAGTGGGCTCCGAGCAGAGGCTCTTGTTTGTACAAACGCCGGTCTTCCTGTTCTTTTGGAAGACGGGGTGAGGCAGGGCAGGGGTAAAAACACTGAAGATTGCGGCATCCTGTTTGCACTCACATCACAGCTTTATCAAGATGCCACAACAACGAACGTGTCAGACGAGGTGGAGGGATGTTTTATTACACGTGCTTTTCACATTCAATGACGCGCCTCCTCCGGGTCCGCAGCGCGAGGCGGCCCGGCTGCGCGGCCTTCCTGAGGGCAGACGTGTTTGTGCAGCCCGCGCTGACCTACATACGTGCGATGTTGACACAACACAGATGCAGGTTCAGCCCCGGGTGACGCTCTGTTGTGTTGCAGGTACTACAGATTACCACTGCCAGTGGAGGGGGCGCCGCTGGAAGAGGACTTTGACGCCTTTGTTAATATACTCAGGGTAAGATGGTGTTAAAAACCTCAATCGTGCATCGACCTGGACCTTTTTTGGTCATGCCTCGCACACCGGGATCTTGTTTTGATGTTTCGTTTAAGTTATAAATGGCTGGACTGAGCGTAGGGCGTCTGGACTTCTTCACTGAGGTTGGGAGAGTTGCAACAGTTGCCTCTTCTCCCGATCTACAGTTAATCTTCTGAATCTGCCCTATAAATCAGTGAGAGGTTTGTGAGAAGGCATGGCAGAAAACCCTGCAGTCCGCTCTCACAGTGTGTCCACTGCTTGGTCACCCACTCAGTCTGGTTTCCGTCCTGCCCTTCACTCACACAGGATGTTCTTTTCGTCTCCTTTTGCCCTTTTTTGGGCTGACTTGCAGCAGCCGGTCCAGTTCCCTGTGGTTGGAAAGTGGCTCTTTTTTTTTTTTTTTGTCTTGACAGTGTTTGGATCAGATCTGCTTTTGAGTCCCACTGCATTCACTGTTTTGTGATTCTCACTTTGTAGCCGTGTGGCTTTGTGGTCTTTTTCCTGTTGAAAGATTTCAGGCACGGCCGTCCCTCATTCTTTCCAGCACAATTATAACTTCCAGGATGTTCCCCATTTCCCATTTCTGCACTTTTAAAAAGGCTTTCAAATCACAGTTTCCTCATCCCAAGCAGCACATTTAGCATCCCGTGAGCACTGACTTGGTGATATGCAACTGGAAAGATTTTCACCAATTTGTCTGAAGCTCCTTTACAAGCCAGTTTCAACCTCTTTTGACCTGCCAATCACCATCCCACACTCTCTGGGGGAACATTTCTATCTTTAGCGCCTCTCTTATGATAATTACAGAACATCACCACCTCGGTGATATAACGCCACTCAGCTCTGTCAGGTGTTCTGCACTCCAGAGTCTCTCATGTACGTGTTGCTCTTGTTTTCCAGGAGAGCAGCAGCTTGTCTCTGGGCCACAACGCGTCCCGGCCGCTGCCTGCTCTGCTCTTCAGCTGCCAGGTGGGCGTCGGACGCACCAACCTGGCCATGATCCTCGGCACGCTGGTCATGAATCGCCTTAGGGGCGACTCGCACCCGCAGCCTCAGTAAGAATCTGGAAAACTTGGGACATGAAAGTTCAGTATGACGATGCCGTGATGCAGCTCAGAGTCTGCTTCTTTTTGCAGAGCTGAAGAGGCTGCGGCTTCAGAGGCCAAACCTTTGTTCCGGGTCATCCAGTCGCTAATTGAGAAGCTGCCAAATGGACAGCAGGTCATGGAGGAGGTAAAAAAAGAGCTCGTAACATCTATTTAGATCAAAGTCCAGTTGATGCTTGTGATGTTTTGTTAGATGTTGGAGCCTTTATCAAGTGAAATCTGTGTGTCATAGGATTTTATTTGATAAAATCAGATTTTGATATTGATGAAGTTCTTCCCAGAATGCTGTTTGAAGAAATAGATAAGTAATAAAACATAAAAAATTACACAAATGAAGCAATAAGAACGTACAATGTAACTGAGAGGCTTAATTGCCTTTGTGATCTAATTTATAACTAACATAAATTACCCAAGGATTGTGCATGTGTGCACAGAATGCATGTAGGAATTAAGTATATGACTGTCTACACAGTCACAGATGGATGAACATGGTTAAAATGATATAGGGAATGTAATTGTAATGTCATATGCACTCATATATATAAATGAATACTTCATATACAGACAACTTATACAACAAGCTTTACTTAAATCAAGGTTTGCAAAGCTGAAAGACTTTGTTTGTTTCAGTGGACTAAAAACTGATAAACTGTGAGAGTTTTGAAGTTGTCTTGTGTTTACTCTTCAGGTGGACCAGGCTATCGCCCTGTGTTCAGAAATGCACAACATAAAAGAAGCAATATACGAGAACAAGAGCAAGCTGGAGGGGATTGGAGAAGATTATCAAATTCAGGTTGGCCATTATCATCCTCCTCTCCTTCTTCACCAGCACCTACCTGTCATTAAGGCCTCGGATCCCATTTGATTTTGAGCGGCTTTCTGCTGCTCCCTTTATTTCCTGTTAAATGCGAGTTAAAAGCGAGCTGCGAGGCATGATTCAACGGATGATGGTGCATAAAAAGGTACCAATCACTGGGAGCCCTTGAGCTGATTGGGATTTGCCTGCGTTTCATGATTTTTCTTTTTTTTTGGTTAGAAAATGCGTGAGGTCTTGGATGCTGAATGGATGCTGAAGTTTTGGTTTGTTCTGCAGGGAAGCAGCACCAAAGACTACTTTCTCACCAGGACCATGCAGAGCCTGGAGCGCTACTTCTACTTGATTGTATTCAACGCGTACCTTCATGAACAGGTACAAGCCTCTTCTCTCTCCTGCAGACGTAGAGACTTTGAATTGTCACTAACTTGCTGTTGCATTTTGCAGTATCCCCTCGCCTTCGTGTCCAACTTCAGCCAGTGGATGTGCTGCCACGCGTGGCTCTACAGGCTACTGGCCTGCATGAACCTGTCGGAGCTGTCCGCCCCGGCCGAGCTCGTCACCAGAGGAGCACGTGTTCTGGTGAGTCAGCGTCCTCGTCCTTTTTGAGTACAAAACTGACCTCTGTTTGTTCTCATGCATGCTCTGCTCGGCACGTCTCATACTTAGATTGGATTCCTCCAAAGCCGCTTCGGTCTTCACCACATCGTATGAAACTGAAAGACGAATGTCTCATCGTCTTGTAATCAGGTATATGATGTGGTTCCTGTGTGGCTGTGTCTCTCCACGCAGGTTGCTGATGAGTGTTTGGCCCCGGATGTGCTCAGCACGGTGAAGGAGATGAAGGCGGTCAACTTCAGACGGGTGCCCAAGATGCCTGTGTACGGACTGGCTCAGCCCACATCAGAGGTGCAGCAGGATTTTAAATGACATACGTTTTTGTAGCCTCCTTTATTAGACCCATAATCTAAAAAGCCTGAGTTTATGACTGCAATTTTATCAACGGAGTAACATTAGTTTCAATGTTAGATTTATTTCTGCTTCATCAAAGTTCCATCCCCTTGAGTTGTTCACAGGAATGATTCATGGAGCCTCGCACGCCCACCTCCGGATGCTGGAGGTGGACTTCCTTCCAGCTCCTCTCCCTCTATAAACGGTAAACTTGCTGTGCTCAGGCTGCCGGAGCAGTTCTGGCCCATCTGACCGACGAGAAGAGGAAGCACAGCCACGTGCTGTGGGTCAACCTGCAGGAGGAGCTGGTGCTGGAAGGAAACGGTCAGATTATAACGCCCAGGGAGCCGTCGTGCCTGGACCAGCACGTCTCCATCCCGTCGTGTGACCCCCAACTCATAGAGGTAGAGTGATGCTTCTGAGTCGAGAAGCTGTGGGACTCACTGCTCAGGTCAGTGGAGGTCAAAATGCTGTGGTGTGTTCTGTAGAAACTGGAGATGTCGCTGAAGGAGGAGATCCTGCGGGCTCAGAAGTGGCTGGAGGTGACGCTGGAGCAGGAGAAGCAGATGAAGATGTTTAAAAGCTGCATGACGGCGCGGGAGGTCTTCAACCAGCACATGGCCTCCCATCCGGGTCTGGTCTACAGGCGCATCCCTCTGCCAGACTGCAGCGCGCCCAGGGAGGAGGTAAACACGTGGATGTGGTTAATACAGGCATGTCTCACGGGTCCCTGCTGGATCAGCTCCTAATGAGGAGGGTTAACTAATTACTGAACCTAGTACTCCACCTAGTGGCCAACAAAGCAACTGTCTGCATAAGCACAAGCCCGCATAAGGCTAATTAGTTTTGCTGAGTTCTATCCAAATATTTACTTGAAAATCATACATATGTTTGATTCAGTCTTAAACTACCAAATTATTTGTCTAATTCACTGCCTGGAATGACATATCTTTAGATTAGATTCAATTTTAGATGGATTTGCATAGGATATCTATGTATACATTCATTAAAATATCATTCTGGTTAATATGAAAGTCAGGAGTCTGTTTAAGTTAGATGGAAAAGAAGGTATGAGATTGTACCTGAGATGTGTGTGTGTGTGTGTGTGTGTGTGTGTGTGTGTGTGTGTGTGTGTGTGTGTGTGTGTGTGTGTGTGTGTGTGTGTGTGTGTGTGTGTGCGCGTGCCTGCAGGAGTTTGACAAGCTGCTGGAGGCCATGAAGAGCACCCTGGCCGAGGACTCCCACTCAGCCTTTGTTTTTAACTGCTCCAACGGCAAAGGCAGGACCACGACGGGCATGGTCGTCGCCGTCCTCACTCTCTGGCACTTTAATGTGAGACCCCCACCTCTTCTTATCTGCATGTTAACGAAGACATCAGCGGCAACATGAACACATGCTGCTGCGACACTTTTCTCACCCAGTACCGTGTACAAACTGATGTCTTCCATCTGCAGGGCTTTCCAGAGTTCGCAGATGATGAGATTGTGAGCGTTCCTGACGCCAAGTACACAAAAGGGGAGTTTGAGGTGAGTATATTGTCTGGCCAAATGCTGTGCCTACAAAAAGAGCTTAATGAAAAGTTTATTCAAGCTTAAAGTGAGAAATCAGTTAGTCAATCCAAATTAATTGGTGTCTTTTTTGGCATTTTAAACATCAATACAGTCTACTGTGATGCTGAAACTGTGCATGATTGGACACCAAGTATTTTTAGATATTCAGACATTTAATGGTGCCATTCATATTTTTTTTTCTGATATTTATGGACAAAATGATTCATTTTGACAATTGGTGCTGAGACTGAGACATGATTTGTGCGTTCTGACGAGAGCCGGGAACATCAGTAAAATGCAGATGTAATTCATGCAGATCTGAATCATCACCATGCTCGCTTTCATTTTAATTTGAGCAAAAAAAAAAAAAAGAAACACACAGAAACCAAGTAGCACTCGTATCAAATGAGTAAAAAAGGGTTTTTATGGAAAATGTGAGAAGTGGCTGCTAATGGTCAGACATTGTGATGAACCAGTCTCTCTGTCTCTGACAGGAAACAGTCAAATCATCCCATCATATTGTTAATCTGTGATTTTTGGACTGATTGTTTTTGCTGCTCCAGAGCTGCTGAGTCGTATTATTCCTCTGGTTTCTGCAGGCGGCTCCCTGCTCTTTGTTTGTGCAGCTACAATGTCTGCACTGTATGTCACTGCTGGACGCATAAAGCCGTTCTTGTGTCGGCCCCACACCAGAGCAGCATTTGTCTTTATGATGGATCTGATTCACGCTTCCCGATGTCAGGGGGCTTCTCCTGGCTCATAGCCTGTCTGAACAGATTACTCTCAACCTTCTGGGTGCATAATGCATACGCACCAGTGCCTTCGATATTGAGACGTTGTCCTGTAAAAGGAGCCAAAATCAATAGGCAGCGAGGCGAGCTGATGAGCTGCCTCAAACCGGATGGTTTGCAGTCGTGTTTTTGGCCCAAGGTGTCGCGGATTCACTCGAGCGCAGCCAGCTGATGTCAGAGGGTTGATGTCCTGACTCCAGATCCTGCATCAATGTGAAAATGAGGTTATCTTTTCACTTGCATGACAATTTGAGGCAAGAATATGGCTTGTTTACACGATTCCATCAAGTTCTACCTTATGGCTGGCTGCTACTGTTATTACACACTTTATGAGCCCAGTGGATGGGGTTGTGAGCAGTATGTGTACCATAAGAAGGATTTTTAAATGCATGGAGTTGTATAAAAGAAAGGACGAATCCGACACTCTTGAGGAAGTGTCCTTTCCTGAAAAACTGGGGTCCATGCTATGACTTGAAAACAATATTAATATATAAAAAGGCATGATTTTCACACAGTTGCGTCATAGTGAGCCGCATAGGAAGGAAGTGCAAAAGATTGATAATATGGTAAAGGAAGTGAGTTTTATATCAGTTCATGAGTTTCTAGTTGTTGCGAATGAGTCGACGAAGCTTAAAAAAAGCAGAATTGAATTGCCAGCAGTGTACTCGCTGCAAGGTTCCTCTGAAGGTGTTTGCCAGCTTATTATTGTCAGCGCAGTGTTTGTCACAGAACTGCATGTCGCTCTGCAACCCTTTGCTGGTCTCTCAACTCTGCTCTGCACCTGCGATTAAAAGGCCAAACAAAAGCACAGGACAAAGCTTTTCTCCTCTGTTCTGAATATTGGCTGCGAATTAAAGCCACTCTGGCTTTTTTTTTTTCTTCCTCCTCACTTTCATTCTTTCTCTCTCTCTCTCTCCCTCTCCCTCTCTCTCGATTCGTTTTGTGACAATGAGTCAGTGGTTGGAACCTGCTGGCCTTGTCCTTGGCACGGCACTCGCGCACGGACACACAGAAAGAGGCCGCGCTCCGCAGGCGCACAATACCCGCGTGCCAATCACAGCGCGGTGGCCGCCGGAGTCTCTGGGATACACATAGCGGTCGCCACGGAAACCTTGTCCACCTCCCATTCGGTGCCCGTGAAGGATGTGTGATGTCGCCACCCCCACCGCCTTATCTGCCAAAGTGGGCTTTGGAAGTGGCTGGTTGTTAGATAACAGTCTCCCGCTGTCTTCATAGAAACTCCCTGCATGTTGCGCTGTGTGTATGTGTGTGTGTGTGTGTGTGTTAGTGAAAGAGAGACAGCCTGACAAGAAAACATCCCCTTTTAGTTGAGGTTTCCCTGAGCTCGTTCTGATGGGCTTTTTCTATCAGACAACAGCGTGAAGGAAATGACTCTCTGCCGACTCTCGACGAGCTTTGCCCGTGACTTTCCTATCCCGCTTCCAGGGCTGGATCCTCTGTCACATTAGTTTTGAAGTTTATGAACCAATTTATGAAAAACCCGTGGGTGGGCAGAAATTCCCCAAAGGTCTGAAATGTGATGTCAGGCGAGCGCAGCTTGGAGGTGACGCAGCCCGTGCAGTTCAGTGCCAGGAGCCATGAGAGGACACGGTGCCGGTAATAGAGCAGTTTCTATCTACTTGATGTCTTTCAGGCCCAGCAGCATTCTGCTCATGTTTTTTTTTTTTTTTCTCCCCTGGCTCAATGTGCGTGTGTCATGTTGCCAGCTTCCATCAGTAGAAATGCAGAGGTCACAGATGGACAGTGACACTGCTGATTTAGAGACGCCGCGTTTTGCCCGGTTGTAATTACGGAATCATATATTTACCTCGGTGAATGTGGAGTGTCACCCGGATCGCCTGCAGCTACCGACATCTCTGAAACGACTCATTCTGCAGATACGCGTGTCCAGATTTCTGAGCGGCTGCAGTGCAACAAGAAACACCACAGCGACTATTTTAAAAGTTCTAAAATCATATCCAGAATTGCTTTTACAACACAAATCATTGTAATAGCAATACATTATAGGATATATGAATGTGTAGATGATAAATGACTCAACAGTCTCTGTGATGGTGGAGCATTCAAAGAGAAAGACGTGCCTCAAGAATTGCTCAAACTTGGTTTCGTGTTACCAAAATAAAATCATCACTCATTTTTAAGCACTTCAGCTTTGAGTGCGCACCAACATGAATTTGTACAGGGTTGTAAACGCGAAAGTGGCTTTTTGTGACTTCTTACATTACAGGCCTGACTTGTTGCAGTATTTCAAATTAATAGGAAAAAAAACAACGAATGGAAATAAACCCACAGATTTGGTCGTGATCCATCGTGTTAGACACAGATTGGGTTTTTTTTCCCAAGGACGGTGGTCAGACTGTGCTGACGCTGCTACTCTAACACACACACATGCACACGTACACACACTTAACAAGAAAATGGGGTTTTGCCTGCAGGCCTGTTCTGTTCTGATTCTTGGATTCCCTCCCTCCGTCTCTCTGCCTCCTCCTACTTCACCTCCCGCTTCCTCTTCTCCATCAGCATCATCATCTTCCCCTCCTTAATTTCCCCTCAGTATCTGCAACAAAGCAGCTGCATAGTGGAGAAAAGCACAGGCTGACATATGCACATGCCAGCATTACAATTAGACATGGTTTTAATCAGTTTGCTCATTATGCCTGTGTTAGATGGGTTCAGATGTTTACGTCTCAGCAGTTCGTGCCAGATGCTGCTGCTGAGTCAAGTCAGGTATTTGAATAGCTTATTTCATTCTCAGAGCAAGTTCAAGGTCTTTTACATGATGTAGTTAAAGAGTGCAACTGCTATAGCACATATTGCTAAGAAGGAAGCTGATAATGATCATGATACATCTTGATGGATGATTGTATTTTTAGGACCAGCGTGTAAGATTTGCAGGAACTGAACTGGCATTGTTTTCATCAGCCTGAATAGAAGAGTTATTGCATTTTGAACACACTATATTGGTGGATTCTGCAGATCCTTGTCCACTAAATCTGTCCTCTTTCTACAAAATCCCAGAACAGACAAGCCAAAAATATCTTTTCTCACAAGTTGAGATGAGGGGTTGCAACCTACAACCGCCCTGCTACAACTCCACAATATCCTTCAAAAGCAGCTAAAGCAGTTGCTGAATCAACCTTGTGTGGAGATTGTTTTTGACCATCTGTTTTCAAGGTCAAAAATAAATATTTGTAGTGCACATTCAGGGAGCTTAGAAAAACGGAACTCTGAAGATTTACAGGATCCTGACAACTGAGCAAGGTCTTACAAAGGGAGAAATTGTAACTTTGCTATTAAGTTTGCCAACAAATGATGATATGATGATAGATAATGACTTCTGTCTGTGCAGCAGAGGCCACTAAATTAATCTAATGGGGGAGGCAGAGGCAATAGGAGCTTGCCCTTGGTTAGCTAGAATTTGCAGCATCAAAAATTGTTTGTTTCTCATGTTCTCAGGTGGTGATGCAGCTGGTGCGTCTGCTCCCCGACGGCCACCGGATGAAGAGGGAGGTGGACATGGCCCTGGACTCTGTCAGCGAGACCATGACCCCCATGCATTACCACCTGAGGGAGGTCATCATCTCCACCTACAGACAGGTACGGTACAGCTCCCCTGCAGGACCCTGGCAGGACATTGAGAGGCCAAAGCTTCAAGTGTATGTGTGGGTGGGCGTCCATTCAGACCAGGATTAGTTTTAGGTTGAAGTCGTGGTTGGGGTCAGGGTGAGATCATGGCAGTTTCATTTCATACACTAGTTTGAATACGCATTAAATATGAAGGAAGGATCATAAGGCGGCCCGCTGAAGGTTTTGGAAGAAGAACTGCCAAGTGAATCCACTTTTGGGTCTTGAATCTGCGCTCTTCATTCTGGAACACGTGCGCCTGGCAGGCGCAGTTTCACCCGGGCCCCATAGATGGCGTCAAGCTCTTGTTCAGATGTCTTTTGCAGCTGCTGCCCGGGGTCCCGGAGACATGAATGAGAGCGATCCTCCGCGGCTCTGCGAGCACGAGCTGCGGAGCGTGGAAAATGATTGTGGCGCAACATCACTGTAAAACTCAATGGAATTCCTCCGGGCCTAAGTGGAAACGAGCGAGGGGGAAAGAACGGCAGGAAAATAAATGATTGCTTGTGGGATTTTTCGGGCTTGACCTCTCGAAGTATTATTTAGTGCGCCTGCTGTGCAAAGCACAGGGGCACACTTGGACTGTCTGTGGTCCAACGTGATATTAAAGAGCGTGTTACATCAGTATCAGCTGCTTTGTTCGCTGCGTGGACCGAAAGGCCTCTAATGTTTCATTCCATTACATTTCCATTGCAAATGCAGGCTGAGATGTGTGTTTCTAATAGTTGAATTATGCGAGAGGGATAAAAAGAAGCTGGGTCTCCATTCCCCCTCCGGAGGGAATCTTGACATTCTGTCTGCTGAACAGGGTAGGAGATTAGCGTTGGTTTGTCGCGGCCTTTCAAAGGCCCGTGTGAGCGAGGTCTGTCCTGATGCTGTGGCCTCTGCAGGGCCACGGGCTCTGTTTTAGCCATTTGAAATGCAGACCGTAATCACTGTGCCTCTGTGCACCGTCAGCCGTTCTCAGCAGTGCGCTGGAGGCACCCGGTCCTGTCTCCACCGTATCAATGGGCCTCATTGTCCTGTGAACCTTGTCTTTCGCCCATACTCTCCCTCCGTCTGTCTGTCACTCTCTGATGCCAGGCTCCGGAGGGGAAAGGCTCGCTATCGGCTCCCTCTCGAATCAGTTGGGTAATTTCTAAAAGCAGTAACAAGTTTTGAGTGTAGTTCAACAAAGAAAAGGGTGAAAAGGATCCATTTGGTGAAAGATTAGTCCTATTTTACGCAGCTGGGGGTTGTCATTCCCACCACAAGCTGGCTTTCCATTATCCCTAGAAATGCTCAAAACCAAAACAATGAAACACCAAGAAAGCTTGTCATGGTAACACCTACATTTTGTAAAACCTCTCAGACCTGTTGACATAGAAGTTTATCACAAAAGAATAATGAAAACACTTTTATACGCATGAAAACAAATAAAATAAAATAAAACAAGATGGCTCAGTACTTGTGGATAGAGGAGACTGAACTGACTCTAAATCTAATGAGAATATCCAATCAAAGAATGTTTTTGAGATCCATCTTCCTCAGAGGTCTTGCGGCCCTAGATTTTGGGGAACTATGGCTCCTGCACCTTCAAAACACCATCAAGTCGCATTTGTATTTGATCAGGATTTGAGAAACATTGCTTTTATATTTGGAAATGTACTTGTTTGTGACAGTTGTGTCCTTGGCACCCATTTGATGCACAGCAAAAGGAAGGGGAACACAGCAAGCTCAGCAAGATTCAGGATGTGAGCTCAGCCCCTCCAGTGCACCTTTTAAGACTGGGATCTGTGGGCACTGCAGGGGTAACAAACATCAGCGGGCCATCAATCCAAAAAAGTTTTACCCCGCTTCCCAAGTTGGCCAAACTTATTTTGGAAGAGAAAACAAGGATGAAGTATAACGGCGGTAACCAAACCGCTGGTTTTAAACGTCCAATTAAGTGCGTAGATGGACTTTCTGGCTCATTTTAGAGTCTTTATCTCAATTCTGTCTGTCGTGCTTGAGCTGCCAGCTGCGCTGGCCCCGCAGTTTTCCTTATTTGCTTCATCAGGCTTCTTTTTAGCCGTGTTGCTGTGTTTGCAGATTTCCCGCAATTACTTGGTTATCGTGAAATGTTATCGTAACCAGGGGAGAATGATAGCCAAAACTACAGAAATCCGATCCAAATTGTAATGAATCAGAGGGGTCTTTTAACCCCGCCGTAGCAGACATCAGGTTGGCACTCTGTGCTCCTTTCAGCCTTTCCCTTCCTGCCTGCACCAGCGGGCCAGGTGATAAACAGTGCCAGATGTTGCAAGAACCCGGCAGGCAGCACTAGACGAGCAAGGAGGAGGAGGGGAGAGGAGAAAAAGTGGGGGAAGAAGAGGGGAAAAAATTCTCCCCCACACTCTCTCTCTCTCTCCCTCTCCCTCCCTCCTCGTAGCTCTCTCTCCCCCTCCTGAGCACCCTCCTCCTCCTCCTCCTCCTCTTTGACAGTGGTTGGAAAATGTGTCTTTGATAGAGAAAAAATATATTTACACTGGGACCCGAACCGTCCGCCAGCTCCCTGAGGGGCCTGGGAAGGGAAGGGGGGCGGTGGGTGGGTGGGTGTGGGTGGGTTTTTTGTGGGTGGGTGAGGAGGGGGGGGGGGTCAGCGGTGGTTTCTCCTTGAAGGGCCTGTAAATCCCCGCTGCCGACCAGGCGTGACCTCACGCTGCAGATGCATCCTCCAGCATCAGGGCCAGCGCGGCGGAGAGTCCGCTTCCTCTCCTCTGCCCACTGTCTCCCTCCGCCGCGAGGGAGATCATGGCCTCGAGCAATCTGCGAACCCCGGCAGCTGATATTATTCCCTTTGTTTGTCTGTTCAAAGGCGTCTTCACTTCAATCAGCGCATTTCCATTTTTAAAATTTTGTTATTTGTTACTTCTCAAACTGAGAGAAAGTTTAAAAAAAAGGAAAACTGCTTCCTGTAGCAGTCTACAACCAGTCTACAACCACTCTACAACGTAAACTCTCATCCCACTGGACATCCAAAACATTATTGGAATATATAGAATAACTTGAAAAGGTTCGGTCTCGTTTCACACTGTGCCATCACGTCTCGTGACTCCCTAAGTCATGTCATGTTATGTGTAAATGTGACAAACTCCGAATATGTGAGAGGTTTTACCAGTCGTTAAACCAGAGGTTTTGTGCATTTCTTCCCCAATGTCGTTGATTGTCAGATGTTGTCTCCACTATTGGGCTTTTCCCCAATTTTATCCCATTTCCACAAATTTTGGTGCAGATATTAAAAGTCTTTGTCAAGTTAAGTGTAGCCGTGCAGCCCACCCGGCTGAGGATGAGCCACCGGCTTCCACTCAGTCCGTCAAGAGGAAGATTAAGAAAAGCTAAGTGAGCTTGTCGGAATTGTCAGATCTGACAATCTCAAGCTCCTAATCGTTTCTGTTAGGCCGGAGCGACGGCGATGTTTCTGCGTGGCCTCAGTACAGAAATTAAGAGCTTTTTCTGCCCAGGTGGTGAGAAAACTGAAACGCACAGAGAGAGATTGATCGAGCGGCAAAACCATGCTGTGTATGTGTGTGTGTGTGTGTGTGGGAGAGTGTGTCCAAAGAAAGGCCCTCATGGTTTGGACGGGGCAGTGGAAAAATATTTTCAGAAAGGGGAGAATGCTGCGAGCAGGTTTTCTCGAGGTAAGGTAGTGGACGTCTCGTGGAGGAAAGAAGGGGGGAGGAAACGGGGCTAAACGCTCTGTGTTTGTCGAGGTCGAGAGACCACCGCAACACTGACAGCCAGATTAATTTTACATAGAAGCAAGGGCGAGACTTGGGAAGGATCGAAAATGAGAAAGCGTGTGCGGTGGGAGAGGAAGAGGTAAGTCGTGCCGGACGGTGAACAAACTGTCCTGTCCACTTTGCTCTCCGCGTTTCGGAGTTTTGACGTTCAGCTCCTGCTCTCGCCGTGGCTCTGGGGTCTTTGTGTTAACTGTTTTCATGTCAATTAGGAGGACCACTTGACACAAGTGGGCCAATTGCAGAGGTCGGTCATGGCCAAAGGAAATATTGGCAGAAAAATGATCCCACCTGCGCCAGAGACAGGTTCCTCTCCTCTCCGTCTTGCCTGAAGTGTGCGTTGAGTCCCTGCTCCTGAAAAGAGGCTCTTATTTAAGATCCAGCACCGTGTGGGAGGGAGCAAAGTGGGGGAGCCAGCGGTTGTTGTTTTTATTCATAATTTCCAGCCTCTTTCATGCCACTGCCAATAGCAGCATTTGCTGCGGCCGTCTACAAAATGACTTATTTCGACCCGATCCCATCTGAGCAGGTGCAACCAGCCGAGTTATTTGGAAATGGTTAACACGTCTCTCTGTGCACCATTAGTCTGGGGAGTTGTGATGGTATGTGTGCGTGGCGCTGTACATAGAGGTAAATAAAGCATCGCTGTGGGACTCTCTGGAAGGGTTTGATGAGCTGAGGGGGGTGTGGGGGGACGTGAGGGGGTTACATGCAGCTGCTGCTAGTCAGTTGCTATTCAGGAGCTCATTTATTTTAGGGCAGTTTCCACGGCTGTAAATGGCTTCAAATGATACTCAAACTACACCTAGTGAGTGCTTAATGTGCCTGCTTATGTCAAATATGACATGATCCATTAGAGAACTGCTAAATTCAGCTCGTACATCCACGCTAATCATGTATAATGCAGTCAGTCGTGGTGACTTATGTGTGGGGACTGCAGCCCAGAGTAGCCCTGCATTCACAGCAGATGCCAGAGAAAACAGCGCTAGGAAAGAAGAGGGCTCTTTGTTACCCTCTGACACCACTGAATCAAGTACATGGATGTTTAAATGGTCCGTGTTGTAAGGTGCCCGACTCTCTTATCAACGGACTCATCACTCTCTGCTTTGGTGCGTGATTCAAAGCAGGGAGACTGAGACTACATGCAGGGTTTTTGTGTGCTTGCCTCATCTGGTAATTTCCCTAATTGACACATCTCCAACCACTGAAAGGGATATAATTGGTGAAATCACCTGTTGCACTGGGTTATTGGATCAAACACATGCAAATAGACCCGCTGTTCGCTTTAACGTTTTGAAACATTTTGATAGTGTGGAACGTAAAAATTGAACACAAAGTAAGTGATGTTTGGATTCATATATATATGTGTGCGGAGTTTTAAAATGACAGTAATGTGCTGCTTCAAATATATTCATGTGCTGTGATAAACATCAAAAACCTCTCTAATATCACACCTGTCAATGAAACACTTTTTTTTGCATCTTTATGTCATCATTGAAAACTTAAGAGGTCAGATGAGCAATTAACTTTGAGCAAAATACGAGAGACTAAACTTTTTCTAAATCTAAGTAAAGAATCTAATAAACCATTGAAATGCAAAATATTTTGGACATTAATCTCGCTGAAAAAAAAGATAAAAGAAAATGAGAACCTCAATTTAGGCCGGAGTATAAGTCTTTTAATGTAGTCAATGCGACCTTGGAGTAAATAAAACAGTTTTGCTCTTCCGATCAAAAGATGATGAGGGACCAAAAATGATGAATGCCGTTATGCCGATGAATGCTTTAATGTTAGGGTTGTCAGACTTGCGTCTTTGTGATGCTCATCCAGTGCACCTATTAACAAGGCAATCTCTGCCATGTTTGTGTTTGTAACGCTCCAGCTGCTGCCAGAGGTCCCTGCGGTTACAATCGTGCCGTGTGTTTATTTCACACTTTGCCTGCGAGGGATCAAGCTTGCATGCTTCGCCTCGCTCGCTACGTGCCGATCACTTTAGAAATCGTTATGTTTTCCTCTTAGCCCGTCCCCTTTTACCCTGAATAACTCAACTGCCCTGGTCTGCCCTTTGCCCTGACCTCCCTCATGTCCCCTACCCCCCTCTTAACCACTGGCCCCAGGACAGCGCCGCAGACATGGCTGAGCGCTGCACAGGAGGGTTGCCATTTCCTGCCCCCCACACACTAAACCTGTCACGGCCCCAGGCCCGGCAGACCAGGAATAACTGCCTCCAAAGCCACGCAGAGGCGTCTAAGCATGCCCCCAGTAGCTGTGGTCACGGTATCTGAGGGATCCCGCTAAGCCCCAAATCATTTCACCAGGAAAAGGTCCACCTTTTTCTGTCTGGGCTTTCACACCACAGAGCTACCGGCTCTGTGAAGAAATACCTACGGGAACTCAATCCCAGTGGTGAAGTTACTTACACGCCAACCACGCCGGACATGCAGAAGTCGTGACTTCTGACGGTTAGGGTTGCTCCAAGAATTGCACTTTTGCGACGCCCCAGTGCTGAAGCCATGTTTCATACGTGAGGACAGTTGCAGAACAGATGAATCCTGTGTTAACGACACCATAAGTACTCCCGAAGCGCTAACAACTCACACAGTCAGCGAGGGATGTTCGCCTCGGACTTCTCAAATGGCTTTTTCGTCCCGACAGAGACGGTTCAAAACGTGATGCACAGTGGCCTCTTCCGGACTCGTCTCTTTGTAGAGTATAATCAAATGACAAACTTGACATATTCCCGCAGTTAAAGTTCTTTAGAGATTGGATTGAGGCTATTCTTAGACCGCAATGACTAACAGGGCAAAGACGTTGGGAACTCTAAAAGTAGTGTGCTCCCAGACATTCGATTGGTCTAAGCCCAAACTACACAACATAAAGGTCATTTTTCTCCTGACAGCCTGCGATGAAGTGTTGCCTCATGTGCACCATCATCATCACATATATTCCCCTGTCCCAGACCAAAAATAGCAAACACAAATGTGCGGTGAGACCGAATGATCAATAACGTGGTTATTCAATGAACCGCATGATTTGATGTATGTGAGCTTGGGCCCTCTTCGTTGATTGATAAATTCTTTGCTACGCAGGCACGATCGCGGGCGCTTTTAATCACCCCCAAGTGGCTGAAAATCTGTTGTTCTGGGTTTGGATTAGAGGAATTGTTTCAGAGAGAAATTCCCTCGGGTGAATTCAAGATATTGAGATGTTTTGACATCTTAAAATATTTAATGTTTGTCAATATCATTTATCTCCAAAGTCCATCTGTAGAATTTTCTTCATTTGTGGACAAGTTAAGTTTAAAGGTTGTTTATCCTTAACAACACCAACCTGTGGTTACCAAGGAACATGGTCTTTACATTAGCGTCACTCATGAGAGAGCGAGCCAACTATCAGTGCATTCAGTTTAACTGCCAGCATCAATACAGAATGTCATTTATGGCCAACAGTACAAATTTGATTAGGAGAACTCCAGTGGGTTTTTGAAATATTGAGTGTCTGATTAGTTGTAGCTTGCAGACATACCAGTGTTGGGTTTGCATGCACAAGATATTTTGATAGCTCAGTAAATGATTGATTCACAGTGGGAGTCTCCATGTGCTCCATTGCCAGGCATGTGCACGTACAGAATGTACCATAATGCGTGTGGTTTGTGTGGGCAGATATTCCAGTCTCTGTGTAGGCTAAGTTGATGAGCCCTGTCTCCTCCTGCGGGTTTTGTAATCTCTGCTCTCCAGACATGTGATGCATGTCTGCTTGTCTTTTTGTCTGAGAAGTCTTTTCTAGTCAAACACTTATTGACCAGCTATTAGTCAGAGCATTCCTCCTTTAGTTCCCTGTGTTTGTGGTTATTTTTAAGGCTTCTTTTTGTGTCAGACACTGTTTTATTGTTGACTGGGGCTGTTGGATACCCCATTTAAACAATAAAGGTTGGATGTATCCTGACTGAGATCTTTATCCCCACGGCTTCTCTTGTGATCTCATGAGACACGATCTGAACTTTTGACACTGATGGACGTATTGGTCGATTGCGGATCTTTATAAACCGTACACAGATTGACACAGCCTGCCCTTAAAATTCACCTCAACCTCGACTTGGTGATTTAATCAGTGTAGTGCGGCTGAGAGACTGGAAAAAGACAGACGGAGGATTGGAATCTGTAGAAACCATTAACATAAAGGCATCTCCGTCCTCTCCCTCTCACTGGCTGCTCCATGGCTTCTGTGCTCCTTTGAGTTTTGGGCACCATCTTGATCCATAAAGATCAGTTCTGCAGCTTGAGGCCAGATGATGTATATGGCTCGGATTGCTTTGCTACTGGCTGACCTGGCAGGCAGCAGACTGGGTGGCTGGATGGTCGGCTTTTCAGAAAAATAATAGTGCATGTAAAAAGAAAAGTGCATTAGCTAATAAGGTTCATACAAGCTGGAGGAAAGTCTAAAATTGCTTCCTTGCTTTCATGCAGTCATGGGGAATGTGCCAAATGTTTAACAAACAATGCTATTAATATTCATCGTTATGTATTCAACTTTCTACTTTATTGAATTGATGAAGGGAGGGAAGGACAGAAACCTTGATCATTTTTTGAAAGATATTGTTCACATTTAGCAGCTGTGTGTGTTCTCTGTTCAGCTTTTGTTTGACTACTGGACATTATGCAGACGGGTAAATGGGGTCAGCAGTAATGTGTGTTACTACCCAGATGCAAGTTAGCTCATACTTTTAATGTGAACCAAGGCTCCAGAGCATCTGGAGGCATGAATGATTCTTTTCACGTTCAGACGAAAGGACTCTTTGGAATATTGAAATATGAAATGCGTGAAATATGAAATATTTCCTCTTTTTGCACATTTCAGATACAGGAATTTGCCATTTCAGAGTTATTATGTTATGGACGTTTCTCCTGAAGAGCTGACCTTGCAAGCTGCATTTTAGGAAATAACACCACATGGCATTCCACAGGGCCAAGAATGAAGCTATGCACTTGTGTGGTAATTGCTGTGCATCCATTGTGGAATAGATGCAGCAATGGAGAGATGTGGTACGGATCTGTCCGATTTGTTGGCACAGTTTATCGCAAAATGAAAACAGTATATCATTTTGCACACTCCTAGTTGTAATGGAAACGCATACCAAATGTGAATTGATGCTGCTGTCATGTCAAACATTTCAGAACTGGATACAAGGGAGAGAAATGTGATGAAATGATTGCGTAGAAATGCTGTGGGGGGTGCTTTGATCATTCATCCCAAGTCACAAGTGAAAATCAGAGTAAAATCTGAAGTGTAGCAATCTGTAACCTTATTCGAGCCGTGTAGCAAAAGCAAAGGCTAATGCAACAAAAAGTCAACAGATGAGGAAAGGGGGGCTGTGGAGGTTCCAAAAACTGCAGTTGGGCACTGGTTTGTAATGAACCCACCAGGAAATCAGCATGTATACTTGACTTTCACTTGTCTGTACATTGAGTCAAGGAGCCATGTGTAGGCTGCCTGTCCACTCTAGACAGGTTGGGGTTTGGTTTAGGATTTGGGTGGGAGGTGTTTCTGCAGAATCTCATGAATGGCTGCTTGTGCAACCCTGGGTGGGAAGGGCCAATATGGATTGGCCTTTTTACCTCAGCAACCCCATCAGCTGGTAATTGGCACCATATGTCAAGCAGACGGACCTCTCCATAATGTGCTCTTCTCAGTTCAGTCCTTGTCCAAACGAGCCCGCAGAAGGGTCAGCCTTCAAAACCAGGCTGCCACCATACAATTTAGCCGTGGAGTTTACATTTCAAATAACCAGATCCTTTTTTTGAGAATTATTTTCACTGCCATTTTCATTCTGACATTTTATGTCCTCCCACACCCAAATGTTGTTCTTTCCTGCTTCAAAGTAATCCCTGACCATCAAACCTCACTTGATGTCCTCAGAAATCCTTCCATGTTGGACAGTGAGGAGGAATAAGTAGGTGGGTGGAGGTGGAGATGGTCGGGAGGTGGGTGGGGGGGGACTTTGGGACTCCAAAGTGCAAAAACAAGAAATGGTTTGTTTCTTTAAATGCTGTTTCCAATCAGAGTGCTTTCTCTTAGTGACTGGCTCCGCTGCTGATTCCACACGCTCAGCTGGCCCAGTGGCTGCCAGTAAGAGGGGATCAGTGCCAACGCTGCCTGACACAACACAACAATTATAATATAATTACTTTATTTGTTCCCTCGGGGAGAAGCTTTTTTTTTTTTTTCACTCCGTTAGCAATTTTACTCACACACAGGTCTGAGCGCACACAGAAACCCAGTATGCAAGCAGCTATAATGTCAGAGTATTGCTTACGTGGATCTTAAGTCCTACCCTTTCACTCAGGCCCCATTTTGTAATCCTATTTTTGTGTTGAACTAACTTTTGCGGAATGTTTTTTTCTCACCGTCCAAAAAACACTTAAATATTTATTCACTTTCGATGATCCATTTTTAATTTTCTCTCCGTCGCATTGCACCCACCCACACACACGGAAAGTGCTCGTACTCATAAACAATCGTAACCTTTCATTGAAACCAGTGAGTAAAACAGTTTCCACAGTTTATTGCAGCCTGTCAGCCTCTTGACACCGGTCTGTGAAAGTGGTTTATGGGAAGTGACATCGATCAGCTTTGATTTAAGTTTACTTCAACGCCTGATATGACTTAAACGCCAGTCGGCCATAGCGAAACCCTGTTTCTTTTAGACATCTGACCTGTGGACTTACAGCCATAAACTGTTGTAAACAGTCGATCTCCATTTCAAAAAACACTGCAATCAGTTGAGTATGTCAGAGCCATTTTGGCGTTTATGTGTATTTGTGTTTTATAGTGGTGAACCTTTGGTGGGCTTGAGTGAGGCAGTCTTGCAGTTGATGCCACCTCTATTTATCTGTTATGTTATCTGTATCTGACCAGTGTCAGGTGTTTTGTTGTACCTGCTGTGTTGAAGTGCATGTATTAGTTTATGTTGCAAATGTTATGTGGATTTTTTTTTTCAGTTTCAGTAGAAAGTACAAGAAATGGGAGAAAAATAAAAATAAAAAAGCACACTTCATGAGCTGAGGGACGTTGCCAATGGAAGGCTCCACAGAAAGGCTGAGAGGTGTGGAAGGCCAGCTTTACATAATATTCCATTTGATTTATCCATTGTAGGACAATGTAAGTGAAATATATTCCCCTTGGGCTTTCACTCGGAGTTGTGCAATCACGGTCATTGCTTTACATGTGCATTACACCTGTCAGAGGTTAGGGACAAGAGCTGCCACCGTCCTTAACCTGATGGACAGTCGGTAGCGTGTTTGATTAATATTTATGGAAGGACGTGCCTGTAAACCTGCCTGTTTATATGAATACCAAGACGGTCACCTCGTCTCCTTGACAAGATGGGATGTTTAGATTGACCTGTGTAACCCTCTTACATCAAGGACCACATGTTGGACTGCAGAACATGTGGAACCCTTTTATACCAAACCCGTATGACGTGCAGCATCCCGGTTCAGGGCTGCGCAGAGTTCAGGCAGCATGTCTTATAAGTTGGTGGTGTTTATCTTTAATACACATACACCTGCAGGCCGTGGGCTGTGACGCTTATCCGGATATTATCGTGAGCTTTTGTGCAACTCTGGTCTGACGTGCTTGAATTAAAAGGTAGAGGGTGAAAATGTTACCCAGGGTTGGGTTGAATCACTCCATGACATGAAGTGCAGTACAAATGCTGCAAAGTGCCTCTCTCCTGCTTCTAGGTAACTATCAAGAAAAGAGATTGCTAAATGGAATAGAAGTCTTGACTGCTGGGAGCACTCTCTCCTCCATATAGGATCAATTTAACAAGAGGGAAAGAATCTCTCAGGAACCCAATTGGTTCAGGGCAGATGTCATTGAATCATAATGAAAGCTTGACCACTCTCAAACCATTTGCCGTCCTAGGAGTCCTTTCACTCCGGTCACTGACTGGATGTGGCTGTGGTAACTTCTGCAGACATTTGAAAAAGCAAAAAAAAAAAAAAAAAGTCAGCGGCCACATTTCCCTGTTCTTGGGTTGCTTTGACATCTTTTTTGTGTGTTGCGGCATACTTTTTGCATCCAATTAAACAAAAACAATACCAGCGACTTCACATTAATTGTTAAAACATGTCTAATTTGTAAGGCTTGGATTGACGAGAAGAGCATTGGTCTTTTTTCGCATTCATGCATTTCACAGAAAGCTGTCGCTGCTCTCATTAGTGGTAACTCTGCCTCGGCTTTTTCTTAACCGCTCACTTTCAGTCAGAGCTCCGCTCAGCCAACCAGCATTCCTGGACTCTCTCAACAATGGTATGTGGTCTGTGTTTGGCCAATCTCCCAGCCCACTCAGGGCCGAGCAGAGCTGAGGACATTCATCATCACACCTCAGCAGCTGACTGGAGAATGGCTTTCACCTTTGATGGCGAGCGATTGCTGCCCGGCGACCGCCTTTTGTTCTGAAAGGCCAGACAACATGAGACAATGGGGTTGCCGCCACCCCCTCCCATTTCTCCTTCATCTTCAAAGCGATTACGAGGCAATACAGAATATCACCTTCCTGATATAGAAATTACTAAATAACTCACATTGTACACTCTCAAAATGCTAAGGCATGAGCAGGATTTTTTTCAAGGCTGTCTCCAATGCATGGTGAGGAAAGCTCATCACAGCTTCTCCAACTATATTTTCTGGAGGAATTTGTGAGATCATACTTAGTCGCCGCAGACACACAGACAGAGGGCAGCAACAGAATTAAGAATCTGCAGATTGTGGAGGTGTGAATTGTGTCCTAATCTCTGCAAACTGATCTGAGCCTAGATGTGTGTGTGTGTGTGTGTGTGTGTGTGTGTTATGAGGTCGGTATTTGCCCGTGGCTTGTGCACAGATAGCTGCCAGGCTTTGGCACTGTGGATTTTCAGGCTCACAGATGAAATGCTGAAAGCCCCCTGGGGTAGCAGGGTGCACAGGGTGATTGGGTTCACCAGTGTTCACCTGCTCCACCACTGTGGTCCATGCTGACTGAGAAAGATTAGAGAAAGTGATGTGTGTGCGTGTTTTTTTTTTTTGTTCTTTCCCCCTCTTCTCAGCCTTCTGGGAGAGTTGATTGACAACAGACAGCACATCCATTGTTTTCCTAGGTGTAGTTTCTCCTCCGCTCTGCTGCAGATGCTTGGAAAACTGCGCTCTCACCACGGCTGTTTGGGAATGGACAGGAAACCCCACTCATTCCCTCTCTCTCTCTGTTGCGTCATTGGGCTCTGGAATGACTGTATTATGGTGCACTGTGCACATTTCAAATTACCCGGAGTGCAAGCCCACCTACTTGGTCAACTTTCATTATTCTCTGCGAACCTTAACAATGTCTCTTTGAAGAACTTTGAGAAGATACTCTCCTAACCTTCAAACAGGCCTTTGTTGAGGCTTTTCTGACAGCCCAGTGACTCTCCTTTCCTGAGGCCGCATGATACTCTCAGTGACCAAACACCACGACTGGTCAAATGCTCATTACTGTCGCGTTTTGAACCACTGACTACTTGTCACTTTTGCGACCCAGACCGACATATTATGCAGTCGTGCAAATGCCCCGAACATAGCCTCACCACGTACAGCTGGAGGGCAGACCTCTTCACTTCATGCCTGGGAGTGCAGAGCTTGAAGCAATCATAAAAAGAAAAAAAAATATCAGATAAAGGAGGGGAAGAAGGGAGAAATAATAACCCAATTACCAGCCTTACTTTGTGAGAAGTGGCTTTCCACTATACATTCGAGTGGTGTTGTTTCTTTGTCAAGTTACCTGAACAAAGCCTTTAATTTATGCCTCTTTACTCACACTGACTTTTTTTTCCCCCTCTCACTCTTCTATAGACGGTGAAATTAGTCCTGTAAAAGTATTATTATCTTCTCTCATATAACAATCAAGTGAATCATAGGAGCGTCTTCAGATGCTACTTTGGATAATTGCACATTTCTTGCGTTTCTGACCATAGAGCTTCACCTTGAAAATTGAAATAGTTTTCATAATTATGAGAAGAACAGCTACATAACTATAGTGTTTAGTGTGAAACATGTTGTGTAAACAACTGTTTTGATTGTTAGGTCGGACAGTGGACGTTGGTTTGTCTTGGGTGCCCGGATATCGAATAGAGGACTTACCAGCTGAGCTGCTTTGAATTGTCATAATCTTCTCTTTCAGTTTTCTTCAAAGAAAAGGAGGAATGTTTCATTTTTCGGAGGGTCTATGAATCTTATTGCACATGGCTTGAAATGTTAGACACACAGATTCTTTGCTTTTCTTGTCTGTCTGCGATCACCCACATAGCTGAAATCACACAGTATTTGAAGGTCTTTAGGGGCTGAGCTCTTGGGTGGTTCTGCTGTATCTTCAAATTAAGTGCAGGTATAAATAAGCAGGAACGATCACGATAACATGTGATTCCAGCATCAGGTTTTGTGGAAGCTTATATTTAAACTGCACGACAGTCCAAGGTGTTTACACTGAGTCAAATGACTTGGCGTAGCCGATCTCTGCATCTTTATGTATCATTTAGCCTCTTTCAGCACAGTGTTGTGGTTCGCTTACACAACAAAGGAGCCCATCTGTCTCTCCTTAACCCAGATACTTAACGTGGTAATTGGTAATTTAAACAGAAATGTTGAACAGAATTTTTTGTTTTTAGCATTAGCATTGCCACTGATGACAGTGAGCGTTTTCAAAAGGGACATATTTATGCCATTAACTGTCTCATGTCTATGAATAATATGGGGTGTAGAAAAAATGGCCATAACGTCACAGTTTAGAGTACGGAAACAAAATGCAAAAGATGAAGTTGATGGTTTAGTGGATGGCATTGTTAGCTAGGGTGGAACTAATCTTTGCCACCAGTTTCCGTGGGGTTGTTGTAGTTGTGGACGGCAGTAGTGGTGGAGCGGTCGCAGCAAGTGAGGGGAGAGGGAAACCACTGTCAAGTAGTCTGCCGATTTGTAAGCAAACCAATAAGGAGACATCTATATAGAAGTTTCAGATCCAAATAAATGTTCTGTGAGGCCCCTAATAAATAACTTAAAATTCAGCCAAATTTAACTCAAAACTTCACTTCACTTTTTTACAATTACTCTGCCTCTCAGTCACACCGATGCTTTATTTTTTGAGCTCCAGAAAAAGAGAGCGACACTGTGCTCCTTCATGTTCAGGGCTGAAATAAATCATGAATGCGGAGCCTTTTCAAAGGACAGCACGGCAAATAATGCAAAACATGCCGAGACACCGTGAAACATTTGGTCCCTTTGACCTGTTTCTTGCCAGCATAGGGCCTGAAGACAATGGAAATCTGTCAGGCACTAAATTACCGTGGTTGCTTTTAATTACTTTTCCTGATGTGGCCGAGGGAGTGACAATGTCAACTAGTTGCTAAGAGCTTCATCAATTGTCTTGAATGTAAATTTGCGACTAATAACAGAGTCACAGCCAGTGATGCGTGACTTACAATGTTTGATTTGTTACCATCAAGGACGCAGACCCTCTGCTGGTGGAGCTGGTGACCCGAGGGACACCAAGATAAACAATATTTTGACGCCGCTAAACGGAAATAATGTCCACGCAGGCACTGGGGCGGGTGGTGGGGTATAGGAGAAGCAGGAATGAGGATGTTATGTAAGCTGGAAACATGTACGATCTCATTGGCCGTCTAATACACCACACATGTCCGTAACACGGGTTGAAATGAAATAAAAGAGCTATTAATTCACTAGTAACCATCGTGGTGTGTTTATGCTGCTTGTGTTTTAATCCGCTGTCAATTTGTCTACCGCTGAACCCTGCATGGGTCTCACTCATTAGCAGGGTCTCTGCAGTGTTACATAAACATATCAAAGCATCCTATGATGGATGCGTGGCCTTAGTGAGAGACTAGGCTTTCTCACTGCTTTCAACAGCCTGCGAGGTCGAAAAAAGCCGACAATGTGAAAACAAAGTCTATACGCACGAGGCAGTCGGAGGCATTAAACTCCTGACATGACAAGAGGCGACGGCCTGCCTGTGTTTTGACAGATGTAAAACTGTACCGGAGCTACCGGCCGAGGCCGATGCTGCTCTGGGGTGCCCTCCTGACGCGTCTGTGACACTTTGCGTCCCCTGTCTCCTCAGATCAAAAGCGGTAAGACGGAGAAGGAGAGCCAGCAGCTGCTGCTGAGGAGCCTGCAGTACCTGGAGCGCTACGTTTACCTCATCCTCTTCAACACGTACCTGCATCTGGAGAAGAAGAACTCCTGGCAGCGCTCCTTCACCCTCTGGATGCAGCAGGTACAGAGCCTTCTTCCCCCTTGGAGCACCTCCAGCCTTGCTCTTTTTCCACCTTGGTTCTGTTTCGCTCAAGAGTGCAATGATGTGTAGTGTTAACTGGTGGCAATACTCATTGACACTGGACTTGCCAATGTAACTCATGATGCCTTGCGTATTGTCTCCTGACTAACACACGGTATGATTATATGTCACTGTGCTTGTTTAGTCCGACATGGTGACTGATAGTAAGACTGTGCCTCCTGATCCTGCAATTACACAATTTTTATAAGTCGACATAACAGGTAACAGGTAAGCTGGTTGACCTGACAGTGTTCATAAAGTGCAGAGTCTTGAGTCTTATTCAGTCACAATCAAAAAAAACAAACAAACTAAGCCCCTCTGTTGAATTGGCGCTGTATTGGTATGGTGCTGTATTCATTTCCTTCCGGATCAATAAAGTATTTCTATTTCTATTTCTATTGAAAAACAAACGTTGCCTTCAGGCTTCAGGAAGGCCAAAATATATATATTTTTTGTCTTAAGGTTAAATTATCACTTTTTCTTCCACTGCTTTGTGTGCTTGTAAGCTCTGTTGTTACCCTTCACAGCTGTGGCAGAAGAAACGCATCTTAAACTACCAACAATTCTATGCATGAATAACTAGTTGAGAAGGAGGGGGTGGGGACTTTGTGCACATTGTGAACCGGTTACCGGAGTTTCATTTGGATTTTCTAGCAGGAATTTACAAGCTGGTTCTGGTCCTATTGTGGCCTGCTTCCTCACACGCTGAACTTCATAACGTCTCGGCTCTGTGTTTTTGTTGGTACATTAATCGTTTGGCCAGCTGTGCCCCTACAGTAAAGCCGAGAATTTATGTGCATTCCAAACAAATGAGTAGTCTGTAAGTGGTACCCAGCGCTCACACACACACACACACACACACTGAGACACACACATGCTTTACCCACAGACGCACACGCTTCAATTAAAATGCATGTTGCAATATTTTTAACACACATGTTGGCAAAAAAAAAAGTATGACCAAGCTGCCAAAAGACTCACTGAAAGGTGCAGTACACAGACTGAATTTATTGAAAACAAATAGTAAAGCTGCATTATATGGTTTGATTTACATTTCTGTGTGTTTGGGATTCATTACAAAGTTTTATCCCGGCTTTAGCGCTGAGGCTTAGCGTAGCGTATTAAATCACGTTTTTATTGTATTTATTACAAGCAGCATATTTCCACCGCAGAGCGAGCATCAGTAGCCGCTTGCACCGGCTGAATCTTTAATGTTTGTGTCCTCTCAGAGTGTCGGCCTGTGATGAAAGCTCTTTTTTTTTTCTTCCCCCCTTCTCCAGCCTGTGACTCCGCAGCCATTTTCTGTGCTTATCTCTCCCATCGACGTCCTGGAGAAACGCAGCCAAGAGGCTGGAATGTTTGAAAGTCGCTGAATGAAAATCTCGTCCTTCTTTGTCCTTATTGAGGTGGAATAAACTCAAAGAAAAAACGCGGAATTCCAAAATAGACTGGAACAATAGCTGTAAAAACAATTGTCACAGAAATATACGCGGTCAATCGGGGCATATTCTTCCTGTTATGAATAGCAAATATATGTGGTGCATCAGAGTGACTCTAATGGCCCAGTTATGCCATGAGAAAATACAGGAGTGCACGCAGGCACTGGGATTGCTCTGCTATAAAGCAGGCAACAGAAAACACTCGTCTTTATTAGATATTTCTGTTTTATATCATCTCGGTGGCCCCCTTTTTTTTTTTTTCCTCGCCTCTCCGTTCGACTGACGCTGCCTTGTTCAAAGCGAGAACTCCCAGTAAGGGGCCAGTTTTCCTCCAGGCAATTTCATAGCGACTATTCTAGGTTTGGAAAAAGCCACGCTGTGTAAATTATGAAGCAAGTCAACCGTCTAGCTTTGTTGATACCCGCAGTAACTGATTGTTCAGTCCCTTCAGAGGGTGGAAACAAGTCGTGACCCGACAGAACCTTTGAAGTTGTTGTGACAAACTCTGGAGCAAACATTTATATGAGGCTGTGCGTCACCGTGCGGTTAATGTAAACACCCTTTCGCCCTGTTTTTGGTCTCCACCAATTTCTGAGGGAAATATTTGTATTTTTCAGCTTAAATGTGTCAAGCCAGTAATGCACAGTAGTGTTTTGTTGAGCTTTTTCAACAGTATGATTCCCCCGGTTGTTGGCCAGAATGATGTGAAACACTTGTGCTGCAGCTGGACATATAAACATTGACCTGAAACATCAGAATATCTTAACATTAGTCTCCATTGAGCTTGAGAGGAGGTGCGGACACCAGTGACATTTCTCACTAGGTTCAAACACTTAAGCAGTGGATTCTGTTGAACTGACTAATTCATCAAATAAAAATAATGATCTGTGGGTGGAATGTGAACCTCCTAACCTCATTGTTGCATTTTATCGAACAGCCGTGGCCACGTTTGGGCTGGACCCCAAAGGTTAACCGGCGAGTCTATTTTGTGTCGTGACGCAGCCTCCTCTCACCTCCCAGGCCACCAGCGAAGCCTGGAGGGAGAGATGTAACCAGGTCGAGAAATCAAGGCCATCCATCAGCAGCACAGAGCATATCGTTCAGATGGCAATGCAATATATCAATTGTGGCACTGAAATCAGGAAATAGTACTGCTATTCCAGGTGTTATGGGTTTCTAAAGAGGGTCAAAGCAATGCAACGCTTTTGAAAAGTCAAACAATATAACTTAATATAGCTTAATATGAGATGCTGATCTCGTGAAGACGTGAACTCTGCTCAGTCCAATTTAGCACGAGGTGAATATCCACAGCAGTAATTCTATATTCACAAGAATTACAATTAGCTAACAAAAGTTTTACTTGATAGGAATAAATTATTCATACTTATTCACATTCCAGTGAAGCATAGATGTCGGGGGAGGTGCTGAGGTGTCTAGTTTCATTCATCTCAGCTTAAGACCTTTTGGAAAGAGCAAAGTGGAGCCGATGGAATAGTTAAGATGACAAAAAAGCCCCGTGGGCATCAGAGTTTGCATGAGCTGGATAAAACCATGGAGGGAATAAGAAATAAAGGCCTTTCTTGTCTCCGGCACTGAGGAAACTCCAAAGAAAGAAAGTCTGGTTGAAGTTTTTTCGTGTGGAGTCCCAGAGATTTGTGTCACGTCATGAAGTCGCTTTCTCCTCGAAGTGAATGGGAGTTTAATTAACAGCTAACCAGAGCACCGACCGAGCCCTCACAGCCGATGACAGCTCAGACTCAAAAGCCGCTGAGCCGCCGTGTCAGTGTGCCGGCAACACGCTGAGCTGCCCGCTCACCACGGGCTCAAACTCCTGCAAAGACGTCATCAAATTCACGCTGCCATGCAGCCGGCTGGCTGCAGGGTGCTTCGGATCGAGCTGCTTTGTGAATTGAATCTAATTCCCCGAATGACGCCACCTGTAGCTTGCAAACTGGAGCATATGAGGTGCTTCTTCATTTTCCCAGTGTTGGTGTTAGCGGGGTAACACGTAAGCCCACAGTGCTCATTTTTCTTGTAATTCCTTATCCTCCACCCTCTCTTCAGCAAATATTTACAGCATGTGATGAGGAGAGGTGAGGTAGAGAGGGAGGGATGAACTGGTCGCCGTCTTTGTGTCAGAACCAGGGAGAAAAGGTTGAAACATGCTGTTCGTATCTATGTACTGCCTATTTTGGTTACAGAGGGGGGGGTCATAGTGGAGTGATGAAGTGCTTGCTGTTCAAATGTCACCCCCATGCTGCAAAGGTTATCGAGTAATCTCGACTTCTCTGTGTTTACCTCTTTCTTAGGATTGATTCTCACCTTTGAGCGGTTTGAACTGTTGGGTTATTTGGCTTGAACAGAAAAGGAATTGCAGCGTCCTTGGAAAAAGTTGAAATCGATTTGTGCCGGACTGTGCGAGGTGAGGCGTGTTCATGAGGTGTCATCTTAAACAGATCAATTGTCTGGTTTTGATCAGATTTTTTTGAGCCAATGGAGGACTCGCAGAAAGGGCAGAAACGTGTCAGCTCACAGCTGTGACCGAAAATCTTCCGTTGTTCTGCGTGTGTGATGCTCATTTGCTGTGCCCTCGTGGATTATGCACTGCATTGTTTCCCTCGCAGTCCTTGCCATCAGTGGGTAATGTTGAAGCGAGTCTCCTGCAAATCATTTCCATGCTCCGTGCCAGCAGTCTGACAAGAAAGTTAGTTCACATAATGTTCCTTTGAAAAACTCTGATTCTGCACAACTATGCGACATGGCATGCCCTCACTTTTCCCAAAGCTGAAAAAAAATACAACAAACAAAAAAAACAAAAACAATTAGGACCATTCAGGCTTTTAACAAGTCCCCCCAGGACAAACCTCTCTTCGGAGAACACTTTAGAGACTCAAATTATCTGTATAAATAACAGGAATGTGGTGCAGGAAAGTCTGGTGACATATGTGGTACATCCCCTGGTGCCACCATCAGTACGGCGGTGCGTTTATGGCCCACTTGCAGCACAATCTGGCAGCGGCCCAACCGATCTGACCCAACCAACCTAGAGGCGCAATCATTAGCCTATCACCAGTGACCGTGGTGGGATCACTAATGACAAACTGCAGCGCCGGAGGCGGCGGACGGGGGTCATCACCATCCCTGGTCATGCATTGGGAGCCGCGATTACACAACCTGCCACATCTGAGCAGTACAGTCTGTCCTGCATCCCGCAACTGGCCGCATGCATGTGTACGTGCATGGACTCGTTTGATTTTAGGCGTACAGCAGGGGCACAGTGTTCCCAGTCAGCCCGGGCCGGCTGAAACACAGCCTCTGACCTATTTGGGCTCAATGTTTGTTTTTAGTTCAGCTGGATTGTCTGCACACAGCGACATATGCTTTGTGTTGTTTCAAAGCGGTATCAAGATGGTAATGGCCAACTCATGATGGAGCTGGCCACAATACTTTTGCTATGTGTGTATGCATATTTATGTGTGTGTCTGTGTGTGTGTGTGTGTGTATATATGTGTGTGTGAGTGTGTGTGTATATATATATATACACACACACACTGCACACTGGCAATTGGTGTGCAAATTGGACAAATATTGTCCCCTGCATCATTAGCCTCATGGCCATACAGTGAGATCAGAGGAGTAATTGGAATTGAAATCCATGTTTGCTAATCCAAAACATGGCCCTTTACACAATGGCTGGACTTGTGTACAGTGCATACCATGGATGCCTGCAGGAGAGGTACCCTATCAGTCACTCCAGCTGTTTTGATGTGTGGCACAGAGGCCTCCCTGTCCCCCTGCACAGGCCCGGTATGTGCAGTCTTTGAGATAACCGACTGTGGGAAAGACCAGCGCCTCCTCGCTGCCTTGCTCTAATGAGTATTGGCGTTTGTGATCTCTTCAGCGCAGTGTAAAAGACCTCTCTCTGACAGTTCTGCTCACTGTCACCGGGAGAGCTCGTTACCACAGACTAGCTGCAACTTCAAGGGCATTTTTAACATGCAGAGCACGGCGAAACAATGTATCCACGCCAGTGCTTTGATTTGATTTTAAACTTTTTCACAGGGCACAGATATGCTGCTTTTTTCGCAACTCATCTTATTGTGTTCATTTCCACCACAGCAACCCTTTAAATGTATTATGCCTTGGAGCTGGTGAAAGTCATGCCTGTAGAGTGAACATGCTGTCACATCTTTCGGTTCAATTACCAGTACCAAGACATCTTTGAACTTCATCTTCTTTTCTGTAAGTATCTATTGCAGTCCTGCAGTCCACCAGAAATGTGTGGGCTTTGATGGTAGTGAGCGGTAGGCGATTGTCACCGTACCTCCTGACAAAGCTCTCTATCTTTGCCCCGCTACAAAAATAGCCTCTAAGTGAAGCCTGCATGTCCTGCTCTGTTATGACTCACCGTTTGCATACACATCATAGTGGTAACAAACACACAATCCTTTTATTAAAATCCCTTTAAGATGTCAAGACAGATGCGGGTCTGGATGGACATTAGAATAACCTAAAGAAGTATTACATTGCTGCCACCTTATCTCGCGACTTCATAGCTGCCCAAGCTCACCACTTCACAAAGTTGGGTATTATAGTACTTGAGCAAAAAGAAAGGAACTAGAAGAGATGGGGATGTTCGCACAACAAAATGACCAATGGCACTGAAACCATTGCTCCATAATTTCCATGTGACGAGCGAACAAGGTTAAAATCCCCATTCAAACGTCCAAGGTCACCTTTACAGTGGAGTGCTCTTCACACAGTGGTTCTCAGACTTCTCCATCTCAACCACCCAACATCTTCTTCGAAAAACCCCTTGATTTTAAGCACGAGCTGACGACTGGGCCTCTCGAGCGCGGCTCCTCGCTCCTGTCTGGCCTGTTTGGACAGCTGCTCTGTGGAGTAGATGAGTCAGGTTAAGCATCCTGGTTAACGGCTCAAATCCGCCGCTCCTCCTGGGAGTCCCATCTACTGACTAATGGTTCCGCCGCACCTACTCACATGTTCCCACCAACAATTTCACAAAGCAGTCATCCTGGCAGCCGGCCAGGAGTTCATCGTTCTCACAGACACAGCTGTACCCGTTGGGGATCCATGGCTACATGTTATTTGTGAGGGGAAAAATAAAAGAGAATTAAGATGGGACAGTGGAGGCTCATTCATCCACAAAGAGATATCTCACTGGACTGGATTTTTTTTCTTCTCTTTCTTTAAATATGACTCACCCCGGACACGACCAAGCAAGAGTTGTAGTGTTACATGATATCTATTGTAAGATTTGATTTTGCACGGTCAGCAAGTAGGTAATGTAGACCACACTCTGCGGTGCCTTGTGTTTATTTCTGCACAAAGCTGGCCAGCTAAGCTATAATCACTGTTAGTGAAAGGGATATCTTGATACTATTATTCCTGTTCATTGTTCCATTATGTCCTCCTCAGCACTCAACCTGAGAGACTAGCACTCGGTACAAGATTACCTCACAGCCTCGACAAGGCGACCACAATCGTATTCTTCATTTCTTTTTTTTGCAATTTAAAAGTATTCATCCACAAATGATGACCCCCTTTCCGAAAAGAAAAAATAATCCCAATGTCTGAACATCTCCTCTTGCACATTCCTCCTTACTTGAGTCTGTCGACCTCTTCCTCCCTTTCGAGAAGAGGGTGAGGTGAAAAATGTTTCAGGCTGTATTAGTTCCACCGAGCCTTGCTTTGAACGTCTTCTTCGGTCACACAGACCCACTCGAGGTTCAACCGCGTCCTGTTTTGATTCCAGGCTGACCATTTGAGCCACATAGGATAACTTTGCTCTCTGTGTGCACTCAAAAACAAGCTCCAAATCCTTTTCAAAAGAGCTCTGATGTTAGAGCCATTACGCCTATCGATTAGAGGGCTATACTTGGCGACATCTTTCATTTGCTCCTTTTGTCAAGTGCAATCACAGAGACTGTTTCCCAAAGCTCCTGCAGAGTGAACCGGATGAGCTGTGGCACCATGGATGGGCTGTTTAATCTATAGTTTTTGCAGGCCACAGAAGGGGTTCATGTGTTTGTCTTTATGGTCACATGTTTCTGGTTGTCCATGGTGCTTCGCATCTTTCCTAAGGTGTTTGACAGCCTCAGCAGATCATGAGTCATCAGCTTCACATCAATTCTGACCTTTGTCTCAAGTTCAACCTGACTGTGCTCCTCTCTATCAGATCGAAAAAAACTAAATAACATATTCGACTTCTATGACGTTGTCCTGTCACAATAATTTGTACATAACAATTTGAACACTCCTCGATGTGTCTAAAAGTGACTAATCTGTGTTCATTGAATAATTTCACCGTCGTTTTCCTGCTCTCAGCTGTGCATGGGGCAACAGTCCTCAGGAGTACTGTCTGATCTGCGGCTGAACTTTTTTTGGAAATATTTTCCTTTTTACTTCATTTTCTGACAGCTGCAGTTACTCACTTTGCGGATCGTTCACACAAGGCATTAATGTTCAGTCTGTGATGTAACCAGTTTCCTTGAGGAAATCGTTTAAGATTGTCGAAGCGTTGCTGATAAAGCCATCATATATGATGTAATGCTGTGGTCTTACATATGTAACGCATCACTCTTTGAAAGCCATGATTCCACGTCATAAATGGTGCCAATTAGTAAGTGAGTAACTCAATGAGTCACTGTCAAAAACTCCAAGCTCTTAAATCGTGAGGGTTTGAGAACCTGGAATCACGTTGATTGAAATATTGAGCACATTTACCTATTTCTTCAATTATTCCTTAACTCTCGACCCAACCTTTCCCAGAATACGCCTGAGAAGTCAGTCAACTGACCACGTGAAGTCTTACTACTACTATAAAGCTATTTATTTAAACCTCTTAAAATAAACATTTTCCTCTGGGATCTTAATTGTAATGGAGTATTTTAACACGGCGGTGTTGGGTTTTTCTTTTACTTGTGTCGTTTTAAAGTTTTTGAATGCTTCCACGGCCACTTCCTGTTGTTTGCAAAGCCGCAAGCTCAACCCATTGTCCCAGTGTCACAGCTGCACACGGTGGAAAACCATCAGATAACACGCTGCAGCTCCGAAAAAGTGGCGGCCGCCGCGTTTGTGTGGCCGCGACGGACAAATAAAAAAATATATTTGTATTTATATGCTCGGCTGGCCGAGGCCATGCCGCCTGTTCATTAACATCTTGGTGTGTTTCTGTGGTAGGTGGCTGCCAGAGCCGGAGTTTATGACATCCTCAACCAGCTGGGCTTCTCCGAGTTCGAGAACCCGAGGGACTCGCCGCTGGCCCGGCTGCGCTGCCGCTGGCAGCAGCACAGCGTTCAGTCACTTCCTTTCCGAGGGGAGTTCATCTGAGAGGAGGATAGCTGTGAAGGCGACAGTACTGTGCTTTTCAAAATAAAAGACATTAACCTTAACATTGTATTAATATTTAGCCCTGTGTAATGCTTACCTTCACCCCATCCATTATGTTACTGCTTAATCCCCCCCCCCTCTCTCCTCCTCAATCCTGAGTCACAGCGATTACTTGCAACTTGTAATAGAAGTCGATATTTGTGCCTTTGTTTCGTTTTTTTTTTTCAGTCATCGGTAGAACACAATTTCAATAACAAATGTACATTTTTCAAATCAGGCTCTTGTTTGTTGATGAACTCACACCCTTTGAAGATGAGAACACAATTTGAAAACCTCCGTAGGAGGAAGATGAAAACAAAGTGTTGATTCAGAGCAGAGACGCCAATTTCACTGTGTTGTCGTCTGACAATTTAGCAAATAACTGTTTGCTGATGTGTGATGTGATATTTTTCTTTCAGTCCATTACTTACTACCAGCACAGCTGCTATCAGTGGCTGCGAATTTATGACTTTCTTTTGTTTTTTTGTTTCCTGTGTACATATGAAGGCCTATGTTATTTAAGTGTTCATGTTTCTGAAGCTGGTCAGAGGATGATTTTAAGCAATGTTCGAGAGTTTCTTTTGCCACAGTATCACCACATTAATCTGTTGTACCTTTCTTTTTTTTAAATTCTTGCTTTTATGTGCCATGACACAGGTACAGCGTAGTATAGTATGTTGTCTTTTTTATGCCAGTTTGATTCTGTGTATTCTTTCTAATGTCATTGTAAGATCATTGCCTTTATGTGGTATGACCAACGGGAGTTGTCATCTTCTTATATTCTTCTACATTACCTACCATAGAACTGCCAACACCTCATTCATCAAGTGACATTATTTTCGGTAATTTATTGAAATCCTCGGTTTAACATTTATTGAAAAAAAATCCAACATTTTTGTATTGGCTGATGAAGGTGAACCCGCTCTGTAAGAGGTGCAGCTCATGTTGGTTGGCGTTGCTGCCTGTCGTGCCTACATTGCCGGAATATTTTTTTTTACTGTACAGCATTTGTTTTAAATCCCTAACCTATGTTTCCTTTGACCATTTTGTTCATTAATGTCTTTAGCTGTAATGTAACTTGTAGCTCAAACCTTGCTTTAAATACCTTGAATCCTGCCTTAAAACCAGAAAGATAAGCCAGTAAAACCCTTCGTCCAGATGCCTGTCATCACTGTTTGATTTTTTTCCCCCCTTTATCTGCACTGTAGATAATTGATTGAGAATAACTGGCCAGAAAGATGTGATGAATCGTGTGTGCATGTGTGCTAGAGAATCAATCACAACGGGACTCAGAAGACTATACATATAGATTTGTATTAACACCCTATAAATTAGCTGTGCTTTTAATTTAATGTTTATTTTCAAACAGTCACTCCTCATAGAGGCAATGCAATACCCTTTAGTCACTATATGTGATGGTCAATCTCTTTTTTTGGGGGGCCTAAAATAAATAATTCAAATAGATTTCACAGCCTGTGTCTGCTTTTGGTATCGTTTCATTGTTGGCTTCTCGGTGGAGGAGAAAAAAAGTAAAACCAATCCATCTGCGTGAAGGATTTGGATCTAAAAGCAAGGGAGGATTTCCAATAATACAATGCTGTGTATTGGAGCCAAATAATTGTCTCTTCCCTCCTCGGCTTCCTGTCTTTTGCCCTCCTTATCTCGGCATCATCTTTTGCTCTAGATACGCACCGCTAAGACTCCGCTCGTATATCCGGACGGCCTCTTTGTCTTGTGTCAGCGCCAGCCTCGCAGAGCAGAGCAGAGCAGAGCAGGTTATGAGCACGGAGGAGCCTACATTTACACAAAACAGATGATCCATTGTTTGGCTGACATCTTAACATATTCCATATACAGTAATAAGGAGCTTAGACAGATCAAAAGACTAATCTGAGGTCCCTTTGATGTGGACAGGTAAGGTCTTAATTAAAAAAAAATATGGTCACTCTCAAGAAAAGAGGGCTGTGTGGGGGATTAAAAGCCACCGGCCGGCACATCAGTGAAGCTCACTTGGCTCTGCTGGCCCGCTTTGAAAGACTGATATCCCAGATCACTTCCCGTCTTGTAAGTGCATAGCAGGCTTATCTTTGGGAGTACGGAAGTTGTTAGGATTTTATCACGCTGCAGCCTATCCTGGATTATTGTAAATGGAAACCAAGTGGCCCGATCGAAATGCGCCTTTTATAGTTTGTTACACTTGTTTCCTCCCTACATCATGTCAGTTTATCTGCTTCATCCCTCTTTTGTTGGAGACAGCTGGCCGCACCTGGGTGTTACACTAGATAAATGTTCCGCACATACAAACAGACTCTTTTTGCCGGGCATGGTGTCTGTATTGTAAATTTCTCTCAACTCTACCAACAGGGACAAATTGGTTAAAACAACATGGGGATATGGAGAGGGGCTATTCAGTTGCAGCATGTGGCCAACTTGACTCCGGGTCAAGATAAACCCAGGACATGAAGACCATGCTTGGATGATATAGCGGCCCCTCGCCTTTGAAATCCTTTCCAGACTCATTGAGATACTCCCCAATGTGAAACTCAAGCTAGCGGTTCTGAAGGATCCCGAGATTACGGCGGACAAAGAGTGGCTTTGAGAGGTGAGCGCTGAGAGGGGATGTAATGAACTTCATGTGAAAAGCTTCCCTCTGCAGATGAGAGAGTTGCTCAGGAGAGGAGGCAAGTTTTCTGCCGCGCCGCCGTCCCCTTTGATTGTTCTTGTGTGGATAAAGGCAGCATTACAAACACCTCAGAGACTCACAAGGATTTATCAATAATGACACCACCATGAAAATCTTTGAAGGGATGTTCTTAAACCTGCGCTGGCAAACACTCCTGAAGGTCTTCATTTACCATGGGCAATAACAGACAATCCCGGATAGACTTGGTGTTTTACACTCCACCGAGCAAGGTAATGAAAAGTCTCAGCAGGCAGGATAAAAAATACTGATTTAATTGATAGAGAGCTCTTAACTGCTCTTTATTGGATTTTTCAAAATATATATCCATTGACCAAGATTGTGCTATTGAGAGGTCCTCACTCCAGGCGGCTTGTTAATTTGGACTTGAGCTATAACAAGATACCAAAGTCCTGAATTGAAGCCATTGATGACAGTCTTTTTAATGCCCTCAATAAGGCTACACATTTATATAAAGGCCATAGACTCAAATGTACATGTGAATAGGGTTTCTTGATGTTGCAGAACTCAATGTGTCTCCACAGTCGCATATTTCCAACTTGTTGCTTTCATTATTCGCAAGTTATTCGCAAATCAAAACCTACAAGTCTCAGTCTTCAGTTACATGGCCAGCAAGTTTCACTTGCCTGTGGGGGTCACGTGACGAGGCTTAAAATAAGTCAGTCTTTATTCTTGTCTGACTTGCATTCAAGTAAAATGAAGCTTAACAGCATGGACCGGGCTTCGGTCGCAGCTGCATTACACAGGCTACTGAGGACAATAAAAAGTTCAGTTTTACTGATCAAATGTTCAGACTTCAGACACTTGCAGCTTCAGTTGAACTTGCCCTCAGTGACTTGAAGAACTTGTGACTTGCTCCGAAGAAAAAGTCACTCTGTTGACTGAGTTATGTAATCTTGCTTCAGGCTACAAAAACCTGCTGGTTTGTCTTAAAATGAGTGTAATCTAGTTGTGTTTGTGTGATGAAAAAGACTTCAAAAAGTCAAGCAAAAATCTCTTCAGTTTTTTTTTGTGTACAACAAATTAAGTGGGCCTGAGGAATGGAGCAATGTAACTGTACAGACATATTTGTCTTGAACTAAGGAATCCATGGAAGAAAGCATATTCATCTTCGTCTGATAGCTGCATTAAGCAGTCTGGAAACCTTGGGGAAAAAAAAAAAATGCTGCTCGGCAGCTTTGTCAAGGTGTCAACAATGGCAGCTTCATTTCACACCAAGAGAGGAGCCAGTGCTGGACTGATATCGTTCCAGGAGTTCTGTGTATTATTTAGGAATACGTACCACGTGAGCGCAGTCATAATGTAAGTAATAAAGGTTTGAAAGGCAGCTGGGAAAACTGGACACCGTCTGCTGAAGAACACCACGTGTCAAGTTCGAAAGCTCCGTGACATCTCAGAAAGGGCCTTTTGGCGAGGCCGCTGTGCTGCCTCCAAGGTGAAGCACGTCGCGCCCTAAAACAAGATTAAAAATGACAGCATTTGTCATTTCAGCGAGAACCTCCAACCACATCTGTTTACTTTCAAACCAAAGGCTGCGCTAATGAGGGTGAAGGGAGGAGGAAGTGAGGTGATGTCACGGGAGGAGGTCGCGGTGGAAGGACGGGTCAACAAAACATTGGACGTCAACACAAGAGACAGCTGTTTGTTTCCATCAGCGTGCTGCTGTTTGTTCTTAAGCGTGGCCACGGCCGCTCTCCAAACTGTTGTAACCATGACGACGACCGTTCCCCTAATCTCAACAAAGCATTTGGTTTAACCCAACCACGAACTTTCCATCTTAACCCTGACCTTAACCGAATCGATTTTGTGCCCAGCCTTAACCAGACCTTAATCATAGATCTGTTGCATCACAGAACGTGTTGATTTATTGGCAGTGAAGAGTAATAGTTTTGTCAAAAGAGACGAGACATCAGATAAACCAAGGACAGACGTTATGTTTTGTTTTAAACTTGGAGCACTTGTTGGACAAGACTTGCGTCCAACTCTAGCTTGAAAACGTCAAACTACTCCTTTAAATTTCCACTAAATGTAATTGAAAACTGTTGAGTCAGACAGGACATGAGGTATAAACCTCTGCGGTGGCGGTAATGAAGGTGAAACCTCTGACACACACATACACAGGGTAAAGGCTGGGGTACTGCAGCAGCTGCACAGCAGACTCCCACACTCATTACAGCCTAATCACATTTTCTTAAGGACGGTCAAGTGAAACTCATCGACTCTGCCCTGGGTCGTAACTCAGCGCTCTTTCTGAACCGCTTCTTCCCAAATCCCTGCAGCCACACAGGGCAGGGGACCATAATAACAACTTCTTCGAGTCGCTGGTTTGTAACTTGGCAAGCGCCAGCGCTCTCCTCTTCCCTCAAGCTGCCGGGCAGACCAGCAGCTGCTTTGCATCTCGCTGCATCTCGGAGATGAAAAGTCACATATTTTCTCAGCACGCTGGCATGGCCCGACCACATTACAGCACACACTGAGGCATCCACAGCTCCGCACACTGTGCTGTAACTTCTCCCCATGGCTGGAAAACACACGGGAAGAAGCTCGATTCTTTGCAGCTCCACCCTCAAAGACTGTGCTAACCAACGTTCAGCATATTACAATGTGTCTGTCTGATTCTGATTTGAAGCGAGAATTATGCGCACAGGAATTTCAGGCCTTGACTTGACTGCGAGGTACAAGGGAGATGCGAACATTGAGTTTCAATACTTTCAAGTGTTTATACTTCTTATATAAATCTCATTTCTGACTGGTTTTCTCGCATGAAGGACAGAGTGTTCTAATGTGAGCACTGTAGTAGAAAATTGTTCTGGTGTGTGGACTTAACCACAGACCGTGAGTGGAGCTATTCATTTCAGAAGGGGAAAAAACAAGGCTTCTAATTGAATACTATGCTATATTGTGGAATGTCATCCTGGCTTTTAGACACAAACGAAAAACAAAAAGCAAAAAAAAAAGGGAGAAGCAAAAAAAAAACCTCTGAAGAGCAGGGATGGAAAAAGAGCATAAAACTTCTTACAAGGCTGTTAATGGTTTCCATCTCTTAATGCTGTGTGTTTAGTTTCCATCGCTTATTAATGTACAACTCTGCAACTCTGGATCAACATCTAATCCTCTCATTGCTGCCCTGGGGGGATGACTGCATAAAAGCCCACACCTGCTCCACATTGACCATCATGGGAGAATGAGGCTAATTAACCACAGAGGGAGGCTATAGGCACTGTTTAGTGTGGTTGGGGGTGGGGGGGCAGACACACTTGAGGAACAGTGGAGGGAAAAGAAAAGTCCAGTCTAGACACCTTTTTCCTCAAAAAGTACCTGAAAGTCAGATCTCCTCTCAAACCCAACCCCCCACCTCTCTTCCTCTGAGAAGGATTCCAGAGTTGTTGGTTCAGTCTCTGCGTGGTCATGTCTGACTAAAAGTCTGGACTCCAGCAGGGTGAGCTGGAGCCAAAAAAAAGGAAAAAAAAGAAGAAAAGCCTGTTTGCTAGAGCAGTCATCCAAACTTTTACCAGGCTGTCACTCTGCTGATGAAATCTACTGTACTACAGTCCTCACACCTCCTAAGCCTCTAACGACAGTGTCAGGTTTGTTCCCCCCTTTTTTTTCCACAAAGGGAACATATGCTCACAGTGACATCTGCAGGATTAGTCCAGATTATGAAAATTTGAGATTGCCTACAAATTGCATGAGGTCATTAAATTGGATAATGAGTACTCTTCTTACTAGAACTCAACAGACATGGAAAATGGGTATTAAATCTGCTCTTATGATGATAGGCTTCATGTTTAACAACACACCAGAACTCTGCCCTTAAATACACTTTATTTGTCTTAACATAGGTTCACATTTTTGTCAAGGCTATCTATAAGGAGCATACATTTTTAGAGTTTCTGGCCTTTACTGGCTCTGAGGAGAGAGATTTTAAATTAAACTGTGTTTTAGTGTGAATTTCTCTCCTTATGAGCTTTCATGTTGAGCTGCAATAAAAGGTCCAGTAAATAGAGCAAAGGGGAAATTTGGAGTAAAGAAAGAAGACTGTAAGTTTGACAGACATCACTTTAATCTGTCCACATCTAAAGGCTGAGGCCTCAATAAAAAACTTTGACTGGATTTTATAATCGTGAAATAGGCACAACATTGACATAAGGGACAATTACAAAGGCACAAAACGGTGCATTGTACCCAGCGGTGTCAGAGGGGTCTGCTGGTGCCTAGCTCTGCCCATGCAGAGTCTCTGATTGACCTAAACTTGCATGTTTTTGGGGGAAATCAGAGCACTCAGAGAGAACCCACAAGACATGGGGAGAACTCTTCTTGCTGTGACGCTACAGCACTGTGCTCCAAAACACTATGATCACATGAGTGAGACTAAGAGAAACAAAATGTTAAGTTTTCCTTTAAACTTAGTTTGATCTGCTATTTCTTCAGTCTGCAACTGGTTTCCCTAATACTCTATGTCTTAAACCGTATGAGCGTTGCTGTTTTGTCTATGCACTACAAGATGTTTCCAAATCCTGATTTTTCCTCACACATGTACACTGAAACTTGTCAAATCCTGATTTATCTCCATATTTTGTTTGTGGACAGATGTAAACATCATGTGTTATCATATGTGGGTTACCGCGGCTCAGGGGAAGTGCGGTTGTCAACGGATCAGAAGGTCGCTGGTTGGTCATGGTCAACCTTCATGTTGGAGTACCCTTGGGGAAGATACTGAACCACAAACTGCCCCTGATGCATGCTAAATGTGTATGAATGGTTAAGGCAACTGCAACTTTAGTTTTGAGTGACCCGCTGTCAATTGAAGTTTTCATTCTGGCAGAAAGTCACCCTGTGGTCCTAGCAACCAAGCAACACGCTAACATCAGCCGTTGTTATGCTAGCTTTTCTGGGCTTTTTCCTTTGGTTCGGACATGCCTATTTAACTCAGTTAAAACTTTTATTGAGGCTTCAGCAATTAGATGTGAATAGATTAAAGTGGATGGATGCAGTGCATTTCATGTGAGTGATTGGTCTGCATCTCAATTAGACTTACACCATGTTTTACAGCATGGATATTAACTGTGAGGGGGGAGGATGTGGTGATATATTATTTCTTTCCATTCTTTCCTCTTTTTTAATGTGAGAGCTGAACAACAAAAAGTTTTTTTGTTTTTTTTTTAAAAAAGAGAAGTTTGGGCTTGGGCTAAATATGTGGTCGTCTGGTGGGGAGAAGGCGCTCCCACTGTTGGCTGCTGGTGGCTTCATGTGGAGCAGTGGAGAACCACTGGTGCGTAATGGCGCACGACTGGACGGCAGATGTTGCACCACTGGGACACTCTGTCTCTTGCACACTTTATCTGAACTCTTTCTCCTCCAGCTCTGCGTAGGCGTGCGTAAACCTGCGCTCGCTGCCCTCGTTCTTTCTTCTTTTTTTGGAAACAAGTTATCTACAGAGGGAGGCGAATAGGTTGTAGAAGAAGAGGAGGAAGAAGAAGAAGAAAAGGAAGGAGAGGGTAAAAAAAAGAAAAGAAAAAAAACTTTGGGCTACCTCTTGAAATCTTCGTCATCAGCAGCACCCCAGATGTCCCCCCTCTCGGCTCTCTAAATGGATGGGGCAGTCCTGCTCTGTGCATTTCAACAACTTGCGAATATCCGTCACTTTGGCGTCTAGAGGGAGACGCTCAGCAGTGCCCGGCTGCTGCTCCGCCGCTGCAGCTCAGCTCTGAGGACGTTTCTCCTCTCTTTTCCTCTGCCTTTTCCCCCCTTTTACTTCTTCATGAGGAAGGACTGTGCGCAAAGTTTGCAACAGAAAGGAAAAGTCAAATCGCCGAAGTGGCAGCTCTCACACTGAAGCCCCTCGCTATGGATTGTATATATTTATTGCTGTGCTTTTCTCTCAGTCAGCTATTTTTGGAGCATATTTTCGCTGCAGAAACACATGGTGAGTTTGCCTCATTTGTTTTCCTACTTTTGCAGTTGCTTTTGCCTTTAAGTCTAGATCCGGACAGAGCCATGAATAAAAGTTGTATTGATTAGTCACGATAATGCGTGTGACAGCCTGGATAGAGTGTTGAATCGCTGGATTTCCTACTGTGTCCGCATAACTTTTTACTCAAAATAGCCTTCTGCTGAGGGACATGTCTATGAGCTTTATATAACAATACTGAACACCCCTCACACATAGTATGAGACTTGCAACAAATGGACATAGATTCAATATACTTAATATAACTGTTACCTGCTATACCGCATGGATGTTCGCTCGTATTTGTTCATAAAAATGTGTTATTTTTTTCAACTTGGTGTAAACTGCAACCTGAATATCCTAGAGGGAACATCCCTATGGGATCAATAAAGTATCTATCTATCTATCTATCTATCTATCTATCTATCTATCTATCTATCTATCTATCTATCTATCTATCTATCTATCTATCTATCTATCTATCTATCTATCTATCTATCTATCTATCTATCTATCTATCTATCTATCTATCTATCACTTTTATATAATCATATGTGTGACATGTAGTTAAGTTCATTATATTTTTTGGTCTTTTTTTTCCATAAGAACTTGTCCTAGCTCTGTGACTGTGATTCTCACTTGACACTATCTGTCCCATCAGAAAAACTCTCTGGAAAGTTAAGTGAATATGGTCTTATCGTGCCATTCAGCACAGACTCCCATGGCCGGTACATTTCTCATGTGGTCTCATCTGGAAGTGGAAGCAAAGGTGCTGCTGCTGATGCTGCTGCTGCCCCTGCCAACGCCGCCGGTTCTGCTGCCTCCCCTGGTGCCAGCAGCAGCCGGAGGAGGGTGGCCCGCGATGCCCCCGGGATGCCCTCTGTCACCTCTGCCTCGGCTCAGCACTTGTTTTTCAATGTCACCGTCTTTGGGAAAGAACTGCACCTCCGCCTGAGGGCCAACAGGAGACTGGTGGCCCCCGGGGCCTTTGTGGAGTGGCAAGAGGACTTTGTGGAAAAGGCCAAGGAGCGGATCCACGGGGACTGTGTTTTCACCGGAGACGTGAGCGACATGCCTGAGGCCTCAGTGGCCATCAGCAACTGTGATGGACTGGTAAGTCTGGAAACTGAATGGATGGCTCCACACCGGAACGTATATCATGACTTAAGCTTGCATGTGTAGCACACCCTCACATAAGTCACAAGCAATGCTCTGTCTTTAACGTGCTGTTTCTTTTGAAGTGGGCTATAAATTTGGAAGCCTGCTGTCATACCGGTTACCTTTCATTCTGATGTGAGCAGTTTTTGCTCTCTAACAAAAAAGTATGAGAGCCTCCACACACTTCTCCAACAGCTCTCTCCTCATAACTTCTATTCTTTCCATCTGCACGCTCTGTATCTTCCAGCCCTGGAAGTTATTGCCAAAATACTTCTCTATACACTAGAAGGCGCATGTGGCAAGTTTGAGTGTCCGGATGCTGCTTTTCCATTGGCCAGGAGTTGTTCGGGCAGCCAATGATTGGGCTGGAATTGAGTGGGTCTGACCAAGCTGGAAGTGCATAAGAATAGAGATGAGAGTAGAAGGGTTAGTGTGGGATGAACTCATTGTTAAATGTGAATGATTTACTATTCATTTCTTTCAAAAATGATAGTTTAGTCCAGAATATCAGTGTCTAATGTGCTGTTTATAGCTGGGCAGTGGTTAAATGTAATGCTAAATCCTGAAACTGAATTTATGGTGTTTTTGGCCACTTGGGGGCAGTGCAACAGGTGTCCAGGACAACATTAGAGTGACGTCACAGTTTTTAAGCGAGCAACAGCCGTCGTTTGGAGTTGTCTTTCTGGTGACCTTGCAAATGTTAATTTTGATTTCATTTTGTTACCGTCAACCCCAGAAAAATAGGCATGGCTCCCTAGCTGCCAGACGCTCCACGATGTTCAACTAGTCGCTAAAGTTTGTACCGTAACAAAATGTTTTCTCTCATTTTTCTTTAGCTTCTACAAAAGCAAACTAGAGTATTTGTTAGGATTTCAGAGCTAAGCAATTCAAGTATTTTGCCAACCTGGAGTCTGATCCAAAATGGAAACCCTGACGAGCACTTTATTTTGGCAAAATACAAGTGTTTGGAACATTTGAGAATATGGATTGACAGTAGGCATGTGGATTAGGAGTGGTTTCTAAAAACAATTTTAATACAGTAAATACTACCACTGGAAACTAAGTGCTGACATAAAATAAAGGTCCGAGATACCAGCTCTCACAGCCGTCTTTCAAGCCCACACGAGTTGTTACAATGAATGTTACGGCTGGGCTCCATTGGTGGCGTCTGAGATAAAAAGAAATAAAATGAAATGAAAAGCCACAGTCCCTGCAGAACTGTTCAACACTGTCTCCTCTATTACCCGCAATCTATTCATCATTCTGCTCCGATGCAGGCATTTGATGTCATCATGGTCTATTGTCACAGAACAGTGATGGGACGAGAGCGGGCCTTGAATGGGTGTTTGCGCTGCCGCAAATTAGAGTGAATTTTCAAACACACGTGTGACACGAGAATTGGCAGGTGGAGCGCAACTACTCCTTAGCTTTTCTGAGCCAGTGGTGTGAATACTTCTGACAGGAATGACATGAGGAATGGCAATGAAGATAACCCTCTGACCCAGGCGCCTTTGAAAGCCCCCAAATGAGACAGAAACGTGCACTCGGTTGTGAGCCCCTGCTCTTTGTTACACATACATGCACACTAGTGTTTCAACCCTATAGACTATTTCTTTATCCATCCAACTACAGGGAGTTTTCACTTCATCTCCCTTACTGCTTCTATACTTTGCCACTGTGTCCTACAGCATTCCCCTATTCACTAACTGAGGATGTGTGTGAGGACTGTGTTTTTATTCTCCACTCATTTCTTGAAACACGATTTGTTTGTGTATCAGTGACTCCAGGCTATATGCATTACTTTGGCAAAATGCAGCATAATCCAGTTTTCAAATACAATATCAAAAATAAGCCTATTATAAAGTACCCGCAGAGAAGAAAATAACATAAGAAATATTGATGGAAAGAAACAGATCAGTGATAGGTTTCAACATCCGGAGAAGATTTAGCAACTTTATTTTGAATATTAAAGGCTTGTCCTTGGCTTGCAGTTTGGTTTATTGGAGGTCACACATGCAGTTAAACCATCATGATGCGAGTTCCACATTTGTTTTTTACTCTATCTAAGACTACAGTCCAAAGCCTTCCTATGCATTATGAGTCAGTCCAACATAGTCTGACATTTCTGGAAGTTCGCAGCCTGTTAATCTGGGTTTTTCCCCATTACTTTTCGATGAAAGCAGAAAATAGTTTCTACGTGAAAGAAACTAGGGCCTTTGCATTATGCAGAATCATCGTGTCTTGAAAGGCCTTTCCCTTACAAACCTTTTCAAATGTCGAATTTAAAAGCTTTGTGTATGGCAGATAGCATAACTTTTCACCTCAATTGAACTTCTGTGGCGTCAAAAAAGTCTTAGAAGTGGAAAAAAACAAATGAATATGCATAAATACATACCACTATGTGCACGGGTGTTTGCGATTTGAGCAAACTTACGTCTTTGAAGGCTGCAGTCGGGCTCTCAGGAATATTGTCCATGCGTTTCCTATCATCAAAGCCAACATAAACACAGACCTGTCTGCGCACGCAGGGATATTTGGGGAGCATTTGAAGGTACACAGACAGCTCACAAGCAAATTATTTAGTCTAAAGTGTCTGCTTGATGTGGAAGAGATCATGTCTGATGAAAGGCTCCAGTTTGAAAGGAGTAAGAATGTGCATCACGCACAGAGGTCAACACATGTGGGCCAAATCTCTTTGGAGATGCACTGAGCTGTGTGTCCTTGCATACCACCAGCACTCCAGCTTCAGAGGTGTGTTTGACAGCTTCTCTTATAGACAACAAACACATGTCGTATTGGAGGAGTGGAGCGGATGTATATCACAGTAGCGGATATGTCTTGTAGCATGTGGAGTCCAGTCAAGAACCCACTAGCAGACCTCACAACTCCTCAGTGCTTAAAAACAACTTGACTTCCATTGTGAGTCTTGCTATCAGCAAATCCTGCTCCCACTGAGATGACCCTCTAATAGTGAGGCATGACATCACCGGTAACAGATTACACGATCTTGGTCTCCTGCCATGTGGTGCAGGCGCATAGATTTGTGGCATTCCAAGGTTATGACAGATAAGACAGGCAGTAAAGCTGCAAAATTAATCTGACATCTTTTGGGTATATTTGACCCTTCACAGCAGTTTCCGCCTGTCAGCTAAGGTTACAATGAATAGTTTCTTCAGCAAAACGTGCACTTTCAGTTTCATTTTATGAGAATTTATGCGTGATTGACTTGCATGTCAGCGACTGAGATATCCCTCTCATTGCCTGGGAGTCCTGCAGGATGGCAACAGCTGTGCACTCCATGCAAGCAGGAACTATTGTTGTGGAGCGCTGAGTGATGGCTATGATTACACCGGTGCTGCTCATGTGTTGGGAATTAGCACAGATGCACGGACTGATTGAATTACATGTGTGATGGAAACACGAGTGCCGGATAACTGCAGTCGGAAGAGCGCTATTTCTGTTTCCATCAGTTAAAAAGAGAGAGAGCCACCTAGCAACAGTCAGCAGTCACTTGGCCTTTTTCGGGGATGGGTGGGTGGCAGTTTTCCACAGAGATGGAAAATGCTTGCATGAATTGTTCTATTGGGGAATGTTTGCAGGAATTTTGCACAGCACTGCTCCCACTCCAGTATTCTGGTATCCTCTGGCATTGCAGTTCTCTGCTGGCGTGGAGGTGAAGCCACTCATCAGTGGCGCTCTCAGCCAATAGAGTGATTTATTTCCTCTCAGGCTAATCTGTGCATGCTACACTTCCAACACATATCCCTTAACATGTGCTTGTTGAAACCACAGCATCATCACGTTTTAAGAATCACATCAGCAGCAAATACACGTACAAGTTTTATCACTGTATACTGATGATATAATAGATCTGAATGCCTGTGGGACCCCATGTCTGTGTGGTTTTTGCCAGGTTTCCTCTCACAGTCCGTATTAAGGTCATTTGAAGAGTTGTCTGAATTTAAGTGAAGTTTCTATCCTGTTCCTCTACCTCTTCTACCACAAATATGTCTTTATCTTCCCACCTAACTGCTGAGATTTACTTCCGCTCTACTCCTTTTTTTTGTCCCTGCTTGATACCACTACATCTTCCTGTTCTACAGGATTGTTGCCACAGAAATACTGTTGCAACTAACAAGTAGCAACGTTGTCGCAGGGGTCCGATGATGCCTTTCTCCAGCGCTCACGAGTCCATCAGAGGGCACGCTCATCATTCCTTCTCACACACCTCCCAAAAACATGCCTGAACATGCCTTGACACTTGTACAATTATTACTACGGCAATCATTTCTTATTATGCTGCTACAAATTAAACCAATTAGCTCCTCTTAGCTCCTCTTCCTCTCCTCTTTATAATCTTGTCTGTTAATTAAATGCACACTGGTTTTAATGATTTAATGGTTAAATTATTGCAGTTTCTCCCGTCTTTGATGTCGGCGCTATGCAGATGAGGGCTGGTGATTATGAGCCCAATTTTCTCTTTATAATCCCTGTCTTGATCAGAAGCTATGCTTGCCCTTTGTGGCCCTGCACAGTGAGACGTGAAAGCTGATAAAAAGGAATCAGGTAGTAATCCCCGGCTCCCACAAGCTGTCTCATACGATTATTTCAGACCCACAACTCTGCTGAGTCCGTGACCACTCAACCATGATTTGGTCCCCGGTTTATTGATCTTCCTGGTTTCACCACAAAGGCTTTTATCCAGCACCAGCAAGCACACCCATTGCTGTTATTGTCTTTTGAATATTGCTCAAGTGACATTTCTTCTCTGCCATAGGTCAGCTTTGTTGTGGATTCTGTGACCTAAATTCTGAGAGTAAACTGTGTGTACCTTGACAGTAGATTACCTACTATAGCTACCCCATCTATCTCGCTCTTGTTTGGGTATGAACAAACCCAAAATTACAGATTAAGCTCATGAGTCTCTGTGGGACTGGTTCTTATGTAGCACTTTTCTCGTTTTCACGACCGCTCAAAACTCTTCATAGACACAGGTCACATTCACCCAATTCACATCTGGTGGCAGAGGCTACGCTACACGGTCCATCTGTTTTAACCATACACACACATTCCCACTTGATAACACAGCATCAGATGCTTTTTGCTGTTCAGTATCTTCAGTATCAAGGACACTACAACATGTCATCTGCACTGGGCTCGGATCAAACCATGACCTTCGATCCTTGAACGACCGCACTCCCCCTGAGCCATGGTCGCCCTGTTATCACCTCACTAGATGTGTAAAAGGACACCATGCTTGATGCTTGTCGGAACAGTATCATTACAGTCGTAAAGGTGTGACACTGTGCACCTCTCAGGTGTCTGCGTTGACAGGAAAAATATCTTTGCCTGCAATCTTTGAAAGCAGGGGTGTAATTTCCATTTTTGGACAAGAGAGGGGAGTTTTAGTTTCACATTGATTTTCTACTGTTTGTCTCCCTGAATGCTATTCTTATCCTCCATCCATAAAGAAAGCTTGTCCTGATAACACTGTTCAGCTTACTCATCTGAGACGTCTTCAAGTGTTTCCATGCACCCTAAACAACAACTTACCAAGGAGCCAGTGGGTGGTGCGGTGATGGCTTTGCAGTTTTTGTTTACCCTCAAGTTTTGTTTGACAGACTGCACACAGATGGCTGATATTGTTGGGGCAGCATGTAGCTGTATATTGATGCTTAATAAAATTTCCAGCAGTCACTGTAGTGAGTCCACCAACACATTTTCTTACTTGCCTTCTTGTATCAGTGAGTGTGTGTGTGTGTGTGTGGGTGGTTGCTGCACTGAGCAAGTGACAGACGCTGAACTTACATACAGTAAATATCTTCCTTCAAAGTTGTTCTGACCGATGTGTGGAATTTCATGCACTGGTGAGCTTAAGCTTTGGCCATATTTGCTTTTTTTTAAGGTGTCAGTGACACAGCCCGTACCCCTCATTGCTTCTACTTCAGGCCATTTTTTAAAGCGCAGAGGCTCCTGGGGCCTGTATTCTGAGAAACCTATCAGAGAGCTTCGCCTGTACGTCTCTAACCAGAAGCCCAGCTTAGGAAGAAAATTCTCAGGGGATTTCTGAGGAAGGATGGGACATCAACCTTGACCTTTGTGACAAGGTGTGACTTATTATTTACCAGAATGGTCATTTTTGATAAGCTGTGGAGAATTATGGAGGACATACCAATATGTATCGAATCAGCACTTTGTCTTTCTGCCATCCTCTTCTCTGCTAATGCAAAAAATGTTTTCCAGAATCGAGTCTTATGGTTATAAGAGTCATTGAGGACTTTTGAAGCCAGAAGCAGCTGGTTGTACTTTATAGAAGCACACCACAGCAGCAGAAGCGCACCACATGCTGTTACAATATAAACTGTGACCTAGACTGAGTAGCTCTCGTAACGTTGTTAGTCACATATAGGGAGCAACCTGATTACTGCCGCATCACTTAGTCTCTCCCGATCAGGAAAAGCGATTTTTCCGGAAAGTGAGTATCACAATTTGGAATTTGAAAGCTGATAAATGAATGAAACAATGGTAACAATGTGTTAGGCTACTGATATCAGTTCAGCAGAATCTGTTTACCTCAAGATCTGTTTGAGTTAAATAAATGCGCTAACAGCCTTTATATATATTATATATATCATATTTAGGGTTGTCAAATTCTGGGAATTTTCAAAGTTGGAAACTTTCCACAGGAATTTTCAGAAATTATCAGGAGTCCTGGGCCCCATGGTTTGTCTTAATAAATCCCAAACTCAACTCTATTTAAGTGCCAGTTCTTAACAGACGTTAAGTCAAGGCACTTTACACCAGTGGTTCCCACTTTTTACTTGCTTGCAATTAACAACAAAAAAATGAAAACTGACAAAATTCCCAAGTTTCCATGGAAGACTTTTGGAAACTTTCCAGAAAACTTAGCAAGTTAGTTGCAGTTAGCAACCAGCTATGCTAAACAGTAGCCATAAAGACACCTCTAACCAGTTATGTTAGCACACAAGCTAGCAAGCTAGACTTTGCAGCAAATCACAGTCGCTGCAGCATCACAGTAAAATGACACCGCACAATGCAGTATCTGAAACCTACAATAACCTATACCCCATAAATCTCCATCTTTCAAAAGCTCCTCCAATGTTGATCCTAGTTTTATTCCTGGCTTTATTGTTATTCCTGGCTTGACCTTCATTTCTTTTTTTTCTTTATGCTGCCTTCTGCCCTTGATTGTCTTTTGTTTACTTGCATTTGCTGCCAGATGAGGAATAGGTAGTTTTTCTAACATTGCTCTGCAGCAATTTGCTATTGAGTGGATCTTGACCTTAGGTTGGTGTATGCACTATGCAAGAGAGAGGCAGGGTTAGGGTTAGGTGGGGGGTAGGGGGTTGCGGTTATGCCAGGAACGTACAGGGAGTCAACAGGAGGAACCTGACGAGCCTAATATTTTTACAGATGATGTACTTCATACTCTTCTGTCAGGACATAATAACAGTTTTGGCATGCTCCAGCCATAGAGCAGCGGAAAAAATTGCAGCAGGAGATATTTTATGCCCTGCATCTTGCTTCAGGCTGAGATAGGGCATCACAGTTTTTGCTGATGATTTGGGACAGTTAAAACAGAAAGCCCTGCAGACACTAGTAAGGGCTGAAAACTGAAAACTGAAAATAATTTGATATGCTTTTATATATATATATATATTGGTAGCACTTATTAATTAATCAAATATATGATCTGATGATCAAATTTGGAACATAGTATTTGGATATATTTGTAGATAAATGTAGATTAATCTTGTATTTTTTTACAAGCTGTCATTATTGTTTCTCCACTTGAAATTAGTAGTAAACCACGACTATTGATACAATATTTATGGATGCTGATAGATTTATATCCAAGTGATTTAAGACTGTTCTAAACCCATTAACTGTACATCCCCGCCTCATGTTTGACAGATAACCTACACTGTTCCCAGCCCTGAGTCCTTCATGCAGTGTACATATGTTTACATTTGGTTCCTCTGTAGGCCCGTCCAGATGCTGCTGCTCTCTCACAGCTCACAGAGTCGGCTTCACTTTCCACCCACTGCTGAAATAAGAGACCACAGAGGAAGTATTCGAGCATGTCTTACTTGGCATTTCCTGGTCAGGGGCTGGACAGATTCTTTCACTCCTCTTTGCCCTTACTGTCACATTTCAACCCTTCAGTTCACCGTGTTTGTGTTGTCAGTCCTGAGAGTTTTTTTTCGGCACAATGTTCTCTTTGCTGCACTGTATTTAGATTTCTTTTTGCAGCTGTAAATACACACATTCTTGCCAAACTCTTGTTGGTGTGCCTTCTTCATGAGCATAATGATAGGCTGGATGAACTTCTTCCCTTTTAGCGAGGAGGAGGAATATGAGAAATGTCATTTGTGCTGCGCCGTGTGTTCAGAAAGCACAGGCCGTGCTTATTAAGCTCAATAGAATCAAGATGGCAACTTAAGGCTTGTTTGTTTCATTAGTAGATGATGCAACATTGTTTTTTCTTCATTTAGGTCACTCTGCCGTGTGCGAGTGTTCATCCTTAATCAACCATAACCACCTTGTCCTTCGAAGCTAGTTCTCACCTCTGAATCCAGGAGTGGAAATTTGTGTGTGTATTTCAGGCCTTTATTGGACACAGCCCCTGGTAAACTGTGACAAGAAACATGTGGTAGTAATGGTCCCTCGATGGATTTAAACTCACGATGCACAGTCACATCATTTTCCCCATAACTTAAGAAAAATACCTCAGATAGCTCAAACTTGTCATAAACGACAAGAGCCTTTGGTTTAAGTTCCTGGCAGGTGTGAATGTGAAATGTTTCTGTCAGCCCAGTGATAACCTTGTGACCTGTCCAGGCAGAATCCCAGTGCAGGCCCGGGAGGGACTCTACCTCCCATGACCCCATGCAGAATAAACTCCGATATGGTACATGATGGATGGCATGGCAGCGTTCGCACACACACTCTGTTATTGATCACACATACAGGCAGCAGTAGTAAGCCAAGGACTACACGTCTTTGTTTACTCACAGCTTGCTAGCATATGTGATTTTCCATTAATCGAGCCGACATAGCACATACACAGAGCTAGCCCAAGTGAGCCCGTGTGGACATTAGCTTCCAGTGAGTTTATACAGACTATTGCATAACATAGCAGAAAGTATAGCAGAAAATCATATACACTTCAACCTCGTGTTATAAGCAAACAATTGTTTGCTTGCATGTCCAGCAGCTACAAAAACACATCACCTGTAACTGCTATGGTGTGGCAACCTGTCAATGTAAGTCAAATCTTAAATCCTCCATTTTTGATCTCTACCAGCTTCTGTCGGAAATATATCCATCCATTACAATATCTTACCTGTTTCCTGCCCAACAACATTGTCGGGGTTTTAATTGTTCTTATCACCAGCAGTCACTGGACGCTGGCAGGCAATACAACCTGGACAGGTCGCCTACACAATTCACTCTCACACTTTAGAGGCTACTTTGACGTAAATATACATGTTTTTGGACTGAGGGAGTGCCTGGAGAAACCCCACACAGACACAACAAAACATGAAAACTCCTGCTGCTGTGATGCGACAGTGTTATTCACCAGTCCTCAGTATCAACTTTGCTGGCTTTTTAGCAGCTCAATCCTCCATGGTGGATCGCTCAAAATGTGCTTGTCTGCTGTTTCTGTGCTAAGCACTTAGAGACGTCTTGTGAAAACAGAAAACAGCTGTGAATGAAGACAACACTGTGAGAGAGTGTGGATCAAATTATTAAAGTTGCTGAAGGACTGATAAAAAATGACTTTAATTGAATACGCCCTCTCTTTTCTTTCTGCCCTGAACTGGATAAAAATTTTACCAGACTCCTCATGTGGCTCTTTGTACCTCACTAATATTACTATTGACATGCTGATAAACAAACATTCTGACTGAGGCATCTCAGATATTGATAAATCAAAACCTAGCTGATCTCCTAGTATGAAATGCTTTAAGGTCAGTGTGTTTTGGGTAAAGTTTGGGTTTGATTCCCAACAACATGTCAGCACCTCTCTGTCTGCTTTCCACAACTAATAACAGCAAAAAGCCAAGACGGAAATGTGGTCTTTTATGCATGCATCAGTACTCTTGTTGTTATATTGTAAATGCACTGCATACGTCCCAGTGCTTTTAAAACATCAGCACAATCTGTATTTCTAAGTATGCAATTGCTCCATAGGGAAAAAGCGTAATTTGGAAAATCCAGAAAAAATATATAATTGGCAAATTTGAAGTAACAGTTGGCAACTTGGGAGCACTGTGAATAGCGCTTTTTCAGACGTTTGTGCGTTCTCTTCATATGTAGATGGATCTTTTTTCCAGGCACTCCAGTTTGTCCAAAAACCTGCATTTTTAGGTTGAGTCAGAACTATAAATTGCTCCTAGTCTGGATTTTTGAGTATCTGCACCTTCAAATTCTGGTCGGTTCAAAGCTGGTAACATAATCTATAGATAGATAGATGGATAGAATAATGTGGAACATGGAGATAAGATTAAAGCTGGAGCGAGCTGCACCCCAGGATGAAAACTATTTATAGGACCTTCAGTCTGAGCAACAGTATTACAGTATAACAGATTTAGCACCTGAGAGAAACCCCACTTGGCTTTGTTCAGGAATTTCTCAAACAAAGCTAAACAGCTGGCAGCTGTTTTTATCGCAACAGGATGAGTTGAGGCATATGAATATGTGTAACTTGTTGTGTGATAGTAATCTGATTGTCTCCCTGTGCTGCCCTTCTTAATTTTTACCCCAATCACATTAAGTATACGGCACAGAGACCTGAAAAAGTGGATGGGCTGCAGTGACACATCAGGTTCAGCTATGCTGTCACAGGCTTGTTACGTAAATGACCAAATTATGTTATCATGAAATTGCAGTTAATTATATTGGTGTCTGTCTCTTTGCTGTCAACAGTTTAATTAACTGTGGAGTGTTTTTTCATCTTGGGAGCAGTCTTCTGTAAGGCACCCTTGCAGAATTTTTAGCGTTGTCCAGTTTGTTTCAGTTGATTTTGCTGTCTGCTGTGAATTTTTGACAAAACACAGCATTATTATAATTGCACAAATCAATCCAAAATCAGCTTGTGATTGTGGCGCCTTGAAGTGACCACATTCATCTTTCCGTGGGGTCCGTTTTTCAACACCATTCAAAAATCAGCGGGGGGAAAATCAGCTCAGTATAGAGGCCAACAATTAGGCCAAACCCTCAATTTAGTAGCACTTAACTGAAGGTTTGGTTTTGAATAAGTGGCTCCACAGAGGAGCCAGCATGCCCACCCTCCTGTGCTTAATTGTGGCTGCTCTGTGGAGCAGTGAAACAGGTTGAGAGTGTTTAAAAACTTTTGGGATAAGAAGTACTTGAAACTTCTTTCTTATTACAGCATGACGGTATGGATGCTGAAAAGTAAAGGACCTAAGATTTTCTTTGAATTTGTCATTCGACATAAAGCAGACACACATAGTCTGGTCCAATGTGAAGTCATGGTGACAGTTGATAAATTGTGGTGAAAAGCTTGAAGGGCCTCAAATTGTGTCTACCTGCGTCATTCCCCACATCCAACCCTTCTCTAAATCTTCCAATTGATCAGGCACACTGTAATTACTGGCTCCAGTGGAATAACTGCCCTTTGGAGGAGGAGGGGAGCGCTAATTTGAAGCCCTCTTTTTCCAGGCAGGTCTGATCCGGACTGATAATGGGGAGTTTTTCATCGAGCCGCTCGAGAAGGGCCAACAGGATGTGGAAGTGAAGGGGCGTGTCCACGTGGTCTACCGCAGGTCAGCCATCAAACGAGAGACGGGCCAGCAGAAGGAGGACCTCCACAATGAAGGTAGGCAAGAAGACGCAGCGTGATGTCAGTGGAAACATAAAGAGCTGAGTGCATTGGTGTGTGTGCCTGTGTGTGTGTGTGTGAGAGAGAGAGAGAGTGTGTGAGGGTTAGGAGAGAGAGAGGGAGAGTAAGTGCATAAGGAGACCTAGAGACACAATAGTACATCTTTAAATCGTTCACAGTGTCAAGGTCCAAGGTAAATACGTAACTGTAACAGAAGCAGTAATTAATTGCATTTCAGACTTTAGCCCATTTATTGCACATTATAGACTCTTTACAGTCTTTAATCCTTTTAACAGACCCCTAAAACCACCACACTCAACTCCAAGCCTGATCATTTTTTATTACATTCTATATACTTTTTTTTCTGTTTGTTTTGGCACTGATACGAAAACTCAAAATGTTTTTTTATTACTTTACAGACTTTCTTTTTCCTTTCAGCTGCAATAATCACAGTTACAATTTTACATTATTATATGCTCATATTAATGTTTACTGTGAAAAGAGGCATGCACTGGGAGCATTTGATTCTATAGCCCAAAACTTTCCTGATATTGATTACTCCCCAGGCAGGCCTGTTCCAACAATGTGGTCCAGTTGGTGGAGACCAAAAATCAAGAAATACCCGATCAATGCTAAAAGAGTAAAACTAAACGAAGAATGCTTCGACCAGACTCTTTGTGTAGCTTTTAACATCCTTTAGGTCAGTTTTTATTTTATCAGGTGGCACAAAGAATGTTATCAATAACTTGTTTTAATTAAGCAGGAGCCCTTGCACCAACATATTTATGATTCATGCTCACTTTGTTTCTCCTTTCATGGCCTCTGCAAGTTTTTATGGCCAGCTGATAAACTCATAAGCTAATAAAATGAACGGAAACAAGAATTTAAATCTAAAACATGCTCTAGATGCAGCATTAAGACTCCCATCACTGCTCGGTATTTATTAAGCTTAACAGCGTAGGCAGTGCTCCCTAAACCAGCTGGTAAAGTGAAGAATGCTTGGCTCCAGTGGTAGTACTGGAGACTGGGGAGGGGAGGGGGGAGGCGGCGGCGAGGTTGGGGAGAGGGGTGGAGGGGGTGGTGGTGACCTTTCCTTCACAGTCAAACGACCCAACTCCATCATGAATTCCTGCTCCATTCCTCCTTCCTTTGCTACAACAATAGCTCGAGCATCTGGTGGAAGACTCTGCGGCTCGCTAATTCGCTCCATTCCTCAGCGTCTGTATCTCTAAAACTGATGTGCAGCTCTTTGCATATATTGCCACACAGCCCTCCAGCTTGTGCACGCTCAGGAGAAACTGTAATCAATTATGACTGACTGGAATTATCATCCCTAATTGTTATCTTCACGTGGTGTAGTAATGTGATGCAGCTGTCTGTCTTAGTTTCTTCTGTTCCACAAGTGTTTCCCGATGAGCGCAATACCTTCATTCATCAACTCACCTTAGCAAATATTGTTAGGGGAAAACATAATGGCCTGCATATATTTTCATGTAAGCACATATTTGTGGCTTTCGGACTCATCCTCCTCCCTAATCCAGTATTTTGAAACTTTTGTCCGTTTCATCCCTCTGAGAAAGCCAGTGTCCCTACAAATTGAACAGGCAATGCAGCTCTTTCTCCCATATAATCTTTACGCTGTCAGTCAATACTACACTCAGTTGCTCCCATTTAATGGCTCTGCCTTTCATGCTTTTATCTGCATCTGTTATGTAAGAATACATGGATGTAATTAATTACAACCAAAGCTCTGCAGAGGGCTATTTTGTTTGCTGCTTATAAAAGGGTATTTCAACATTTGCAGCTGTTGAACATATTGATCTTAGTTTCCTGCGATCATCTGTTGAAAACATGTTAATTGTTCCTAACATTCATTTTATTCATTTTAATAAAAAACATGGTCATTTCACTGAATTCATTTAGTATTCATCGTTTTTTGTAAAATGTTTTTATGCATTTTCCTTCATGGCCAAGTCACTGAGCGTTGACACGCTCTGCAGTGAGCACCATGATCTCCTTAAAACACAATCTCCTTCTCAAAGGAGACCATGTGTTGCTTTGTTTCCACAGCAAAACATCAGAATCCCACGATTGATTTCTGTGAAACCTGGTGACTAGATGAAGTGGGGTCTTTGAAATGAGCTCTGTCTGTAAATAATTGGTCTACATGTCGCCTGATTGCCTGTTTCCATGCGTGTTATCTGGTAGATCCACAAATCACTGTAAAAATGAATTTTGTTGTTATGCAGCCTTGGCACTGATGTGCTCACACTCAGTCCCCTCTCTGTCTATCACCTCTGGGATGTTGGCCATATGTGGCAGCTCTTCAGTCTTCAGCTGCTCTGATTGTCTAATTCATGGCAAAATGCAATTTGCATTTTTTTTAGGGGATTTCTTTATTTCCAAGGACTTTCACCACACAACAAACTTTTCACAAATGCCATATTGCATTAGCATTATTAAAGAAATAAGTAATCTCTTAAAAAAAGGCATTCTGCATTGAGGTCCATAGGAATAGAACTGGATATGGCTTCCACAGGCTCCATAGGCTCTGTCTCTCATCTGCACACACATACACACACACAAATGCAAACATCTTATTCTTCTATTCTTCTTATTTCATGGATGTGACATAGTTTCCAGAGCTGCTCCTGTTGCTGTGGCCTGAATCAGTAGGGAGTCACATCCCCCAAGGGAGCTGGTAGGCGACACCTTGTGCACGTGAATCACACATGCAGAAACCAGCTGAAGCTCCTCATCATAGTGTTTTGGAGTTGCTTTGCCTAAAATGAGCTTCCTGCAGCGCACAAACACATGTTTCAGTTTGGAGGAATGTGGACCAGAGATGAAACACACCTCAACACAGGCCAGCGCTTTATGGGAAAGGGAGCAGCGCTACGACTGGTCGCGGGCCTGACGATAATCCCGGAGGATTCCTCCCGAGCATCCTGGGATATTTTTACGTGGGCCTTTGACGTTGACATATATCACATCACAGAAGCTGAAATAAGAGAAGAAATAGCAGACGTGCATCAGATTCCCGCCGTCATTTCACTGACTTGTTTATGTGTCGGCCGTATTTCTTGCAGTTGCAGATTTCGGGATCGCGAGCCTCCCCGCAGCGCTGGACCTCGTGGAGCACAAACTGTCCGAGTCGGAGCGCAAGAGGAGGCACGCCAAGAAGGACGACTACAACATCGAGGTGCTGCTGGCCGTGGACGACTCAGTGGTGCGCTTCCATGGCAAGGAGCACGTCCAGAATTACGTTCTCACGCTGATGAACATAGTAAGTTGTACAACAAATTCACCAGCAAGTCACCGATGAGGCCTCAAGTAACCATCGATAATTATCACGTGTGGCCCAAAAAAATGATATGAATTGTGACAGATTATTGAAAGTTTGATTGAAGATCACAGGCTGAAAGCTACCATTCAGAATTGTCTCTTTTGTTTACACAGTGCAGATAAAATTAATGGCTTTTCATCATCTTAAAGTCTCCTGTTGTTCGCAATCAACTCACAATTGTGGCTTCAGACATGCACATGGAAATTTTGCTGAGTTAGGTGATCCTTTTTAGCTTCCATCCACCTGTGGAGTTATTTTTTTTTCCCATTTGCCCTCTCTATTATCAGACCTTACCACCTCCTCTCTCTCTCTCTCCCTCTCTCTCTGTGGCTGTTTGTGGATTACTAATGATGTGGTGGGGAGAAACTCTCAGCTCATTCATTACGGGTTCCACCAGCTCCTACCACCATAATCTACTTACTGGGCCCAAATCCCCCAAGTCAGATTTTCACAGGGTGCTGGTTTCACTCTGTAACAGTTACCATTTGGACCCTGCATGGTGGTCTGATTAGCCGCACTAGGCCAATTAGAAAGTTGAGTGGGAGCTGCACGGGGCAGTCATGGAAACCGGCACCAGAGGCCTCGTCGCACCGCCAAGCTCTGCTTATGTGGAATGATGTGTTTATTTAATGAGGATATTACATTCACATTCCGTCCCCAAATGTCTTCGGCGGGCAGAGATGTCGGATTTTTCATGACCTTGGCTGATTAAAGTGTGAAGTGGCTGCGCGAGTGCACTCGCCCTGATAGGCGTTTGTAGCACCAAGTATTCCAGGAGAGGTATATGTTAGGAAGTCCTCGCTGATGCAGTTGAATCTATGAAGTGAGATCAAGTCCATTCATTTCCTTTTGTTTATGAGTCAAATTTGACAGGAGAAACACACAAGTTTAAGCAAATGAGGGTCTAAAGTCTTTAGTTTCAGGAGTAAGCCACAGGCCTGCTGCGTCTGTAAGAGCTCTGCCCACTCAAATCCCTCTGAATCCCTGCTCCGTGGCTGGAGAATGTGTAGTACCACCTGGAGAAACTCTCCCTGAGGGATTGATTACTGGACATCCTGTCTGCGCGAAGCCAAGGTGACTGCTGCGCCGGCCAGCCACACAATGGCCATTTTGTTTGAGCGCCGACCAGGTTTTGTCCACATTGGTGTGATGCTGTACACAAGCCAGGGACACCTAGCGCCTGTTGCACACAGCCGCTACTCTAGTTTTTCAGCAGCAATAGTGTGACTGCTGTGATCATCGGGAGGTCGCTCATCCCTCTGGCAGCGTTCATTGAAATGTTCTCCATCCGCAAAAAAATGCAACTCCGTCTGTTTACAGAAGTCGTCATGGAATTTTTCGGGATGCTATTTTTTGATGGTGTCCTCATTTTTCAACAGCTTCTCTGTTTGGGCTCCAACATAAACACACGTATATAGGTCAGTATAGACCAGTCTAGGAATCTGAGCTCGTAACAAATCTGGGAGAACTTGGGGTCACTGCAGTGCTTGCTCCAGCATTTATTGACCTGAATAGGCTTCTGTGAATGGAATATTTGCTTAAATACCTTGGGTGTAACCCGGCGTCCCAGAGCAAATTTGGACTTGAGCCAAGATAGCCTTTCTTCAGTGACAGAGCTTTTGTTCTGCCCAGTCATAACTTTTACCCAAAGAAAGCTCATTGACACTCACTTTGGCAAAGAGACCTCAAGGTGTCTGAACACAGTTGGCACTTCTGTGTTCTGTGAAGCTTCACAGGAACTGACACTGAAAGAGTCTGAAGGATGTGCATGGTTTTAAGTTTTTTAAGAAAGTAGAGACCATGGAAATGGTCGCAGCAAGGTTTACACTTCTGCAAGTGCTTTGAAATAAATTTGTTTGTTAGCATCTCTTGCCTCAGCTGCTCCTGCGATTCTGCCCATGTGCACTCCCCAGGGTCAGGATTGTTATTCTTCAAGGAGCAAAGTAATACCTACAGGATTTCTGTGCATATGCTTTCACCATTAGCAGCTGGAGAGATTAGAGCTTATGAACAGAAGTTATTTCTGTCCGTCACAGCTGCTCAGCGCCTCTGCTCGAGCATTAATGAAAACATCGGACTTCGCCTCAGGGCTCTCGCCAACACAAATTACTCAATGACCTTTGGTAGATCAGTGTATGTTATTGACAGACTGGGAGGCGATCTGAAGCAAAGTGATACCAGCCAAACCACGTTCAGTTTAACTTTTCATGAGCGCACTAAAGTGAGTTTTTGTAGCCTGACTTTGCAGACTCGGTTCGCTAACTCTGCTGACTCAAAGATGCGTGTGACGAACATTTTGCAAAGAACGTAAATACAGCTGGAGTTACAGGCTGGATGTTTGTCCTAATCGAAAATGTAAAAGTGGCATTGATGGCTGTAACCTTGATAACCTTGCAGGTTGTCAAAAATGATGTGATAAAAACATATTGATCTGTTTTCTCACTACGTGTGATTGTTGATGCTTTTGAAAGTCACAGCTAAAGGAGATGCATCAGAGAAATTTGTGAGTAATTTGGAAACACTAAAAACTTTCTAGACTTGCTTAAGTTGACTGTGACCTAATGACCAAGGATCCTGACTGGTCTCAAGTTCAAATTCTTCTTCAATGCCTGACTTTCCATGTTGTGGGTCTAATAAGAGGACATAGAATACAAAACTGAGCGCTGTGCCTGACTTTCATGTAGTCAGCTCAACGTTGAAACTTTAAGAACAAAAGGTGAATAAGGTTGAGAGCCAGTCAACCACAAAGATTCCTTTTACAATTTATTGAGATACTGAGAGTGGAACTATCAACAGAGGAACATTTTTTCCTTTGCATCCTTAAATGACCTCTTCATAGTTTTAAATAGAAGATGAACTGATGTGTCCGTGGCCCCTATTATCGGATTGACAAAGATGATGTCACTTTATTTACTTCTTTAGACCTTCTAGATAGGCAACCCTAATAATCAGCACTGAGTTCGATTTATGAGTCTGTCGAACGTAGAATCAATCCTAGTGCCTGAAAATTGTGTAAAACACGTTTCCGCTCAGCCACAAGTTCGCATGTCGCTTGCAGAAATGTGAGGGCGCCTTGTCAAGCTAGATGTTTACCATTCGGGAATTTGCCCAAGTTGTTTGGCATGTTGTTAATTATAGCTCATAACCAACACACTCCAACTAAATGACCTTCTGATTTATGGAAAAAAAATATTCGCTCCTTGTTTTGCTCTGAACCTTTATTTATCGTCTGCCAAGTGAAGCAGTTGATTGACTTTATGAGAACCCGGTGGAGTGCCGACATGTAGCAACCATTTGATGGAAATAAAGCACACTCAAGTGGGAATTGGTTATGGGATTTGAATGGGGTCCTGCCTCAGCCCTGGGTTTAGCATCTACATACCACAGCATTATTATGAAGGCAAATAACAGTTGAAACATTTCTGGGTCAGACTTTTCTTTTCTCCCTTTTTTTTTTTACCATTGCATAACCTCGCTGGTTTCATTGGGCGGATGCCAATGTATTAACAACATATTTCATCATGGTTCCAAGCTTATTGTAAGAGCGTTGGGAAAAAATACAAATAAAAACAAACACGTGGCCAGACAAAAAGAACTCTGAGAAAACAGCAACACACCAGCACGAGAGTGTATTATGTGAGCCATTTTAAACAAACATTTCCACAGCAGATTAAAAAAGAAAATAAATGTACTATCTGTCACCAACAAGTTGCTTATCTGTGGAATTTGTCTGTGTCTGCTCATTTATGTTTAACAAGTAGTTTGGTGCGAACCATCCAACCACTCATTATCTGCTGTAATGGACAGGTCTCCTGTCCATTGCAGCTCTAATGCAAAGTGTCACAGGTAATGAAGTGTCACTTGCAATAAAGTAGAATTCAATTGAAATCCACAGTACATCACACACCGGCTGATGAGGAAAGCCAGAGCTTGCTGAGTGAGGTTAGCTTCCGTCAGGTTTCTGAAAACAAACCAGAATGGTGGAGAAATTTGCAAACCACAACTGTAGCGCGCACACACACACACATGCAATAAGAATGATAAGAGTGAAAATATATAATAAAAAAAGGAACATTTGGAATGATAAGCATGAATGGTGATACTCGCCTGTGTTTGTGCTCCTCTCTGCTTTCATTGCGTGCCTTGTGCCTTTTTTATCACCCACATCAATGACTTATGCTGGTTCTCCATTTCCTTTCAGGTTGATGAAATCTACCACGATGAATCTTTGGGAACCAACATCAACATTGTCCTTGTGCGAATGATAATGGTCGGGTACCGACAGGTGAGCACAGACTGTTATCGGTTTGGGCTGATGTTATTACTCATAAGGAAAGAGTGGCACCAGAAGCAGAATTATGAGATGAACCAATAAGAGGCTCTCTATTCTTTCATGACAAGGTTATGATTTAATCCTGTATTTGACTATCTTGAACAAGAAGGGCTTAGCTCTCACTCATGACCAAATAACGGAGCAATAATAGAAAGACAGCTTTGACAGGGGAGACACTCCAACACGCTGGCAGCACCTGGGCCAAGGCTCCATCACAAACCATGTTAGCCATGGCAGTTCAAAGAATAATAGGATAAAAGGAAATGTGGAAAACATTCATTAAATATTCAAGGTTGTTCTCATAACTCTGAAGGAATGGTTTGACATATGGTCTCTCATCAAAAGTGAATATGCTCAAAATATCCTATTAGACCTCTGACAGTGTCACTAGTGCGTTTACATACATTTTAGTGATTGGATTTCAGCCAGATCTCTGCAGTAATTCGATTTTTTCAATGTCATGTCCAATACTAGAGGGTTGTGTCACAGAGGAGAGGATCAGAAAACTCTGAGCAGGGAGGGACAATTTCACAGCTGTGTATGTATGTAATTAGATTTCTAATTGCTCTTTGACATGCAAGCGTGTGAACGACAAAGACACAGTATGAGGAGACAGTCCCTCAATTGCAGAGCACCTGCATTCGTAGGAAAGGAAATTGTCCGTGACAATGGAGTCCAATGCCCAGTTTATATTGCTCTCAAACTGAAACAAAAGCTCAGTTATTAATCTCAGGTAGTAATATTGGGAATACTTTTATCTATTTTGATTTTTGTGTTATTCCATTATGCATTTGCAGGCCTGAGTGCTGCAGTTATTGTGAAACAAACAAAACACAGAGAGATACAAAAATCTAAATGAGGACTTATAGATCGTCTTCACACAACATGCTTAAGTAGCCTCATCTGAAAGATATAATATGATCAGATGTTGTTTACATAAAACATGTTACGTAAGAGCTTTGTTACATGTGGAGCATGCTTGAGGGACAAATGGGATGCAAATGAAAGCAAATTAATGGAAACTATAACTGTCCACACACTAGTTTACTGCTAATCAAAGTCCAAGCAGGTGTGATTAAAGAACATGGGATTGTTGTCAGAACACAGTTGAGATAGAATGTGATTATTTGCTTTGGATGAGTCGATATATTCAAAAGTTTAATGCGATATCACATGACTAATATCTGTTAATAGCCCTTCATATGGAAGACACAAAGCATGCCTCTGGGGTATGTTTCGTATCCCCCCACAACGCTGTATGGTGACAGGCACTGGTGTTTTTTGCCGTCACCATGTGCGCATCCACTCCTATGTGAGTGATAATTTACATATCTGACTGTTGCTGCCTGACTTAACTTGTCTGGTTGCCAAAGCAGAGACTGTGTGTACACACCAATTAGATGAGCTCAGACCTGTTGAATGTGTCGCTTGCCGTGTTTGCGGCACACAGAGCGGACGGGGGAGGGATGGTGTAAGAGTTTTGCCAGATCCTCTGGGTGCCTTTGTTTCTCCCCGCCTGTGAGTCACAGCTCGATATCATCCATGGCTGGGTTTTGCTGAGAAAATGTAAATGATTTTTGATCTCCACTCAATATTTCTTTTGCTTTTTTTTGTCGCACACACACACCCAACATCCTCAGCTGCGAGGGGAAGGGGAGTTTATACCATTTCTTTAGTTGTCAGTAATGAACAGTCATTGTTCCCTATAATTAGTCATTTCAATCCGTTTTATTGGATGCCATGTGGCTGTTTCCATTCATAGCTTTAATTGAGCTACTAATTCATGATGTATGTTTCTCAGCTTTCGATAAAGGTAGCAATCACGAAGTGCCTGAGAAAGACTCGAGCTTCTGAAAGGCTGAACTCCATCAATTCAATCTCATGTATGGTTTTCGGCTTTTGCGTCAGGCAGATGCCATGGCATGAATGCAATTGCTATATTTGGCCGTGCAGACATTGCCTGGGTACTTGCACAGTTTAATTTCCAACTTGGCTCACTTTGTGATTTTAAAGTGAAATAGCAAGAAGTAATTTTCTGTCTTGATTGCTGACCTGTATAGGGGGCCGACAAGGCGCGCAATCATGTTCCCTTTCACAGCTGTCGTGCTGTTTTCCCTCTCTTTATATTTATGTATTCTATATATGCATTTGTAGACTCTGTGAATATTCTGTGCACGTACAACATTTATGGGATTTATCTCACTTGTTTTGTGCCAAAACAAATTCCTCGCAGTTGTATTTTGTGACCCTAATAATATGTCTGCTGAACTCATTTTTTGGCCAAATTAAAATATTGGCCTTACTCTTCTAACACCCTGCATAACTGCCTATGTCCTCAGCCAATCAGGATGCTTGTAACATTCCAAAATTATGAGGGAAAAAAGGCTCAAGTAACATCAATTCTCAGTCTCTTTATTTCTTATGGAATTGCTACTGTGCTTTTTTTCAAACATATGATGGACATTACCATCGACATAAATAAGAAGTTCTTGCATCTTTGCTGCAACAATGAATTAGGTAGATATGCTGTTAGGCTGACTATGTGTAATTTTGTGCTGATTCTGATTTGGACTCTCTGTGACTTTATGTCTCTGCAGTCTATCAGCCTGATCGAGCGTGGTAACCCATCTCGCAGCCTGGAACAGGTGTGTCGATGGGCCAACACGCAGCAGCGTCGGGACCCCGACCACGCTGAGTATCACGACCACGCCATCTTCCTCACAAGGCAAGATTTTGGTCCCGCAGGTATGCAAGGTACTGTATTTTTCTCGATCGAGGACTGTGCAGACTGAGTGCTGATATCTGCTTCCATTCACAAAGGGGGTTTGGCTTCAAGTCTCGCCCAGGTAAGGTCAATGGAAAATTAAAAAGAAAAAAAAAAGTAAGGAGGCTTGAGGTAGAGGTCGCAAACCCAATTCCTGTAAAAACCTCACAGTTCTCCACAACCTTGCTGACTTGACATTGATGCCACCCTGGATATGAAAATTTCATATTGATGAAGAAGGTTTTTTGGCATGTAGAGAAAAATCAGAAGTGTTAATCGTTTTGCAAATCTGTTTTTCAGTTTATTGAGTTCAGCTTGAACTTTTCCTCCCTCACACATAAGGTGTAGGTGGTTATTTCCCAGCCCATAATATCACATGTATGCAGTTGGTAGTTTGGTGCCATACATGTCAGTTCATCTCATGCTGTATTTCTTCTTTTCAGCCCTTCAAAACCAAATTTGAAGTGAGCAGCCTAACCGCCAGAGAAACTGGGCCCGCTACGAGCAAACATCCCTTTTGCGCTCAAGTTCAATATCTTGCATTGAACTGTGTGTATTTTTAACTTTTAAAGCACAAGTGTCATGTTCAGAGGACGAGCCGGGGCTGCCTGGTTTGCTTGTCACACCTCCCGCTGTTGCCATAGCTGCTGTTGCGTTGTGTTCACAACATGCCTGGTTTCTATGGCACCTGACTGTGTGTCGGGCCGGGGTCCCGGGGTCACGGGCAGACATCACACCGCCCTGTCAGAAGCTAAGCTGCGAGATGGCAGATTCTGATGCTGAGTATCGGTTTCCTATGCTGCCGAGCCAATGGATGTGATCCAGCTGTGTGAATCCGATGGGATGAATCGTTTTTGGTTTTTTTTTACACTTATTTTTTAAAAATGCTTTTTAACTTTGCTCTCCTGACTTATCCCAGCATGTTCAGTGTTTGACTTCATCGACCAGACAGCAAATGTCACCTCACCCTTCGCTCAGCAGTAGAGAGATGGATTTTCACCGCTGTCCGCCGCTGCTGCTGCCGCTGCACCTTCTCGCTCTAATGTGCAAAGCTCCCAGCGGCTTCCCCGTTCAGGGGAATGCGATCTGCATTCTCCTGAACTCCCGTTTATCTGCCTCGCAGATAAAGGGTCAGGCTGCACCACTGCTTGACATTGCACCATCTCACCATCCTCACGCACCGAATGTGTCCGTTTCGCTGTCACGTAACCATTTAATCATCAGCCGTCTCGATCTCAAACAGGCCTTGACAGAGCACCATCCTAATCATCCACAGAGACCACTCACTGTCACTGAATGAAATGACTTCCTGTACGTACGTGTCACTATTTCATCACCAACAACATAACCTCATCATCACCGGCTGTCTTGTCTGCTGCATTTTTCTGCTTTTTACCTGCATGCCAAAAAGGTCTTCTGATGGTCAGGAAGCATGAAAAATTCACCCAAACACCGATCAAAATAAGAAAAAAAGGTCGGGATCCATTGTGCTTTTGAGCCAAGCTGAATCGCTGCACACCTCTTGATCGAGTTATGTTTCATGTTTGTGCTTTGCTTAAAAAGTTTGGGGATCTATGTGAAGTTTTGTGATGCTGGGCAAGATGTCTGCTGGGTAATGATGACAGGCATCTGGGCTTGCTGTTTACCTTTGATTATGAGTAGAGAAGAGGTGTTAAATCCACAAGCTGTTGTGCAGGAGCCTCAGGTTCCTCCAGACAAGCTCCTCTGTCATTTTATTCAAGGATATCGAAGAGCTTTCGTGTTTTGACAATGACGTAAGAGCTGTGTGCACTAGCAGTGTTGCCATATTGAGTATTAACTTGTTTGTCCAGAATCAACATTACAGCAGTGCTTCTCACGCACAGATTTCTCTGTTTTTGCGGTGCATCTATTGCCCATTACACACCATGCATGTGTATTTGTGATCTTACAGCAACCACACCCTTAAGATTTGCGTTCAAGATTTTTAGAACTTTTTGGAAAGTGTTAAATTGGTTGTGATGTTGGTCCTGGACAAACATGTTAGAGGCGACAGTTACTTCAGATACAGTCTAGAGATATATTTCTCATAATTTTACACCCGCTGGCTCTACATCCAGAGCCTCATGGGACATGTGTTTACCACCACTTGCATTTAGCATCTCATCACCTTTTCCATCAATTCACCACCGGAGGACTTGTTTTTGCATTTCTGCCTGTAAACGTACACAAACCAAAAGCAGAGCATAGTATGCATTTACCATACGTAGATAAGTGGGGTTATTATTTCGAGCTAGATGTTGAAAGACAGGTCTGACTGCCAGAAAAGACTCGCTACACAATGACTGCAGTCACGCCACACGCAGCTCTTTGAGTTCAGATCATTTCACATGGCGAGATCAGTCACATCAGCGCCGTGTGAGAAAGTCCCGACCTTCATCCTGGTTCTTGATCATTAGGGCTGTGTGGTCTCTTTCTGTTGCCCAGGTTACGCCCCAGTGACAGGGATGTGCCACCCACTGAGAAGCTGCACTCTGAACCATGAGGATGGCTTCTCCTCCGCCTTTGTGGTTGCTCACGAAACCGGCCATGTGTGAGTAATGGCATGACGATGAAAGCGCCAGCTGAGTCTCACGCAGTCTTACCCGCGTCCAATTAAGCCGGGTTTTGCATGGTAAACAGTAGTCTGTAATCAAGGAAGAGCGCTGGAATATAACTCTGTTGTCTTAACTAAACAAAGCATCTGGTCGGCTTAGCATGTGCATGCAGGGAGATTGCAGCTCTCGTGTTGAGCAAACAACTGGCACAATAAATGTCAATGCCACATAAAATTGTATAAGTAGAGTTAGCCATATCAACATACAGCATGTATGTAGCAAGGTATTCACATAATCCATGTATTACAATGCAATTGTGTCCTATACGTATACATATATGCATATACACTTCCTGCACCTCTGCATTTTAATACGTTTACAACATAATACGTACATTCTGCTTCAATTATTATTTTTTTGTTAGATTTTTTTTACATATAGTTAATTTTGTACATGGGTAGTTTTAATTGATTTAAAAAATGATGGGAAATGCATACACCACACGTACATGCAGGTTAACTGACATGAAAACTATAAATTCCCAGTGTGTGAATGTCTCCCCAACGGTAGCATATTTCAGCTTTGCATGACCCGCAGACAGGATAGGGTAGAATACAAGTTGCATGGTTGTATTACAGTAATTATGCTGTCTACAAGTATTGGAATCCCCCCTCGGGTATGAAAGTTAAAAAGCCCCTTTTGCCCACACAGACGTGTGAACAGTACATGAACAGGCTTAGACACACAACAGCATTACACTTGTCATCACTCACTGAATGAGCACATCTATTTAAAATATAAAACGTGCAGATATTGCCCTCAGATATATGGAGCATTTTAGTATCAGTCTATACACAGCTTTTACTATTATGTTTCAATGCCACTGAGACGGCTCTTTATGTGGGAAAAGCTCCAAAAGCGCTGCATTTGTGGGCTGAAATTGAATAGATTTAACCCAGTCAACCTTTTTTTTGTCATTCAAGATGTATGTCAACAGATTTCACAGGAACTTGAATAACCTGGCCTACATCAGTGCAAAACTCAGCCTTGGCTTCATACCTAATAAGATAATTTAGCATCACATTTTCACCTGGAAATGATCTTTATAGGATTTATGGCCACTGCAGGGGAAGGTGTAAGCTGTGCCTCATTGGGCCTCAACGAGGAAGTGCAACATTAGATGAAAGATTCACTCCAATAATTTACTCATTCCTTTGACCACCACTGAAGGATCATACAGAGGGCTTGAATTGCTCTCTGGACTTGACTTTCAGAGTGTAAGTGTTGTCAGGTCATACTGGGGCCCAAGCTAATTAGTGGATATCTCTGTATCTCTTCTCCCATTGTGGGTGCATGTACGAGAGCAGAACTTGCTCCCTCCTGCCTGTTCCTCCACCCTATGCATGTTCACCTGCTGACTCAGTGAGTTTTCCCACCTCCGACACCTTAATCGAGGTGCTGTGAACAGATGAAGCCTCATCCACATTATCTGTTAGAAAGCGTCTGAAAGCATGTGGGCTTCAACAGCTCCCACAAGGCTTTGTCGGTGTGGTCACTGGAAAAGAGCTGCGTTGCTGGAAGCTCAATCTTTATTGTGTCTGGACTTGTTCAAGAAGCAGAGCTGTGAATAGCCCAAGTTAATAGAGGGCTCACACTTCTTCCCCCCCTGCAGACTTTTCACAGTACTACAGTGCACACACAGGCCAAATCCTAGTGCCTCCCTCCCTCTTTTCGCTCCTCCAGCTCATGTAACCCAGTGTGATCCTCATGTGGTAAATATGAAACTCCCTTAGATTGCTTTAAAATTGTTCCTGGAATCCCGTCACTTTAACTAGTTCTGCTTTATCCTTCAATGCTGCCGTCCTTGAGTATGTCAGTATGTCTCCATTTTTTTAGCCAGTTTTTATCCAGTTTTTTGACAGATTTGACATTGAGGATTTTTTCTATTTTCACTTTGCAGCACTGGAAACAGTGTTGTGGGTGATGTGAACCATGTTCCTCTGTTCTATGCAGCCTCGGCATGGAGCACGACGGCCAGGGGAATCGCTGTGCTGATGAGACCAGTATGGGCAGCATTATGGCTCCACTTGTCCAGGCAGCTTTCCACCGCTATCACTGGTCACGTTGCAGCAAGCAGGAGCTCAATCGATACATCCAGTATGTTGTCTCACGCCTGTTGTTGCTTGTGTTCTCTCAGCTTGTGAAGCAGCTCAATAGAATATTGACTTTTTTCTTTATATTGTTCTCCTATCTGCTCCATTCTCCTGGTCTTCACATTTAAGACTCTATTATTGCCATCTTTCCTCCAGCTCCTATGACTGCCTGCTGGATGATCCCTTTGAACACAAGTGGCCCAAGCTTCCTGAGCTCCCTGGAATAAATTATTCAATGGACGAGCAGTGCCGCTTTGATTTTGGTGTGGGTTATAAAATGTGCACCGCAGTAAGTCCCTGTAAATCCCTCCATCCACCATCTCCAAGGAATTGTACATTTGGTGAAGCGTGTGTCCCTCACCAGAAGTTGCACTCCACAGTTACAACTGTTTTCTGTGCCAGGTGCTGATCAGTGATTAATTTGTGACAGCTCTGTCCAGATACCACTGTATACCCTGTATTGTCACTGAGTCACTCATCTATATAAAGCAATGCCTGTTTCTCTACTGGCAATGATTAGAGCGATATGCCGAAACCAGGGACCTTTAGATTTTCAGTCTAACGCTCTCCTAACTGAGCTATTTCGGCATATTCAGGGAAATACAATGCATCACAATGGAATTTAACTACTGGGCATCATAGACATTTTCATATACGGTTTCCCTGGAAATAATACATGACTGTAAGTCAAAGACACAGTGCTTCAGAATACTTAAAAAACACATTTGTATGATTGTGAGAGTAACGGACAGCAGAGGTTGAATTTCCAACTGCAGAATGACAAAGCTGAATGAATTATTAAAGCATCTTTGCTCCCATTATTTCTGTCTCCATGTTTAGTTTCGGACCTATGACCCTTGCAAGCAGTTGTGGTGCAGCCACCCTGACAACCAGTACTTCTGTAAAACCAAAAAAGGTCCTCCGGTGGATGGGACCGAGTGTGCCCCAGGAAAGGTGGGAAATGTTCAAATCTTTTTTCGTAGCAGTAATTACAACGTGGAACCTTCAGAGCCGAGAAAGTAAATGTCACCGCCAACAGCCTGAACCCTCTCCCCTGTGCTTGTTGTGCTTTTAGTGGTGCTTCAAGGGCCACTGCATATGGAGATCCAGTCAGCAGCCTCAGGGCCATGACGGGAACTGGGGCTCCTGGTCCAAGTTCGGCTCCTGCTCCAGGACGTGTGGCGGCGGCGTTCGCTCCCGCAACAGACAATGCAACAACCCGCCGTAAGTGTCGTGCCAAAGAGGAAACAGCTCAGTGCCTGAATATCTTATATGATCTGTTGTGTAGAAGTGGGAACGCAGAGCTGGATCCAGTTTGAATGAATGAGCAACTGCAGTTGTTCTGTTCCAGTCTGTTTCTGCTTACGGTACACATTTATGCACTTTCATTCTTCTAAACTGAGCACATTATTTTTTAAATTTCTTTTCCATTTATCCTTAGTAATGTCTGTGCGGCAGAACTCTGATCTCTCTCTCATGGCCTGTGAGTGCACTGGCGTAAAGTTACCTCATCACCTAGGAAGTAGAGCGTTTATCTGTTTTGATGAAGAGAAGTGTCATCTGTCACACAAATGTCAAACCAAGTCATCTTTCAGAATAAAATGCTTTGATTTCTCACACGTCACACCTAGAAACACTGATGCATGTTATTAATTAATTTTTTTACTTCCCATAATTTATTGCATTATTTTCATTGCACTAAGTGTTATTAAAACATGCAGTGTTTGTATCAACAACACCATTTGATTCAATAAAAGACATCGGTGCTGCTATGACAACACACCTGATGAATTAGCTGGTCAAACCTGGAGCAGAGAGAAACTTAGTAATATGATCAATAGATCTATGTAACATGATCAAGAGAAGAATAGATTGAATGTCGGGAAGTAACATGTTTGGACTGAATGCAGTGTAAAGTAAATGCAATGTTTAGTAATTAGTTCTATAGTAGTAATAGTGTAGTGTAGATGTTACTTTCACCCGTTCTTTTTAAGTCAGCTATTACTGTATGGGGTGGACGTTCCTATCACCTTCCTGGAATACACTCAGTAGTCGGTACAAGAAAGAAAATGGCTTTTCCTTTGAAGGACAGCCTTCGGATCTTTGGGAATATCACAATGGAAAAATGTCTTCATTTTGTTTTTGTCTGTGCTCAGACCTGCCTATGGAGGCCGGGACTGCTCTGGCTCCGCTTTTGACTACCAGATGTGCAACACAGAGGAGTGCGCCGGCCCTTACGAGGACTTCCGTGCTCAGCAGTGCGTCCAGAGGAGCAACAAATACCACAAAAATGTCAAGCACACCTGGTTGCCATACGAGCACCCAGATGGTAAGTCTGCAAAGAGCGTTGGCTCTGAAAGAGAGTTGGCTCCGAGTTCACCTTGCAAAGCAACAAGTGCGCAGATGACATTTGCAGGAGGCTGATGTCTCTGGCAGATACGGAAGCTACCTGGATGAACTATCGTGTGTGTGTGTGTGTGTGTTTTTCAGAGGCTCGTAAGTGTGAGCTGAGCTGCAAGTCAAAGGAAACAGGAGAAGTGGTGTTCATGAACCAAGTGATGCACGATGGGACACGCTGCAGCTACTCAGACCCCTTCAGTGTGTGTGCCCGAGGAGAGTGCCTGGTACGTCTCCAACAAGACTACAACAGATAGATAGATAGATAGATAGATAGATAGATAGATAGATAGATAGATAGATAGATAGATAGATAGATAGATAGATAGATAGATAGATAGATAGATAGATAGATAGATAGATAGATAGATAGATAGATAGATAGATAGATAGATAGATAGATAGATAGATAGATAGATAGATAGATAGATAGATAGATAGTGAATCGTGAATCTCATCACAGATTTTCTTTCATTATCTGTCAAATGCAATTTTTTTTGCAATTCTCCAGGAGCTGATTTTGGAAAGACCACGTTCCCACAGTTACAGCCTTTATTGCAATGTGTTTTCATTAGGCCAGTAGACATTCGCTGACTATACTGCACATAATTGTGATGGAAACCCTGCAGAAACACACACAGAGATGCTATTTCGTCTCCATAATCACTTTGGACACAAAGTTGTGACTTAATAACGCGCAGACAGACGTTCAGTGTTTTGGCTGCACTCCTGTTATGCCTGGGTGTGTGTCCGACATGCATCATCATCATCATCATCTGGTTTCAAACCAGATGGTCTCAACGTTTTCTCACGGCTTTGTTTTCCTGGGCAGGATAACGTCAGAACTGTGGTTTAAGTTTGATGTTGTCTTCCCTCCTCCTTCTCCTCCTCCTCCTCCTCCTTCTCCTTCCTCTTCTTCCTCGCAGCATGTTGGCTGTGACAAAGAGGTGGGCTCCTACAAACAAGAGGACAAATGTGGAGTGTGTGAGGGGGACAACTCCCACTGCCGCACTGTGAAGCTGACGCTCACCAAAACGCCCAAAAAGAATGGTAATTATCCCCGAGGAGGACGAGCCAGAGCTGAACTCAGCAGCTCTGTTTCAGATGAGTCATTATATTTGATGGTTGTCATCATTTAAACTCATTGATCCGGGGCCCTGTAAACACATGTTCCCAATTTTTCAAAGTTTGACCGCAACTTGCATCCCACACGAGCATCAAAGGATATAAAATATCTGTCTTGCAGTCCTGACTCAGAGATAATTGGCTGCTATTACAGATGAGGCTAAATGTCCGCTCTTCAAGGCTACACGCAGAAACTGTGCTGTGTCTCTTTGTCTTGTCAGGAATGCTGAAAATGTTCGACATCCCCATAGGAGCCCGTCACATCGTTATCGAGGAGAACGAGACCTCCCCTCACATAATTGGTAAGTGTGTGTTGCATCCGTTTCCAACTGCGGAGACATGGGACGCCACCGCTACTGAGCTGTGGAATATTTTTTGTGGATGAGATTCAGTAATGAGGGGCAAGTTTTTCTTTTCCGAATGTTTCTTGTTAGTCTATGTTTGTGAGAGACAGAAAGCATGGTACAGTGAGTGTAGGACACTGCTGTCATAAAGAAGTATACTTTATTGATCCTTTCATGGCTCCTCTCCTTTCAAATATTGCACATCATAGCTTCTGGGGAGCAATTAGGGTTAAAGGTCCTGACCACTAGACCACATGGGACTGAGTGCTGTTGTCAGCCCAACATACAAAACCATAGAAATATATTGCTTCGCATTGCATTGTCTTTGGCTCTATTTGTCCAGGTATTGCAATATCTTACTCGGTTTGCACCTAATGATGTTATGGGGGTGTGCTTCTCCATCTGAAGGTCTCACTCACTCTCTGTTTTTAGAGTCTTCAGTCTTAACATGCATGTGTTTTTTTGACTGAGAATAAAACGGATCGGAGAAATTCGGATCAGGTTCTTCATGCTGTGAGGCAGCATCGCTACTCTCTATTCATTTCATTACACGAAATAAAAACATGTCAATAGAAGAAAGTCATTCCAAACTCTATTATTCCAATGCATTCTTTAGACATATTCCCTCCAAAAAGACATTGATTTATGGCTGTGATCTGTAGTGAATTTTAATATATATTAAATAAAATGAGCAGTCATGAAATACAATGTGAAATTCATCAGGACACTGTGACATCACCCACTGCATAATTTTTCCTTGTCTTAGTCACAGGCCACTTACCTTTAATAAGAGGTTTTTAAGCATTTGGCTGCTTCATTTCAAGGTTTTCTTCCTTCTTCATTTCCGTCACAGTAGGAAGCAGCCCTAATGCGGCTCATTTGCAGCTGCATTGTTATTATTATTGTCATTTCATGTTTTAGAATTCCCTGGTGAAGTCACTGATGGAGCTCAGTGTGCTGTATAGTGTAATGACTGCAGGACTCCAACCTCCACAGAGTGAAATTACTCACGAGCGGAAAACACGTTGGCTCGTCAACAGGTGGTAGTTATCGGGGTAAAAGATAAAAAATTTGTGCATCGCAGAGAGAGACTGGACAGCAGCATAAGAAAGAGCTGCAGAGGAGGAGAGACAGACAAGATAAGAGTATTCTCCATGCCCGCATGAGGCCCAATGTTATAGAAGTATGTAAAATAGCGATAAAGAAACAAAGCTATTCCACTATTCCATTTGTATACACGACGGGCGATTTTCAGTGTAATATTCCTCCAAGACAATACACATAGAACCAAAGCTGCATTCCCATGGAGCTGTAGCAGGACACGTGGAATTTGCATGTTCTACCCTGATCTGCATAGTTTTTCATTAGAAACACCCACGAGTCCCAAAACATGTATGTTTAGGTTAATTGGAGACAGAGGCATTGAGATGTGACTGTGAGAGCGAATAGTGTGTGTGTATTTTGTTTGTGTGTGTGTGTGTGTGTGTGTGTGTGTGTGTGTGTGTGTGTGTGTGTGTGTGTGTGTGTGTGTGTGTGGGTGTGTGTGTGTCCTATGAAGGACCAGCAGGGGACCAGCTCCAGGAGACCTGTGATACCACAGTGCACAAAATGGTTAAGATTAATGGGGAGCCTCTGGGTGTCTGGATAGTCAATGTTTTTTTTTCCTTTTGTGGGAGATAAGTAAGACTCAGAAACACAATTTGTTTCAGAGGATGGAAGAATGTTTTGGGGGTTTTTTCTTTGCCATATTGAGTAATCACAGTTTGATATTTGCAATCTGTCTGGATCCCTGTGAATACAGCATCAAAATACAGCCTGGGCAAGACACCCCTGATGGGTTTAAAGTATACTGACTTTCATATGCCTGCTGCTGAGAAAAAGCAAAAAAAAAAAAAAGTTCTCCACTTGTGGATTCTCATCTGTGAAGGGAGGGAATCCACAACCCTTCATCCCTGAGTCTGAACATATCTGTCTTTCATGGTTTTATGTTATTTCAGCTTTTCTGTTGGGACAGAGTAGTCTCATTAATGATGCCGGGTGTGTCTAATAGAGAGGAGAGGAGAGAGAGGAGAACAGTTTCTGTTCAATAACAAAATAACCCGCCTGTTGCTTGAAGACTCAGAACAAAGACACATTCTTCTTACCAAGTGCATCGTGGCGACAGCCGCGTCGCTGGCTCTTTGGTTGCATAGTTACCAAAGGTAATTAATCAGAGCCACACGGCTGCAATAATGAGGTTTAATTTGAGCTGAATGCAGCTCATTGCAGGGAACATGGTAAAGGCGGATCTTTCAAAGCAGCTCGGCAGATGTTAGACCAGAGCTGCGAAAGTCAAATAAACTCAAGTCAAACTTATTTATTAAGCACATCTAAAATAACAGAAGTTGCTAAATGGTTTTACAGGTAAAGAATGATAAAATGACATCAAATGTGAACACAGTTTGAAGTACATTCATGCATACATGCGTGTACTGTAATATGTATGTAAAAAGCAATCTCAGGGCAGATGCTACGTAAAAGGGCTGACCTTTTCACCTTTTTCTTCAGCCTGGTTTGTGGAACCACAAGCAGTAGCTGACTGGTTGATCTCAGTGTTTTCGTGTCAACATAAAAGTGCAAAAGGTCAGACTAATACTAGGGTGACAGTCCATGGAAAGCTTTGAAAACTATCAGTAAAATCTTTATAAATTATAAATACAAAAATGTACCGGGAACCAGTGGAGTAAGGCTAGGACTGGAGAGATGTGGTCGTGTTTACTTGTATTATTGAGAAGATGGTTGAATTTTGTACAAACTGTAAGTGATGGAGCTGTGACTGGTCTTGACAAACAAACACAGAATTACCATAATCCACCCGTGATATAATATATAAAAGTATGGACTACTTGTCTGAAGTCTGTGGAAAATAGATAGACCTTTGCCAGCAGCCTGAGATGGAAAAAAAAAGGTTTTTGTTTTTTTTATGACAGACCTGACTGTGTTGTCGATATCAAGGTATACCTCAATATTAGTGAGTGAGGGAGCCCAGAGAACTAGCAGGGGTTACATCCAAACATGATAATCTCTGTTGAATTTTTGTTAAGATTGAGGAAGTTTAGACTTAGGGAGAGTTATGACATTTGATTTTAAAGGTAGAAAATTCTGTACATCATCTGCATAACAGTATTTTTGTATTTTATACTGTTTATCAAAAAAAATATTCCAGTGTTCACTGTCTAGTAATATAAATTATTTCAAAACAGCATGTTTATTAAATGTTGAAATAGAGAACTCAGATGTTTATTTTGGATATTTGTTTTGGTCAAAATAATATCAAAATAATATCAATCAGGCATGTACACAATAGCACCAAAGGAAAGTTGAAAACTGGAAAGATAAAAGATAAAATGGTTTGGTGAAATGAACACAGCAGGAGGGTGTAAATTAGAAAATCAGTGCACACATATTCTTTCTCAGTACTCATTTGTGTTTTGTTTATTTTTTTTCCCCATCATTACCAACAGCTGTGAAGAATCAAGTTACTGGAAATTTCATACTGAATGCCAAAAGCGAAGAAGCTGAATCAAAGACCTTCATTGAAAACGGCTTACAGTGGGAGTACTCCAACGATGCTGGCAAGGAGATCCTGAAGACGAGCGGCCCCCTGCATGAAGGCATTGTGGTGCTGGTGAGTGGGACTACAGTAGATTGCCACTTCATACTTTCACACTGATATGTTGCTTACGTAATAAACTCTGTCCACCTCGCAGGTCATCCCACAGGAGGAGGAAGCAAAAATCAGCTTGACGTATAAATATATTATACACGAGGACCTTCTGCCGCTTATTACCAACAACAACGTTCTGCTGGCTGAACTTGACACCTATGAGTGGGCACTGAAGAGCTGGTCACAGTGCTCCAAGCCTTGTGGGGGAGGTCAGTGGGTATATTTTTTCATACTGTAGATAGGTCATTAAACATGCAAATCATATGTTAATTCATTGGAAATCCCATCCATCCATACATTGTCGCACACCCCTATGTCACCAGCGGGTATAAATAGATGGAGCAGACAATAGTCATTAGTGGAGCTTAGAGATTTTCCAACTAACTTGCCAGAAGTTGAAACACAACAAAAAAAAAATCACAACAGCAACACAACAACAACATTTATTTAACGTGCTTTAACATGTCACCAAGGCAAAGATAATTATCATTAGCAGATAACAAGCATTTCTTCACGTACATCCCACTTATAAACGTGTCCAAAATGTGACATTTTGACAAGTTTGATTTTGAGGCTTCATCAATTAATAATGTGCTTACCACCCTTCAGGCATACAGTATACCAAATATGGATGCCGGAGGAAGAGTGACAGCCGCTTGGTACATCGAAACTTTTGTGAAACTAGCAAAAAGCCAAAACCCATCCGCAAACGCTGTAATATTCAGGATTGCAGCCAGCCCACGTAAGTACATTTTGAACCCATACATGTAGACTGATACTCACTCACTAATGGAATTAGAAGTTAGGATAATTGAGTCTGAATCCATACATTTTCCCTTAGATGATTCATGCCCTTTCAGAGGATGCTATTCTTGACTAGTGGAGGGTAAAATGTGCAATTGCCTTGTGACATGGAGACCTTTTCAAAGAGCCTGCTGTGCTAACAGGTGGGTGGTGGAGGAATGGAGTCCGTGCAGTAAGACCTGTGGAAAGCTGGGCTACCAGTCCCGACTTGTGCAGTGCATGCAGGCACTCCACAATGGCACCAACCGGCCCGTCCACAGCAAACACTGCACTGAGGATCGTCCCGAGAGCAGGAGGGCCTGCAACCACACCATATGCCCGGCCCAGTGGAGGACCGGGGCATGGTCTCAGGTGAGCCAGCAGGGCAACCAACATCTAACAATGGTCGTTCCTCGTAGTGATGCAACCTAGGCAAAATGATTTGAGCGCGTCATTAATCAGACATTTCTCTCTCATGATTTACTATATGACACACACTGATTTTTGAAACACTGCTCATACATACGGTGATGGCCAGGGTTGGTTTGTCACATTTCCATTTCGATGTTGTGGCTTGTATATATTCACACCATATCCACCAAGTTTATAGTCCTTTAACATGTTTATTTGTTTTGTGAGTTTTCTGTTCATATTTTTTTGTCTCTGTCTCATGTGGTTTATATTTCCTCTATTCTATTGCATACAGTGCTACATCTCTTTGCCTTCGTCTATTTGCCAGTCTGTTTGGCCACTTTTGGGCGACATCGCAAAGGTGCACCTATGTGCCCACAGGCCTGTGTGTCTGCTAGTGTACAAATAGCAAATAAAATGCATTTCTTGAACCTTGGAAAATGGAGCCTTACCATAACAACAGTGGTCAACAAGGTCAGTTCACAGCCAGTGTCCAAGTGTCCCTTATTGTGCACGCCAGACAGTCCAACGTTGTGACTGTGAGAATGGAGGATTATTTTAAACCACTCAGTCCTGCAGTCTATTGGCATGAGTCACCCTTCTCGGAAAGGCCAGGACACTTAAGAGAGATTTTTTTTTTGTTGTAATTATTGTATTTGTTTGGTTATTGACAGCTGAATGTGTGCCTATTCTTTGTGTGTGGCAGTGTTCTGTGACATGCGACGAAGGGATTCAGCAGAGACAGGTGGTTTGCAAGGCCAGCGACAACACTATCGGGGAATGTGAGGGTGAGAAGCCAGAAACGATCCTCATCTGTAAGCTGGGTCCGTGTCCAGGTGAGATTCACATACATGCAGTTACTGCAGAGAGCAAGATTTAACGATTTCCCATTCTGCTTTTTCCTGCACTCTGTCATAATCCACTGCCTCTTGCAGTCAGATCACATGGAGAGGCACAATTTTAAGCTGTCATGAAACAGCACATATTACCATATTATTTGATAAAAGCCTGAATGTGAGACACCACGGGAGATTTGGTAGATAAACATTATGATGGACTGTTTTCCTTTATCCACGATGAGTCTGATTATCACACTGAAATAAGAACCTTTTGAATGCTGGAGAAAAGTCAGCCATTTAATGCAGGAAATTGAAGCAAGAACCTGAAAATGTCATTTAGATTTTCAAAACAACCAGACAATAACCAGCAAATATTTTGAAAGAAATTTGGTCAGACTATCAAACAGATTTAGTTGTGTGGAAAACGTGGAAGACAACAAACAGCTTCAGCAAAACCAGCTGATGACTGCTTATAATCGTCAAAGCTGAGTCAGAAACTGCTTGAAACAAGATTAACACCTTCATGGTGCTTTGAGATATTTGAGCTGTACAGTGAACAGTTTCGAGAAAATGTCCAAACTGTTGGATATTTCAGCTTTTCTCTCTGTCTCTCCTTTGTGTCAGTGCGCGTCTTTTTTACCAGATCTATGAAGGAGTCCAGGTTGTGGCACGTGCTCCTTAAATAGCTCCAGGCTTAATCATAGGTCTCTAACAACTCAGCTCTGTTCTTTCACACAAGAGGGAGGCTGTCAGGCGCTTTTCTTCAGCCTCCATGCCCTCTGGTTGAAGGAATCTTTTCTTGTCCTTCCTTCCAGGTCAGCCAGTGTCTTCTCTCAGCGTTGAAACAATGGGCAACTCAACGACAAAAGACGGAAGGGTGCCTGAAACCCCTGTCCACAAAATCTCATCAAGTAAGAGTCCTTTCTCAAAAAGCCAGCGTGGAAACATCTTTTAGTGGGCGTGTTTTTTGCTTAGTCTTAGTGGTGTTTTTCTTCTGTTATTACTAGATGAGCCATGTCTGGGGGACAAATCGATTTTCTGTCAAATGGAGGTTCTGGCCCGATATTGTTCAATCCCAGGATATAACAAGCTTTGCTGCGAGTCTTGTAACAAGAAGGAAAGCACGGCCACACACACCTCTGACCTCCCAGCGTCCTCGGTCGAACCCGGGACCTCGGCTCCTCCTCTCGCTGTGTTTCCCAGGGCGTCTCTCCCCACCACCACCCCGAGCCTGCTGCAAACCACTAAAGCCAGACGGCTTCGCTCCACCGCCCCGATGCCGACCACCGCCGCCGCAGCAGCTGAAGCCTCGCCATCTCTGTCGCCATCGCCATCCACAGCTGCTGCTGCTGCTGCTGCTGCTGCTTCTGCTTCGACCCCGGGCGCCACCGCAGGCTCCCTCCCCTCAGCTGGGACAGGGGTAGCAGACCCGGGGCCTTTACTACCTCCAGGGCCGCCCCGGCCCACAGCAGACTCCAGTGGAGGTGCCTCCAGAGAGCACAGTCCAAACAGCACTTTAGGCCCAGTCGCTGCCAGGTCAAGAAGGGACGATTTAGGATCCGAGAGGGACTCGAGTCACAGGACCCTGTCAGCTCGGAAATGAACAGCTCTCTGCAGCCTCCAATAGACTCGCTGCAGAAATTCATTCTCTCTCTCTTTCTTTCTTTTTTTTTTTTTTTTTTTACATGAAACATTTTTTTTTTCCTTGCCAGTGAACCAGACCAGTGATGGTTACCTCATCTAACTCCCGAAGTGATCTGTGCACAGCGTCGCTCTGCCCTCTGTGCTTCAAATATGAAACGGAAGAGAAAAAAAAAAGTTGTCAGGTGCTGTAAACTATGACTACACGACGTGTTTCAAAATGTGATGACTGCATTGCTACATACATGTTTTTATCTTTGTACAGTTGAGTAAGCCTGTTTTTTTTTTTCAAGTGCATTAGAACTACTATTGAACTTGTATTGTGAACTCGTGAGGAGAGGTCAAAGGTCATGGTTTTGGAGGCGCATGTGTCAGCCGTGGAGACTGGTGTCCTGCCAGAACAATTGCAGACCCTGCTAGTGTTCAGTTATACTTATTAGTGTATTGCAAAGTAGTTGGCTCGAAAAGTCGGTGGGCAGCATTGTTGAGTTTGCATGTTGTCTCCAGCTTCTCCAGTTTTCTCCCACAATCATAAAAATGCATGATTAGGCTGATTGGAGACTCTAGATTACATGAATAAATGGTAACATTTGCTTGAATTCATGAATCTTGCAAATATATATAGGTTTAAATGGGTTTTTAACAGTCCCATGAATAAGATTACGTAAATCTGCTGAAATCCAAGAACAGAACACCTGTCGAGGCTGTAGTTATTCAAGCAGCGCACTCCAGACTCCACAGTCATGGGCTCCTCTGTCCCCGGTGCTCTTTTTCTCGTTGTTGTTGTTCCCAAAATCCAGCAAACTGGTGATCGTCCTCACTGAAAAGAAAAGAAAAAAAAAAAACAACAAAAAACGTCATGACTGTAAGCCAACCCCACTGTAGCCTGCCCTCTGTCTGCCTTTGAGGAAGTCAGTCACATAAATGCTTTAAAAAACGAGATTCAAGAAAGAAAAAAAAAACTCATTATGTTATTTTTTTTGTAACTGATATATTTTTCAGATAATAATGTATATAGTGTAAATTTCAAGTTATGATAAAAAAAAAAATTAACAACCAGGACTCGAACGGAAAGTGGTGTTGAGGTTGGAAAACACAGGAGGTGCAGTAAGTCTACAGACTGTGGTTGGTGGTACTGTTGCACCATTCCTGCATTGCAGTTCATAACATCATTATGTGTATTGTATAGTTCTTGTATATACGTACGTGAATGAAAGCTTTAAATGTTGATATTTATTGAATTTTTAAGTGGTATGGAGAACAAAGTAAAACACATTTGAAAGTACACGGACCTTTGTTTTGTTTTTGCCTCCATTTACTGATACTACATTTGAAATGAATGTAGGACCATGTGGAGATTTAAATTATTTTGTCTAAAGAATGGCAATTTTGCATGATGCTGCTATGACTAATATTAGAAATATTATATATATTATTAAATATTAGAAATATTAGAGGATAAAAATGGCCATAAATGCTCAAAGTGATGTTAATTTTACATTTTAACTAGTCTTCGTTGTCTGTTGAACTGAACAGCAAAATATTTGAGGACCAGATCTAAAATTAGTGGAAACCTGAGCTGCTTCTAGTGTTAATGTAACAGACATACTGTACAGTGGCTCTACAAAGGTAGCTCAAAAGTACAGACTGCATCTGTACCGGACCACTCTGTTACTGTTCTGTTCTGTTACTCTGGGCATCACTGTGATTCATACTTAAAATGTGATGTTTTTTCCCGCCCACCCACGGAACATGTTTTGTGTAACCTGGAGAGAGAAAAAACAACTAGCAACATTTAAGTAAGTTAACAGAAAGGTTTTGGACAATTGGAGACTCTAAATTGTCCCTAGGTGTGAGTGTGAAAGTGAATGGTGTGTGTAATCTAGATGGAGACCTTTCCAGGGTGTATTCCCTGCTTTCACTGGAGATAGTGGCAGACATTTATGATAATGGCGGATGGATGGAATTTCCAAATGAATCAAGGCATGGCATGTGTGTTGTCTTATCAATGTAAAAACACACTGCCTATGATGTTCTGGCCATTCCATTAATAGGACAAAATATTCATGGGCTAGTCTAAAAGATCAGAAATTGTAGAGGAAGTGATTTTAATCTGACCTTTTAAATAGTCTGCTTTCCTACCAAACAGGATATTTCAATACCAGCATTAAAAAAAAGCTGCTTGTAGCCTACTGCAGTATATCTGCTCCCTACATGACATAAGAAGCAGATATATAGTACCAAGGCAGCTCTAAAATACAAGTCCAGCACTAACTTAACACATTTCAGGTATGACATTTCAGGTGTACTTTTTTTTTTTTACCTCCATGGGGTTTGGGGGATAGCACTGGGGCCTCACAGCAAGAAAGTTAGAGTCTAGAGCAAGAATAGGCAGGGCACATTTTTAGATCTTTATTCATTTCGTCCAGTCTTAAGCAATTGTGTCAAGTGATGACTCCTAATCAGGAAGCAGTGCTGAGGTTTGAGTGGCATTTGGTGACATTAATTCCTATTATTAGCCTGCCTCTCTCTGCCAGGCCGGCTCGGGGCTGCTGGCATCTCACAGAGATGGAGCTGAATGTCTCCTCCAGGCGGGCGGCGCCTCACTGAGAGGTAATGGCGCCCAGTCTCTCCCAGCCTCTTATGGGTGACAGTTTGCTGCTGCTGAGATGTAGGTATGGCTCGGGCTCATCCCGAGGCACCGCTCGCCGAGAGGCGTCTACGCAGGTGTCTGATGAAATCCAGCTGCGCTCGGGGTAAAGCCTGATGGACAATCGACTTTGGCAGCCAGCCCTGAGAACGACATTATCTTTGATCAGAAACTACAGTGTCAAAAAAAGTGTCTTTGCTTACTGCAATAAGCAATTAGTATGGAAGAAAATTAGTGTGCCTTATATCATCATTAATCAAATTCTTACTGGACTAATTAGGCAAATTTTTAAAGAAAAGTAATTCTGCAGACTACATAAGAACAACAAGAAAGTCATGATATAATGTTGTTCTATTTACAAACCTTTTTAACTTTTTTATTTGTCAGAGCTTTACTTCGTAGTCAGACACTTTCACCATGGAGAAAACTGTGAGCTGCAAGTGCCGTAGCAGGTAATTCAGCAGATGCTGAGTTTTTGTCTTAAAGAGCAGATCTGACAATTCCTCAGCACTGGAAGTCTACATATCAATTGAACTGGTTTTGTGTGGTTAAGTGTGTATGTGAGATAAATATTTTGGTTTCAAAACGGTCCACCTACAATAGGAGGCTTATTTCGAGGCTATTGCTGGGATAGTGCTTGAATCGCTAATAGCTTGAGAACAATAGAGCACAAGAAAAGCAAGGGGGAGTGTATCTGTTCAGTCCCATATGTTCAGTATTCATTGATTACAAACATCAAGTGTAATAAATAAACTTTGCACAGTGACATTTGGAGATGTTAATTCTATTTTGCACACAAAATGGAAAAAATGCACCCCATATATATTTACCTTCACATCCATGTTGAGAAGCCAGGTGACTCTGCTTTTTTTTGTGTCCCCATCCACAGGTTGGATGATGATACAGGTTGGTCCGTCCTCAGCTCTGTGAACACATACAGTATGTCAGAGGTGTTCGAGCACTAACTGTTCAGAGAACCGCTTTAGTGGCAGTGTTAGTTGTGGTAGTGGTGAAGCGGTAAGGAGATTGTCAGTTGGATGAATTTTGCATGGAGTTTGGGTGTCCTTCTCATGTGCACATGGATTTTCCCCTTGTGCTCAGGTTGTGTATGTCCTGTGATGGACCTGGCCAAGGTGTATTCTCTGCCTTTGCCCACGTGACACCATTAGATAATAGACGGATGGAACTGCTGTGAGTGCAGTTTCATACTGTGTCTGTACACTCTTTATCTTGTTTTTTTATACAAAAAAGGACAGAAATCTGCCCTGTCTAGAAAAACACTTTTATCACAAAAGAGAGGAGATATGGCTGCAGACGTTTAAGGCCACCAATGATGGCTGTTGCATATTAACACAGACTGACTAAAATGCATTTTTAACACAAAACACTCCAGTAGATTCAAAGTCAAGGATGTTCTTTTACTTTGCTCCGACATCACACTCTATTGATGTCTTAGATTAATCCAAAACACAAATTGAGGCTGCTGAAAGTGTTTTCTTGCCTAAATGACTTGTAATCCTACCTCACAAAGCCGGCCTGCGGTGGCAAGGACTCCAACTGAATCGCTGCTCCTCCAAGATAAACGCTGGACTTCTGTCTGCAGCTATGTCTGACACTCACAAAATCCCTCTGGCCGATCAGATTTCCTGCTGTCTCAGCTGAAACTTCGTGAGTGACAATCGTCTCGGGTCCGACACGCTTCAGAACCTGCAGCCCAAGAGACACAGGTGTTAAATTTAGTCGATCCACAGGGATGAGCGGCAGTTAATGTATTCAATGAAATGTCAAGCAATATGAGAAGAGATTTCTTGCTGCAGATACATGGCCAAACAATTGATTGTTTAAGTGAAACAATCATAGATGGTGATAGTTGGTGAGCAAGTTAATCACCCATAGACTCAGACAGCTTGAATGTATGATCTCTCTTGTAGGTTATAGTCTCAGATCTAATGAAAAATCCAATCGACCGCAGCCTTGTTGCAGAAAGGTCAGCAACTCACTTTGATATCCTGTATACTCGGGTTCCACTGGTTCATCTCCTCCACTCGCACAAACAGCAGGTCGTAGAGCTGGTCCACGCTGGCCTCCAGCACCGCCTCCAGCCTGAACACTTTCCTGGCCCCCAGGGTGACTCTGCTGCAGATGACGTCCCCGTCACTCTGAGGATGTGCACAGTAAGATCAACTTTGGAGTGGATATGACGCATTTGTATCAGTCAACATAATCCTAATTCAATCAGAAGTTACCTCAGAAATCTCAACCTTCCATCCGTCCTCATCCTCCAACATGCGAATAGCCTTCCTCATTGCATCTTGCCCGTGTTGCACGTAGAACAGCTGATCATCTTTTGTTTGCACAGAATCTCGATTGTCAGGTGAATGCACTGCAATAAAAACATTCCCTAAATATATGTTTTAACAACATCTTAAAGAGACAGAATCATTACATTTGTCTGTGTTTTTACCATGATGACTGTATCCTGCGTGTGCCCTCAGGTGATGATGGCTGCTACTCCATTTCTGCAGATGTGAGATCTCCTGGCCTATCACTGCCACAGCTGTGCGTTGAAGTCCTACATGAGAGAAAAATAAAATAAAATAAAGCTCAGAAATGTGACCTGGGAAACTGCATTTTTTTTACAAAAAAAGATCGAAGGAGAGGAGCTTGATGTGTTTACCTGCCATGCTCCTCAGATGTGGGTAGGAGATTCCACAGCAGAGCTTTACAACAGCAGGCAGCATATTGTCTGTCTCCAGCAGTGACAGCAACGAACCAGATCGTGTGTCTGGTATTTATACAGCCTCTGAAGGACTCTCGGAGGAGATAAGCGGCAGAGGAGAAGATAGGACCTGTTCTGAATTCTGTTCCGAAGGTCGGGCATCAACAAGAGCTTTTTATTAACTTAAAGAGAAACCTGGATGTGTGAGAGAGAGGGTGTAACAACAAGAGCTCCGCTTAATAACAGGATATGCTTTTTTTGGAACATCAGAAATCACTTATTGTGCGCAGTGGCACACAAAGCATTCAGCAGAGGGCTTTCAGTCTGACTACAAATGTTAAATCTGCCATTTTTCTGCAGATTATGCTATTAACAAATTAGTATTAACTTTGCAGCCTCAGAGGGATAGATTAGATGAAGCAGATACTTATCAGACACTTATAATATAGTACTGTGTGCAATTTCCCATCCCTGAGTATCTGCACAGTTCAGTTTTAATTAAACCATCTCCATCATAATCAGTTCGTTCATCTACATCTGCATGGTTGTTTTTAAAACCCAGGCAAGCAACACTAATTTGCTCTCTGTCTTCAGCAAGCAGAAAATATGTTTTGTTGTTGTTATAGCTTTGTCCAGAACAGAGCAAATAAACAGTAAATAGAGCAGGATACATTTTATTTTTATTGTACAGGTAAAGCAAATCTTAAACTGGCAGTTAAACCAGTTTGCACTGGTAGGGAAAGAGATTATTCGCAAGAACGTGATTCTTTACACAGCTCTTTAATCAAAGTATTCTAAGGTGTAGCATAACAAAGTTATGCTGCAGTTTGTGCAAATGCTGTCTCGACTAAATAGGGCCATAGACCTTATGCTGTCCAGGGTTGTGAAGATCTTAAGATTGCATAACTTGGATGACAGCAGTCATTTGGTTTCCTGAACAAAAGTATAATGTTCTTAGAGGGATGCAGCAGAGAAATAATCAGCCATGAAAAATATTTGATAGGGAGCCCAAATCTTCATCCACAGGTGTGAGGCTTTAGGAGTCTTCTAGTCACACAATGATCCAGTGATGCTGGGTACAAAGCAGTTAAGATACTGGGTGGATGGATGGACAGATGGATGAATGGATGAATGGTTTCTAAATTGCATGGCACGAATAAACCAGACCATCAGAGAAAGATCAGCCACGATGGAAGTGCAATGGGATAAGAGTGGTGCAAATTTTCAAAGAACATGCACAATTTAGTTGTTAGAGAGCATGGATGAGTGAATCATGCGCACCTCTCAATCTGCCAGTCGGATTAACAATTACCCTCTCAGGAGAGGTTTTCTACAAATTATTGTCCAACACGTGCCCTTTGTGGTGATTGGCAGGCAAAATGATCAGAGAGTGCTGGGCTCACAGGGCCAGAGTAAATGTGAAGATGGACTCAGTTTGGTTGGAAGCCCTGAAAAAGCGACCCTGAGAGGCAGCAGAGATTAGAACAACTTTTGTAGGATGCCTGTCACACTGATAAACCAGCTGAGCCGGCTGCTTACACTGCTCTTTAAGGGTCTAATCAAACACCGTGGGTCACAGGCAGAAATGAACACATTCAGATTATGTTGGTCTATCAGAAGGATAATTTGCATTAACAAGATTTGATGTGACAGCTATAATGATCATCCTCATGACACAAGCAAATCGTTAAAGGTTTTCTATATCAGGAAAACATAGCGGAGCTGATGAGTGGTGCTCACCTCAGGAGCCAAGGGAAACTACACTGAAACAAGTAGGTCAAATGGTAATCAGCTGTTGAATGGATTCTAGCTTGAGATTATAATATGTGCAGGATGCACCACTGGAAGACTTTGACACCAAAGGAGTCGACTGTGGAGAAGCCCGGGGAACGTTAATCCTCCATCGCTGCAGGTTCTGCTGTCCTTTCCTTCTGTGGAGAAAATTCCCAGGATTCAGTGCCTTTATCACTTTCCCCCTGGGATCCGAGCAGGAATGTTAAGTCAGCAATGATATGCATGAGAGACTCTGAGAGATCAGAGGAAATATTTGGGCTGGTTACTACGTCTGTGTGAATAATAATGACCCTGGGCACAGAGGATCAACATTTTTCTTCAGTGATTTGTGTATTTTACATTTAATTTTGATCCCTGGATCCATTTCAGTTGAACCTCTCAACACAATCCTAAACGTTTCTCATATCATGCTCTAATTCCCTTTTTTTTAAAATAGGAAATACAGGAGTATCTATAATCAAGTGCCACACCATTTCATGTTGGTGGCAGATTTCCATTTAATGCCAAGAAATCATCTACGGGACCTGTAAGTCTTCAGAAAGATAAGAGATATGTGTGTGTCTGTGTGTGTGCATGTGTGTGTGGGCGTGTGTGTGTGCGTGCATAAAGGGAGGTTACTGTCATGTCTGTAAAATATTTGGTGGCTCGTGGCCCTCCCCTCTTGGCGCTGCCTTGCCACAGCATTGCTGATAGAGAGCAATGAAGCAGCTGCCTCTTATCGGCCGCAGCCAGCAGGTGTCCTTGTGAGAAGGCTTTGTGACGTGAAAGCTGAACTTCACCTGCTGACCAGGCTGTCCCACCTCGAACTGCGGGCACAGCACCAGGGAGGGGGCGCGGCAAGGTTCGGTGCAAGAGGAGGAGCACAAACGCACAAGAATGCCTTTCCAAGGAAGCATATTCTGACTCCAAGGTCAGGATATCAAATGGATTTTTCTCCAAGAAACATGAGTCAAATGTAAAATTTGTATTTGTCATGGCATGCTCTGGAAATTGATCTTCACTCTTTGACACAAAATATATTAAGATGTTAAGACATTTTCCCTCAAGTAGATCCATTCGAAGCTTGAGCCATGACAGTCTGAGTTCTGCTCTTATTTCAAGGTGGACTGAAGACGTTCCCATAACACACTGAGGATAGAGGAATGAAAAATAAATGGCTAAAAGCCTGCAGTTATTTTAAGAGAATAAACTGCATTAACCAGGAAAACAATATAGACACACAGAGTCGCAAAAGCTTTATTCATATGATAGAAATGACAGCATGCTGAGATTCACTCCAAACCTTGTGTGATTGTGTAAGTAGTAGATCTGTACAACACAGCACTCAGAGCCATCTTCTCCATGTATCGAATAAATTCAGTGAGCAATCAATGCATTGGGAGATGACCTCAGAGTGTGTTCACCCGGCAGCAGGAAAATCAGGGACGTGTGACTCATTGGCCACTTTTAATCCACCACTACTCCTCCTCTCTTGACACTTGTGCGGAATTTCTGATTTAGCTTCAATTTCTAGGCACTGTTTTAGGCTCCTTTCCAGACAACAAGTATGATGATGCTTAATTTATTTTTAGATAGAGGATCCTGTGATGTAATGATGATCATTTTATGGTCTGGTTCTGATCATCTTTAATCTGTTTTTGCCTGCTTAGTTTACTCTGGTCAACTCTCTGGTTTTGAGACTCACTTGCTCTAGGTTTCTCCAGTTTCATACATTCATCCACCTTATCATACCTTGCTTTGTATCTTTACAATGGCATGAGAGTGTGCTGGTGCAAATCTCAGCAGATTCACTCTGGACAGGTCACAGTCCATCTCACTGCTTACATACCTAATTTGTTTTTGGCTTTGCAGTTATTTGTGGTTGTTTTGTGTTTTGTCTTAGCATTTAGATCTTTTTGGGACAACTTTCTATATTTCTGCGAGATGCTTAATCTTCAACACACAACTGCATGAATTTTGTGGTTATCCTTTGATGTAGAGTTATAATGAATGGATGCAAAGAATAATCCAGTGCAATAAGGAAATGTCTATACAGTCCCAGCCTCATGACCTCTCGTCTCACCTCTCCTCCTCCCCTTCCTCCCCGTCTCCTCCTCCTCCCCTGTCATCATTGCTTCATGCCATTTCTGAATGATCCTTGTGGAAATGGGCCAGGCATGCGGGATCGGGGAAGTCAGTGAAATAGGGTGTTTTTCAATTTTGCTTACCCAGTGTCAGAACAATTGAGGAATAGAGGAACAACAACTATAAATACAAGCATCATCACATTAACCACACATACGAGGCCATGATAATTGTTTCCTGAACGTCCTAATGCTGGCAAACAATAAATATAGAGCACCTTTCTGCCCTCAAAGCATGTTATTGACCTTGTGTTGTGGTCTTTCATCAGTTGGGATAAAAATCTTTTCACCAGAGCACATTATTCAATCATTGCACATATTGCAGCTCTTTGAATGTGGTCATGGCATTAACCTCCTGTGCCATCTCCCACATTCTGACTTTTTGTATGGCACTTATCTTACCCCAGCAGCTGTTCACCCACAACTGTCTGAGCTTTCCGTTGCATTTTTCACTTCTTATGTGTGGACCTTTACCAACAAAAGAGTCTCTGCAGAGCAAGTGGGAGACATTTTTCCCGATCGAGAGCCATTTAAATCTTCTCTCAGTGACCACTCAGAGCTATTGCAAAGGTTTGCGTTTAAAAGAGCTGCTTTCAGAGGCTGCAGGTTATTATTCCTCAGGGTTTTCTCAGGAGATGTTGTTTAATAGGGATTTTGAGGCACCTCAATGCATTGAAAGACAAGTATTTAAGCCCAAGCTGTGAGTATAAGAATAAATGATGTGTAATAAATTGCAATAAATTGTGTTTGAGCCTGAAATACACTCTCACACTGTTGACATGGTTGAATGTTGGCACAAGATGAAGACATTGTGCGTCAATTTTTCTGTAACAAAGTCACAGAGGCAACCGAACCTTCAGCAGACCTGGGACTATTAATGCATGAAACACGAAATGATTCAACACAGAGTGATGACTTCATCTGTATGTCACAGAGTGAAATGAATGATTTGAATCTATGAATCTACTGAAGAGGGGTAAAAGAGAATAATTATTCTGTGTGTTGTATAGTAACGGATCTACTGAAGCAGAAAATAGGTAGAAATAGGTCTCATTTGCATAGTTTCATGCACAGTGGACAATTGTGGAAGGAACTTATACTCTATTCTAAGTGGAATATGTGAATCAAAGCCCTGTGCAGCATACATCTTGTGGTGGACTCCAAAGCATTTCTGCTCTGCAAGGCAATAAAATTTGTGCCATTTAGCTTTAAAAACAACAAGTTGAGGTTATGGCAGATTGTCTGCACCCTTCACTGTACTGACACTCGATGTTTAAACAATGACTTCTGCATTATGAGCTGAGCTACCAGCAAACCTTGTGTCACCACCTGACAAATTATTATTATTTACTTTGTGCCCTAACAATGTGCACTGTGGATAGGCTGCAGCAGACATGGTTTAAGTACAAAGAGAGTGAGGTCATGGACTGATTGTCTGTGGTCAACAAATAAATTCTTCAACAAATTTCTGATGCAGAAAACCTCCCCAGGAAATAAAAATTGATTGTGTCCCATAATCTACACATCCTTGAAAGAGAGAGAAAGAGAAAAGAAAACTTTCATCCACCAAAACAAACAAAAGAAAAATCAATATGGAGTTGGAATATTGTGATTTGCAAGTCCAGGTTATAGTAATTGCTGTGTTGAGTTCCACCAAACCCTCATTCTTTCTTTTCAGAAAGAAAGCAGTTTAATATCATTAGAATCCTGCATGAGAGCTTTTTCATAGTTTGGGGTATTTTTTCATCATGGTTGCAGCTTTCACAGATGGCCAAACATGTGAACATCTGACTTTCTATCCGCCTTTGTATTCTTGCTCTCACTGACTTCACACCTCTCCGCCGGTCATGACCGTATGCTCTGGCGAACAATAATCTGTTTTCACACCTGACTAATGAAAAATGTCAACACCCTGAAATTGTCTGTCTCTTTTCTCAAAATCCCTTACAACATCCTCTGCTGTCCACATCCACTGGAGGTTAATTGTTTCACATAATCACAATTTCCTGACATTGACACTATTTAAAGTCTAAATGCGCTGCAAGATAACAACGCAACTATTGAAAATAATCTCTGAAATTGCATTTCAGTTACATCAGATCAACGCCTGCATAATTCCATGGATAGTCTTACTTTTCACACACATAAAAAGCAGCATAATGAGCAATTAGAGGCTGGAGTTGTTTCACATCATCGCTTGTGAGTTACGTTCGCCCCGGTTTCACATCTCTCAATCATGCTCATTCATAATTTACCCTTCCCTCCCACTGCCATCCCCTCCACAACACCAACAACACTGCCTGGTCTTTGTAGATTCATCAGATCAAGGCAATCAGCCACCGTCATCACCAGTGTCTGGACTCCACTGGGGGACTTATCGCACAGCTGCTCTGGCAGATGTCACTCATTTATTAAGTCTCCCTGTGGCGTAAAAACTGATGAATACTCTTTCACAACATGATTTTTAAGCACTTAACAGCTTGCTCATTCTTTTGATTTTCCTGTACTAATTTATTTTGGCTTTGTTTTGTTTTAAACAAACTAATAGTGGTTTCTGATCAATGTATTTATTATGCATCTATCTATCTATCTATCTATCTATCTATCTATCTATCTATCTATCTATCTATCTATCTATCTATCTATCTATCTATCTATCTATCTATCTATCTATCTATCTATCTATCTATCTATCTATCTATCTATCTATCTATCTATCTATCTATCTATCTATCTATCTATCTATCTATCTATCTATCTATCTATCTATCTATTGTGCAAACAAATGAAAGAAACAATAAGCTGTTATATATATTTTTATTATTATTATTAGCTCATACTTGTCCTACTCCTACTACAGTTTTATCATATTGATTGCAAAGTTTAATTTCCCTGTAGGGATCAGGTTGCTGAGTAATGATCTCATTGACAGCTTTGACGTTCACTGTAATATACATCATCCATTGTATCATGTGACACGATCACACCAAATCCCCCTATCAAATTGATTTGTATCTCCAGGAAACATTTAAAATGTGAATAGTCTGAAAGACCATTTATCATGGGACTATTCCCTGGGAACAAGGGAACAGTGATGAAAATCAGGCCTGTCCTGCCTGCACCCTTAGCATGTGTTGAAGTGGTCACTCTTGAAGTGGTTTTGAAGATCCTGCATGGACTTCAAGGACCTCTGCATCTCCAATTTTCTCTGCATAAAAACAGGCTCGAGTCAGAGTCAAACAACACCCATAGATTTTATTTTCTTTCAGTTTTCCACTCAGAATAAATTGATAATAAAATCCTATTATAAAAGAGCTGCACCCTATGATGATAATGTGAAGAAAGAAAACTCTTTCATATTGTCTTGCAATTCTCCATACTGACAGTGTATCACAGTGCTAATGGAAAATGTAATGTGCATAAAACACACAGAAAACGCACTTTCTTTATTTGGAGCAGTTAGAGTGGCATGTGGTCACAGATCACTAACCAAGGGAAATTCAAAGGAGAAAAAAAAAGAGAGATATCAAAAAGAATATGATAAAGAGTAAAATAGTCAACAAGAAGCTAAAATACACACCAAAGGAACACACGATCAAAACAGAAATAATTACCTGGCTTGTCTTCACTGAAAGCTTGGTCCTTTCTGTGTGATATAAACAAATTACGTCAAACACTGAGCAGGAAAGAAAAAGAAGCCAAATCTGTGAAAACTGATGTAAACAACAATGTTTGTGCCGACCTGGCTCTCTGAGATTTCCTCCAAGTCTGGTCGTACACCGGCGATGCAGCTGGTGGAAGGGCCTGGAGCAGCCCGAGGCTCTGCCGCTGGGGGCTCGAGAGGCTGACACCATCTAGAGCCTGTTTGATCATCCCCATCACGAGGTCCTTCTCTGTGGGGTTCACCGTACCCAGAGCACGAAAAACAGTTCAGCGACTCTATTCTTCCGCAGCACAGCGTGTCTACAAACCAATTACGGGCTCTTTCACTGACCAATTCAGGTAACGCTATCAACTTGTGCAATTAAAAAGGCAATTCATAAAGTAATGAAATCCTTTATCACAAAATGGTAACTGCAAATGATGAAGCACAGAATGACTGGCTTGTGTGATGGGGTTTTATGTCAGGAGACAAAAGGTAAAATCAAGAAATGCTCGATAAATTTTGACAGATTTTTTTTTTTTTATCTTAATAACCGCTGGATAAAATAGTGTTTATTTGAAATGCAACACATCTGTGGAAATATTGTTCACATCAAAGGAACTGAGTCAACTGAAACAGTCTGCAAGGCTGGCACCATGTCAGAATTGCTGGTGTTCACCCTTGGCAAATCAATGTTTTGCAGCGTCTGTACAAGCGGGATGCAAATTTTAAATCTGTGCATAAAGTTATCCTCATTATGTACGTGGGATGTCGGTGTGCTTTACCTCTCTGGCCTGCGAGCAGAAGCCACTGCTGGACTGTGGACAGAGAATCTGTCTGCAAGATCTGGCAAAGCAGCTCAAACACCTCGAAAAAAAAGCAGGACCATCACAAAGGTAGCCTCTAATTTTGCAAAAAATATGATTTCAGTTGTGAATTTCTAAAAAGGCAGAGCTTCATCATCTACAGTAAGGGCAAAAAGATGCCAGAAAGGTGCTTTTGATCTGCTTCAAATTATTCATTTTAGGATTTGAATATCCCAAGACATCCCCAAGCAGCTTTTTTTTTGTTTATCTATCTGAGTAGGATCTGAATATCACTGGGCTCACCATGAGCTCTTGGTCATGGAACGGCTGAGGATAGACCAGACGCTGGGGATGGGATCTGCGTTGATAAGACTTGGTGGATGGGGGGATGATCCTGCCAGTTGCAGCAGAATATTGAGTCTTCCTGCGGACAGCTTCCTCTTCAGGTTGATGCTGGGAACAAAATTGTCTTCTTACTTTTTAATTTATATTTTTTAGTTTATAAAGTATAGGTTTAGAGAACTCAGTTATTTGGACGTTTTGAAATTTTTGCTGTCTTTGAAGGTTAAATAATATTGATTTCATGTGAGTGTGAGTAGAATATCTTAGAATATGTCTGTTGATGAATTGATGCTATGCTGGAATTCCTGGAATTTACTATGTGTAGGTATGTAATCAGATGGAGTAGGTGTGAAAGAATGAACTTCAAGAGGTTGCAGTGTGCTGACGATTTTGTTATTATCAGTAAGTAGGCATCCACTACCCAACAATCACAATGTCCCGCACAAACACATTATATTCATATGAAAGAAATTATTGTAACTACAAGAAAATCCATGCTCCTGTCAGAGCCATTAAGTAATCCTGGATATATTCTCAATTTCAGGAGCATTTATACCTCTTTTTTGTCCTTCTGCAGTTGAGAAGACAAACTGACTTTGGCAGCGAGTTCTTTCAGCTCATCCTTCCAGGCTTCTGAAAACATTGCTGTGGAGTACAAATTAAAATTGCGCTCTCAGTGTTGTGTCATTTCCCCTGACATCAGAAAGATCTCATGAGAAAGTAGAGAGAAAAAGAAAATTATCCCGTGTAAACATACCTGATTTGCTTTTGTTACCAGTCATTCCGTGGAGTGTCTCAGCGAATGGGAGCACAAGAGAATCTGTCGATTTTCTGAGTACGTGGCCCTTCAGAAGTGGATGAGGAAATAATGATGAGGTTACATACCAATCATCTCGCACTGTGCACACAGGCCTCCCATTGAGTCCTGTAAAGAGGGAGAGAGGTACTATATTCATATTCACAGGCACACAAGATAAAGGGCTTCAGAAGTGAGGGACAATCAAAGTAAAAGCGGAGTAAACCGGAGCAAAAGCAGAGTCCCTGCTGAGATTTAAGGTGAGGATCTCTGGAATGAAGGAATAAATCGCTGTACCAATAATGGCTTTCTAATAGCCATATTGCTATTCTGGGGACTCATGTCAATGAAATATTTCATACACAGTCCAGTGTGGATAACTGCACCAGCACAATGAAGTGCAATAGGTGTTAATGGAAATTCACAGTTTGATCGTCCAAAAGAGTGTCGCAGCAGGTGATAAGAGGTGTCTGATGGCAGAATTAGACTAAAGCGAATGACAAATGCTACCATAGGGAAGCAGACCAAACTGATAACACAAATTGACTCTTCCTTAGCTCTGTAATTTCATGATCGGATCCATGGTGTATATGTAGGTTCCCTCCCACAGTCCGAAATCTTGCAATAAGGTCAATTGGAGATGTCAAATTACCCCTACAAAGCAGATTTGATAATTGATGGTTCATCAATACTGCACCCTGAAAATGCAAACTTTTTGCAAGTGCAGTTTACACTTTATGGCCAGTTATCACTGTAAGGAACTGTCTGCTTTTAGAGCCATTAAGTAACTCTCTTGAGGGACAAATAAGAGAATTACAACAAAAGAAAATTGCTGTAAAACATGGTGGAGACGTTGATGGTCTCCATACACTCGATCACTAAATATTCCATTCAACCATATCTTTCATTGTCATTATGATCGTTAACTTCTAAAAGTTGCTTTGTCAAAAATAATTACAGCACCAATAAAGTAAAATATAAGATTATCAAAGCACAACTGAGGTCATTGCAACATAAACAAATGAACAAAACACTTCAGTTTAGGACGTAATTACGAAAGCGCATCTGAATTTAACTCTCATACCAACTCTCTCACCTTGAATATGTCTGACCCTGTGTGGGTGTGGGTTGTGTCTTGAGAAGAATGATGGATGAGTGAGGGCACTGAGGCGCGGGCTGCTCATTGTCAGCATCTTCTTTAGCTCACTGGTGAACGGCACCTGAGCATTTCCATAGTGGGACCGCTCGCCTGTCATCCCTCTGGAGTCTGGACTGTGGGACGTCGATATATCTCGGAATGACATGATGGAGGATTTGTCTAGAAAACTAGGGGAAAGAAAAACTATGAAGTCACTCTATGAAGCAGTAAGAAAAGGCGATTTCCAACACTCTGTGACTGTTGAGTTGTGACTCCACATGCTGAGATACAAAATCTTGACACCTAACAAGACTGCATGAGTCTCATTTGTATCAAGTTCAAACTTATTACATGCACTTTGAGCAATCGAATCCAACAATCTCACAGGATATTCTAGATTTGTTCTAGATTCATAAAAACATTCAACTTACCTCTGCAAACCGACTTCAGCTTCAAACCTTTGCCACCTCACTCTGTGTTGCCTTTGTTGCTAAGAAACCTGCACTAAACACAAAAACAATGGCATCTGTGCACAGTGAGAGACTGGTATGCCCTGTCACCTCATTCAGGAAGGATTTTGATGCTTTCAAAGAGCAAAATATTGGACATATTTTATGGTATATATTTAAAAACAATAGTCATTTTGTAGGATGCCAGTGTGCTGCAGCATCCACTGTGGCATATGGCTGTAAATGTTGATGTCAAAGTTACCTGATAAAAAATAACATTTTCACTATCTCTATGCATTCAATAAGCATATTAAGAAGACTTTTTTGCAACAAAAATTTTATTATGTATAATTATCATATAACAAAAGCTTGTTTCGTTGGTTAAACTTGCTTCTTGTATGCACTAGCTCACTGGGACCTGATTCAATTTGCAATTGACGAGGCTCAAGATTGTCTGTGTGCAGATACATTTCAAAACAAACAAGTGGTGATTAAATATCTGAAGTGGAGCAGAATTAGCATGCGATTACCTTAATGGTCCTGGGGGCAAAAATGAGACGTTTCACTGACAAGCCACAGATGTAGAATTTGTCATTATGAAAGGATAAAAGCCAGGCCATCACCTCAATCATTAGGATTCAACCTCTGGGAAGAGCGAATGAGTGATTGCCATGTTTACATAAAAATTCATGCCAAACTCTCAGTTGTATATAATTTTCCCGCCCAGCAATGAAGCAGTTGCCCCCAATTACTGAGCAGAGATGAGACATGCTTGGCAACACGTGCGTGTGTGTGTTATCTGTGCAGTTATCGATTTGCCAGCAGTAGTTTGCAGGCAAGCACTGTAACCACAGTGAGAAAAGCGGGATTTAAATTATTCAACATTGCACACAATGAATTTTAAAAGCGGAGGTCGCGGCATCACATACAGTATTATCTGATACGTGCACTTTTTTTGTTTGTTTGTTTGTTTGTTTTTTTCAGACAGAGCAAGTGCCTTTGGTCAAAGGGATCAGTAATTTATCTCTTTCGTGATGGGCAAGAGGCAGATGCAACATGACCAGACTAAACAATAAATACTGAAGGACATGAAGGCTGTTTAAGTTTCCAATGGAACATTGTTATGTGTGGAAAGCATCAGCTGTATAGTATAAATTGTATGACTTTATGTAAGATGTTACCTTTTGTTTCAATCAATGTCTCTTTTTTTCATTCATTAATTACAGGTGATCATACAAAGGGCTTTGCTCACAGAAATGACTAGTTGAATAAACAGCAATACAGCATCTATGATATGACAATGCTGCTATGACAAAAGGTAATTGTATTAGGTTTAGGCTGCTTTTATATTATGGTTCCACTGCTTTCTGGTGAGACTACAACATTGTTTTTATCTTGCTGATTTAATTGGAAAACAGCACACTTTTCAGAGTTTATTCATCGTTTGTTCTTTTTTTCCACTCTCTCCTCTCTGGTCTTGCAGTAATGTTTGACATTTTACTTCACTTGTTTTGTTCAGAGGGTCAACTCTGGTTCCTAACAACATTTATTAGATTTCCCTGTTTCTGTCCCACCTTGATCAGAGCTCCAATGTCATTTTACTAACCCCTAACCCCCTGCCATAGTTTAGTTAGTTTAGCCATAGTTTTTGAGTTTAATGCTATTTTCATATAGGGAGCTAGGGGGTAAAAAGAAAAACATGAAAAAGTTTTCAATGATCCCATAATAAAAGCTCCATAATCAGCCCATACAAGGAGACAGCTCTAGAGCCTCTTGAGTGTTTTTCTTTCTATAATTTCTTTATTACAGGCCAGACATCTGACTACTTTTCCACATATAAGAAAGTACTCTGGTACAAGAGTGTGGTCCACTATATACTCCGGCTTCCTCTGAGAGTCCAAATGCATGCATGTTTTCCCTTCCTTTGCTCAATATATGCTGGGATAGATTCCAGCAGACCCCCCCAAAACATGATAATAGATGTATTTCAGAAGAGAGTAGGGTCCACAGCCAGCTCTGTGAGACAGAGCATAGAGCTGAATGTAGATGTGGCAGGGCGCTCAGTGGGACCAAGGGGGGTCTGACAACCTTTTTGATGTGATGTTTGCATTTTGAAGATGCAGTGAACTTTTGAAATCACAAAATGCTTCACATCTGTTTGTCAGATTAATTCTACTATGTTGATGAATTTTTGCTCAGGCGAATGGCTCACTGTTGAACTGTCACTGTCTGTGGTGATCATTTTTAGATAGACTTTAGAAAGGGACTTCGCTACAGAGATTTGAGATTCTTGCAATTCACAGAGGGTTTAAATCGTTTTCACAATCAGTGGGAACTTAAACCGAAGGAGCAGTTCATGTGTGTTGTCATGTTTCTGCTGGACTATTCACAGCTGTCAGGAAGAGGCAGCACATTACACTTCCTGCACTCCTATACAACCTGGAAGTTTTGTATGGATCTTGCTGCTGATATTGCCTCCCTGCATCTACAGTGAGACACACTGCAGCCTGAAATCCTCAGGCAGATGTTATCCGCTCTATCGGAATCGGATGAGCTGCTTTTCAGTATTGAGTACCACTGTGAAATTGGTGTCTCAGGGTGAGAAAATGACTCATGAGATGACACATTTTTGGGAAATTACTTTTTCTTGGACAGGATTTGTTGAAACTACAAATTTAATTTTGTGTTACCCTAAGATCTTATTAAAATCATTAATTTCTAAGAGATACCAATGCATTTAGGTAGATTTTGCACAATAACAAAATCCCAACCTACCAAAAGACATTAAACAAAATCTCCAGTGCACATTTTGCAAAAGCAGGTAAAAGACCCTGGACATATTACCAGTCCATCACAGGACACACACACACACAGACACACACATTGTTGATTGTCCTATTGGTGATGTGTTTAATGTTGGAAAGCGCAGTCTGAATCTGCAGTTTTCTAATGAATATATTAAGGGTTGAGTCATTGCCAGGGCTGAAACTGGAACAGTCAATTAAAATCTTGGAAAAACGCTATCCTGTGTCATCTCATTTTTGTCTCCACTCAGTTTTAAGAGTAGCTCCATGACTCATTTACTGTATATTTTCAGTTCAAGACCCAACATACCAAAACACATCCCTCCATCCCTCCATCCATCCATCCATCCATCCATCCATCAATCCATCAATCCATCCATCTATCCATCCATTCATCCATTCATCCATCCTCCTCAGTAAGTACGGGTTGCGGGACTGCTGTTCCACAACTCCAGGACATATGCAGGGTAAAGGAAGGGAAACACCCTGAACATATCAGCAGTCTGATGCAGGACAACAATGTCATTTTCAAACATTGCAGACACAATACATACATAAAAAACTCCTGAGCTCAGTAACAGGTACTTTTCTGTGTGAAACGATGTAAATTACAGTGACGATTTTAGTGAAATTAGAAACTTATGATTTTCTTTTCCAGGTACAGCTGTGAGTTAACATCAACCTCACGCAGCTGATTAGCATATAAATGAATATGTACCATATTGCCAGAAGTATTCCCTTACCTACCTCGGCTGCATATAAACCCACGTGACAGCCAATTCTTAATCCACAGGATTTAATATGCACCTTTTGCAGCTTCATCTCTGCTGGGAAGGCTTTCCACATGGTTTTGGGGAATTTTTGACCATTCTTCCAGAGGTCTGTTTGTGAGGTCACACACTGATGTTGAACGGGATGGCCTGGCTTGCTGTCTCCACTCTAGTTTGTTCCGGAGGTGTTGAGGTCAGTACTCTGTGCAGGCCAGACAAGTTTATCCACACCGCACTCTCTCCTCCATGTCTTTACAGATCTGGTTTTGGTGTACTTGGTGCATAGGTGAACAGTAATGTTGGAATAGGAAGGGGCCATCCCCAAGCTGTTTCCCCAAAGCTGGGAGCATGGACTTGTACAACATATCACTCGTCACTCATCACTCCAGAGCAAAAACCTCTGTTCTACAGTCCAGTGGTGACATGCTTCTCACCACTGCATCCAAAACTTTGTGTTGCACTTGATGTATGGCTTGGATTCAGCTGCTCGGCTGTGGAAACCCCTTCTATAAAGCTCTCTATGCACTCTCTTGAGCTAATCTGAAACATGAAGTCTGGAGGAAGTGACTGATTCTGCAGAAAGTTGGCCACCTCTTCACACAGTGAAACAGAAACAGTCCTTGCTGCAGGCTGATCTTCAAGACTTTATTAAAGCTCATCCAGTCCCGGTTTAAGCACAACAGTTTTCTGTCCACCATCCCTGCTGCCATGGCAATAGCATGGCAACATGAGCCGTTGGACTTTGATTTTATACATCTTTTATGTGGTTTGATATTTGTTTTACCCTAAACCTGCATTTGCATACAATGAAAATTCTCATTCCACGTTGTAGTGTGATGAGTCGGGTGATTAGTCCACTTCTTCGGTTCAGACTGAAGTGTCTAGCTCACTATGAGAGTTTGTGCGGTTACGTACACACAGGGGTCATAATCCGTCAAGTAATCCTTTATCCTTTAATCCTTTATTTAATTACCAAACTACAAACTGAATTGCAATAGAGTGTACAAAAAAAATCAGAAGAAAAAGCTGCTTTTATTTTAAAATTGAATGTGATATTTGCTGCATATGCTGCCATATGTAGATGCATATATTTGATTGGCAATAGCAGACCCACATGATAACAGTTTGTATAAAACCAATAAGGTGATGGATTTATGGATGGATGGATGGAAATTCCAATATGACCACTTTCTCCCCAACACTTCCTTTCCATGAGACTGACAGCTTTGACAGACATTATGAGGGATGCCTCATACATTACGAGAAGGTTTGCCATAAATGTCACGTGCAGCAATGTTCCCATCATGTTGAAGATAATTTTCTTCTTGTCAAACATGTGACTGTCCAATACTGTGATATATATAAAAATACTGTTACCATAAAAACCTCAGTTGCTGATATTTATTGCAGCTCACTATGAGATTAAAATAACATTGATTTATTGATCTATGCAAATCCACCCAACACATGAGAAAGAAGAGCAAAATGAGCAGTGTATGCAAGCCACTTCATTTATTCAATTTAAAATTCATTATTTCAACAATTTCAACAAGATTGTGGACCATCTGGAAGAACGCTATCTAATACAGCTCCATTCCTTCACCATACCGGCAGCTGAATTAACTGGCAGAAAATCCTCCCTTTGTTCAACCTCAGCAAAGGTTGCAAAGGCACGGGATTTACTCTGGACAGGACTCCAGTCCATTGCTGGCCATGCTCACACACCCACACACCCACCATTCACTCCCACATGCACATCTTGTGGCAAATTATAGTCTCCAATCTACCTAAATATGCATGTTCTTTGAGTGTAGGAGGAAAATGGATTACCTGGAGAAAACCCACAGAGACATGGGCAGAATACGCAAACTCCACACATAACTATACTATACCACTAGAGCAGCTCTGTTCCTTCACGTGGTCTTTTGGGCCATGGGAACACACCCGGGCAAACTGTGCATGCATCTCAATACTTTTAGAGGACATCCTCCCTTTATCCATCCACACCATGCCCCCCATGAGAGAATGTTTGGCTTTTCTAGTCTGGGGCAGAATTGATGTCTAATAGTAAGGGGAGAAAAGGTGTAATGAAATATTAAATTGGCCAACACGCCTCTAAAGTGAAGGCAAACAACATACCCATAGGGCCAGAACAGGCAGGAGTATGTTTAAACACACACACACACACACACACACACACACACACACACACACACACACACACACACACACACACACACACACACACACACACAGACACACACAGTCTTGCAGAAAATAACTGTAACCTCACCTCTACATTTACAGCACCTCATATAGTACCCTGAGATTACATATACCGTGCCCAGGTGGCAACGCTTCTATAGTGTACCTCAGGTGGCAGGAAAAGGAGCTCAATGTTAATGTGGGAATGATGACAGGAAAGGAGTATAATGTTTTGACTGTCTAGTGTTGAATATGTTAATGTAGCTTGGTGCGCCACAACTTTTGGACAAAATGTCCCATAACAGATCCATTGTGCACAAAATCTTACCATTTGTTTGTATGCTTAAATTTAACTTTTTTTTCAATAAAAAGAAAAGCAATTTACTGGAGGAGAGAGAGCTGCAGAACTGCTTGGGGATAGTTCAGAGCATGAGAGTAGCCTCTTGACAGTCAGTTTTCAGAGAATAAAAATGGTCCGAGGCCACAGTCAGGTCAGCCTCTGTATTTTCAGTGAAAGCAGCTTTGCAAAGAAAAATGTGTCATAAATTTGATTTGTGAGAAATGTCAGGTGTGTGTCACCTTATAGTGAATTTCAGAATGAAAGTCCATAAAAAGAGATTTTTAAAAGAAAACTCAATGATTTTCTAGAAATTCAACTCAATTCAGTTTTGCCAGTGAAAACTTAATTATCCTCCAAGTCCCCCATGTCCTCCAAGGATGGGGAATAAATAGTGTTATAAAACCTATCTTTACCAGACCTACTTTCAGCAAGAAAAACTATGACATTGTAACATAAGGACGCTCATTATGTCTGTCTGTCCTTTGTCAAATCTAAAGGACTATTGATCTGATTTCAGACTCAGTGACAATAATTTGATTGACCGTTGAACCAGAAGTGGAATAGTTTAATAGAGTACTTCTCCTTCACCTCTAGTGCAAGAACTGGGATAGTTTAATAGAGTACTTCTCCTTCGTCTTTGGTGTAAATATAGAAGCTTTAAAATATTGGTGCCATAAGAAATGCTTTTTTCAACCCTTTTCAATGAAAACATCTTTTGAGTGTAGGGATATGATCAGCGTTACTGTATGTATGAGAAAGAATTGGAGGAGGAATTAAATACCGAGGAACAACCAAAAACATGTACACTGCTATTTCACTGGAAATTTTTCTGTAGCATTACAGTCGTGTGTATATTCACTTGCATATCCAGTTAGAGGGGCGAGTACATGCAAACGTTTGGAGGTGGGATACCATAGGCGTTTCTAGACAATTTTTGGGGTGCTGAAGTACCCCTAAAGTTTGACTTGTTTTTTTTTACAGTGTATCCTTTTTTTTGCAAGGTAGAAAAGTGTCAAAACCATACAGCACTTTGTTGAAACTGAATATTTTAACAAAAATACACCAGCAGCAATTGCATTAAAATGTAAAAAAGTGAAAGTTATCTTGCCTGGCTGGCTCTGGGTGCTCAGCAACCCTAAATTTCTCATCCTAGTATCACCCCTGTGGAATACAATTTGGTTTGCATCAAACTCATTTCATATACTTTTTTTCCAGCCACAAGCTTTCCAGTCTATGCTTTAGGTGCAATCTGCAACCTCACAGCTCGATGGCAACAAACCCTTCACACTAAATGTACATTGCTGCTCTCTGCCCTTGACTTGAAAGACAGCTCGAGTAATTTTCATAACATTTTGTTTCTGAAGAGCATGTGGGTCCCCGAGGAATAAATGGGACTGTCTCACTGCTAAGCACAGACAATCAAACGTACCAACATATAGGCACACAATGGTTTATTTGCTTCACTGAACCCAGGACCTTCTTGATAAATATTATGACAGAATTGAGTAAAACATTTTATTTAGGTGGGGTAGAAACACTGTGGGACTTATATCGAAAACATGAATGGAAAAAACAAGACAGAGAGAGGGGGGGGGAGAGAGAAAGAGAGGTGTGGAGAGAGAGAGAGAGAGAGAGAGAGAGAGAGAGAGAGAGAGAGAGAGAGAGAGAGAGAGAGAGAGAGAGAGCTGCAGCTGCAACACGTAAGGCAGAGGTAGTGGAGGAGACAGCAACATCCACACGCACCTGTGGGTCAGAGAGGAGATTTCAGCTCTTTCTTTACTTCTTCAGTTTTTGGAACCAGAGAGTGGGGATGGCTGCAGCTTCTACGGACTCGGGTCAGGGGACCAGCAAGATCACTCCAGAGGTGCTGCAGGAGATGCTCCAGTACTACAACCTGAGCCGACAGGAGTTCATCAACACCTACAACATCCAGCCGCTGGTCTACATCCCCGAGCTGCCCCACAGCGCCAAGACCACCTTCGTCATCATGTACACGGTGATCTTCGTGCTGGCTCTGGCCGGGAACAGCCTGGTCATCTACATAGTTGTGAAGAAGAGGGCGATCCACACTGCCACGGATATCTTCATCTGCTCTCTGGCCGTCAGCGACCTGCTCATCACTTTTTTCTGCATCCCCTTCACCCTGCTGCAAAACATCTCCTCAGAGTGGTTCGGGGGTGAGTCTACAACTTCACAACTTAAAGAGTGCATTCTCTTTTATTTATTTATTTCACAGAGATTATGGTGTACAAAGTGCGTTTTTGCTCTTGCGGTCAAACATGCGCTCGAGGTACTGCAGACGGTGTTGGAAATGCATGAGTGTTTAGTTAGTGTATGGAGTGAAATGCGGCTCTTACTGGGAATGAGATGCAACTTAACCGAACGTGACCAAACGAATCAGCTCTAAAACGGCGTGCTAGGATTTGATGACAGTGCAGGAAGGAAGAATTACACCCTGTATGCGCCGATCAATAAGTGCATTAATGAGTGCCACGGGTCACAATTGCTTTGCATACCCCCTCATATTGCCCTCATACTTTTTTGCTGTTGTAAGGTTGCCCGTGTATCAAACGTTACAACAAACGCCTCAGCTACAAAACTAAGCTCTGATTTTGCTTCGAAAGCTGAAAGAAGGGTAACACCGTGTTTACACAGATCGATGCATGCAATTATAAGTGTCAGGTGTCTCTGAGGCTCTGAAATACTGCATCTCCCCCGTCTTTGAGAATTTCCGCTTATATATTGAACTTTTTTTGTCCCAAAATTCAGCTTTAGAAAAACCTGCTGAAGACAATTTGTGCAGTAGCTGTGTTAGACTTGCAGAGGGTGGAAGACATACAGTGCAATAAAGGCAGCCCAATGCCATTTAAAGTGCATCCTTTATACTGAGTCATTTATGCATCAGAAACCTGAGCAGTACTGGTACAGACAGTAGGAGAGGGGTAAGGAGCAGGAAGAATGAGAGCAGACTGACAGGATTATGTAATACTCCTGCAACAAAGCACAACGCACAGGTGTTGGTTCAAAGGTCCGCGGCTCTGTCACTTACAGTAAATTCAGTGTTGATGTTGTCATCTTGTTGAAGGCTTGACTTACTGTGTGGTGCCAGTAACCCCAAACAACCACAAACTGAACATAATAAGCCTTTACAGATGTTGTGGTCCGATACCGACAAGAGCACCAGATTAAAATGTGACAGCTGACATTTAGTGTGTCCACAGTTGGTCATGGAATACATGTAATGCAGACTGATGACTGATTTGCATATGAAATGGATGGAATCAGGATACATTTACAGTGTTGAAATCAATGGACTACGTAAAGGGATTTGTCTATTTCACATATTAACTCAAAGCACCACCTTGACCTTCTGTGCTATTGTCTGGTGTGATTGATTGTTTCCAAAATAAAACAAAATTGTTATTGTGGCCACAATAAAGAAGTGAAATGTATTGTTATTATATTTATACTGTTGTAAAATGTAAAACAATTTGCCAGTAAAAACCTGAAGTATTTAGGTTATTTAGTATTTATACTAATCTCTCAGAATACATTAGAGAGTAGGTTTTAAAAACTTAACTCCCAGTATTAGGTGTATCATACTGTAGCAATGAGAGTCCTACTGAAAGCATGTGTTGCTGTTACTTCAGGATAAAGCAGGGTGAATTTAACATTTTCACCTAGGTCCCAGTCCTTTGTATGAATTCAACTGTAAACAGAGTTGACATTTCTGACATTTTAATGACACCAAACAGACCTGTGAGAAATAATCAGGCGCTTGCCGCTAGGTTCCTACTTTGTGGTCACACAAAAGGAGCCATGTGGATTGTAATAGCAATGCATGTTTCTCTCATCAGTCTCTCAGATCATCATTGTTTTACCACTGTTTTTCCTCCAGGGGTCCTGGTTTGCAAAACAGTTCCTTTTGTCCAGACCACCGCCATAGTGACAGGCATCCTGACAATGACTTGCATCGCCATTGAGAGATACCAGGGCATTGTCTTCCCACTGAAGATGAGGAGGCAGTACTCACCCAGAAGAGCATACAAGATGCTAGGTATCCATCCTAACAGGAATGGGTAATATTCATCTGCCTGTGAATTTAAGGTTGAACATGTGCAGAATGACCACCCCAGTATTCAGAGTGCTGTCCAGACCAAATTAGCAATGTGCCTCTGTGAGAGGCAATTAAAGCTGGTATCCTACTTATGCGAAGACATGTGTAATGGTCGTGCACAATAAAGGGTGCTCTGGGCAACTAGTGCTCAATGAAGCAACAGTGGCTGAAATGTACTTCTTTGTGATATAAGAAGCAAATTTACAAAGGGATGGGGCTGTGTTTTGAGAAGCTTCTCAACAATGAGTTTTGAGCAATGTTTTCATCATGATTCTTCTTTTTTGTTCCAAAAATAGAGATGAAATAGCCATAGAGGATGGTTCCCTCTTATGAACTATTGGGAATCAGCTCCTGGCAACAAGGCAGGGTGCTACAGTATTTCTTGTTAGTGATGTAGAAATGGTGACACTTAAAAAAAAAAACCAACCTCCAAACAACTGCATGTTTGTGTGCATGCAAAAGACAACTGTGTACAAGCAAAAGAGATGCAACATAGAAGAAAAAAAGGCAAGGTGTCTTGGGGTGTAAACAGACAAGAAGTGACAGCATTGATTACTGTGGTACCCTCCATGCATGTAACCACATCATACTGCTGCCAAGGAAACATAATACATTAGAGTTTTGAGGTTAATCTATCTGCAGTTGTGCCAAATAACTCTGTTTCTCCAGAAAAGGTATCTTTTCCATAGGAAAACCTAGAAATTTAGGTGATTTTGGCAAAAGAAAGTTACCTTACGTTATGAACAAGCCACACAGGCCTCTACTCTGCCATAGCCTAAACGGACATAAAAGTGCAGAAAACACACATATGTGTGTGTGTGTGTGTGTGTGTGTGTGTGTGTATGTAAGCAAGTAAAAACCCATAACAGCTGTTATTACTCTTAAAACAAAGTTTAAATAAATTAGAAAGATGCATGCTGAGTTTAAATGTTGCGCTCTGAATTTCTTACATTACAACCTTAGACAGGAAACTGAAATAAGTCAGTAAAATTATTATGAAGCAGTGAAATCCAGCATCCCCATGTGACACTGGGGAATTGCTTTCACATCTTGAGTTAGAAATAAGAACAGCGCAATGAACATGTACTGTAAATTGACACGAGATCTTGTAACATGGTGGTGAGTAACTTCCGTACCCTGGCGTTGAAAAGGCATCACATGATTGGCAGTTTATTCATTACTTAAAAGATAAATTTAGTTGAGCTACGGCACATGCAGTTATCTGCATGTTCTGCATCTTAATGTTGTGCATGTGTGCCTGGCAGGATTGGTGTGGATCGCCTCAGTCATCGTGGGTTCGCCGATGTTGTTTGTGCAGCAGCTAGAGGTAAGTGTTGTTCCATTACATTCATTAGCCTGTTTCAGCTATGACTGAAAAAGCAATATCACACTCCTATTGCACTGCTGTAATAACGAAATGCGACACAGAAGAGGTCAGCATTGCTGTCATATCCTAGCGTCACATGCAGCACAGGCACCCTAAAACCCATCCCCGACCTAAATCTGAACTTGGAATCCATCTTTTAAGTGCATTTGAGGCTTCCTGTGGCAGACCTGCCTCACTTTTTCTGCGGTTGGAAATGCTGTATTGATTAACCTCACAGACTTTAACTGCACATTCACTGACACACTGCAGGTCTGTCAGTGAATATAGAGTGCAGGTTTTCATTCCTTGCAAACCTTTCTCTTGCATTCATCCACCCAATTACTTGTTCAAGATGTGCATGTCATGATTTGTGGGTGAAAAAGGCTTCAGGCAGCAAAATGAAACACTTCTAAAAAGGAAAAAGACCTTATTTTGGTGTGCAGCTCCTGTAGCAAATAAATTGACTTGAGTGTGAAACACTATTTGACGTATAATTGCTTTGTTTTTTACCTTGTTTTTATGGTGCTGTTTTGATGAGATTTTACTTGGTAATGTAATCTTTCAAGTAAGAATGATTTAACAAAATGTAAGCTGTAAAATGCAGAATATATTCTTTGATTGTATGCATCACATAGGTAAGTAAAATAGAGGGCGGTGTGAGGGTGGAGGCTCCATCTATCCATTATCTCAGGCATCTGCCTCTGCCTTCATCCAGCACATGTAGGACCTATTCTCACACCGAGGGGCAATTTACAGTCTCTATCTGACTTAATGCATGTTTTTGGACTGTACCTGGAGAAAACCCACGCAGACATGGGGGAGAATATATAGACTCTACATAGAAATGCAGATCACAGCAGCATCCACAGTGATGGAGGCACTTTACTGGTCAGAAGTGGTGGAGAGAGAGCTGAGTCTCAAGGCGAAGCTCTCAATTTACCAAGGAATAAGATTGCGAGTACAAGCAGCTGAAATTAGTTTTCTCAACGTTATAGATGATGAAAATGGAGAGCTTCTTCCTGAGCGGCCAGTTCGGCTTGAAGAAGATCAGACTGAGTGCAACTTGCGCTGTTCACAAAGTCATGAAAAAAATCAGACCTGAGTCGCATGTGTTCGAAAAGATTGGATTCGAGTCACATTTCACTTTGATGTGAACACAACTTAAGTCTCACCCCTCCTACTACTGTGTGCACCTGCGGTAGAAATTTCCATCTCTGCTGAGACACTCCTACAGCCACTCCTGCTCGACACATACAATTATCTCAGTGTATAAACAGCCCACACACACACTGACTAGAGTAACTTTCCAACACTTATTCCTGGACTGATTCGTTGTTACCAACCCGCCTTTTCTCCAACCTGTTCTTCTCATCTCTGCCCGAGAAAACCAGCCTGCCTTCCATCCCTTACTTTGATTCATCTCTGTCCCGGAAAACCCGCCTCCCTTCTGCCCATCTTTCTAAGTGCTACCTGCCAACTATGTATCCCCTTCTGCCTGCGGCTCGTTGGCATGTTCCTGGTCCTCCTATTTTGCACTTGGGTCTGCAAATCATACCCGCTACAGTGTTCCTCTGATCATCTGCCTGAATAAATCTAAATAAGTAATCAGTGCTTACATTACTAAGAGGCTTAGAATTTCTGTGAGCTTTGTCCATGAGTGGCAGGAGGTTGTTAGAGTAAGTAATCCGAAAGTGACAATATCTGTTGCTCCCACTGTTGATTCCCTGGTTTAATCTATTGGTTCAGTATTTATTCAGATATCCTCTGCTTCAAAAGATATGGAGTGAACAAAATAACCAAAAATATGTTGTTGTTGTTGTAGTTGTTGTACAGGGCGTAAAATAATAGCTTTAAAAAATAAACCATCATCCCATGCATTATTATTGACATGCCTTCCAGTACTGTAATAAATATCAAACCATGGGCCTGTTATTGAAATATCGAAATATCATGACATTTCGATATTGTTACACCCCCCTCCTGTCAAGGGACATATCTATAGGCAATATAAGATTTATTGGTAGCTGTATTGCATATTTAACTTAGCAGAAGTGGATCTGGAGATAAATTAGACACAGAACATGAAATAAAGTTTGTTCCTCTGAAACATCAAATATATCAGAGGGCAGCACACAAATGACCACCTGTCAGTCATCCATCCAAGTCGATTGTTCTACAAGGACTCAATAGATTGCTCTCTTTTTTTCCAAAGGTGAAGTATGACTTTTTGTACGACCACTACCACGTGTGCTGCCAGGAGAGGTGGCGCTCTGTGACTCACAGACAGGCGTACACCACCTTCATCATGGTGGCTCTCTTCCTGCTCCCCCTGGCAGCCATGCTGTTCCTCTACACCCGCATCGGCATCGAGCTGTGGATCCGCAAGAGGGTGGGCGACTCCTCGGTGCTCAACACAATGAACCACAGGGAGATCAGCAAGATCTCCAGGTACGTTGCTCTGCACCTACAGGTGTCCATTTCTGCCTTTTTGCCACGTCTGTTGCTGTTTTGTTTGCGCCTCCGGTTAATGAGACACGCCTAATCATGCCACTCCACACTCTGCAGCTGATGAGCTCCCTTTTCCACTGCATGTCTTTTAGAATGTGTGAATGAAGCATGTGAGAACATCATGCCAGATGCTTGCAGAGGCTGAATGAAACCCTTGAAAAGATTATCTGTGTACTGCTGAGAAAAGCAATGATGCCTGTTGTGAATGAGAATTTGTAGCTGGACACACAGGAACTTCAATACACTGTAGAGAGAACAGTGTGTGAGTTGCCCTGGTGATAATTTTGGATTTATCTTGTTTTTTTTGTTTTGCTTTTTTTTCCCTTGCACAGTGCAGAGCTGGAAAACAGTCCAAAAAACGTCTGTCAACAAACAGCATCAACGGCAAAGGCTTAAATGTATATTCTGTCAAAGCTCCCATAATTATGATGGTGACTGATTGCAGTTTATTGCGTTTTGAGTAACTGAGACACAAACTGAAACTAAAGTTTCATCATAGAAAAGGCAGAGCACACTGACATGGTGTAGCATCTTGTTGAAGGACATCTTTCACCTTTTTCCTTTCCCACTGACATGATTGACTGATGAAACTTTTTTTTTTGCTTTGAGATAGAAGCTACAGACATGATGAAAAATACACAAAACGGTAGCGATAGAAAATTTCTATCACTATTCCCAAATTTAAGCATCAATCCACACGGGGACTGTTTTGATAAGTCATGTGCAAGTCATGTGCAAGCTGCTTTTGAGACCAAGAGCTAATCCATTGTGAGGTGCTCTGTGTACAGACTGATTTAGCAGATGATTTATTTCCTTTAAAATGTCAACAGTGTCCTGTACCCACACTGTATTATTTCTGTCACAACACATAACTAATTATTTGATTTGAAAACATCTATATTAACCAACACTTTCACTTGTCAAAACACGTAAACTTGGGGCATTTTCAGTCATTTCTCCTAGAATGTTTTTAGTATTTATCAGAAGGCACAAGGCTTTCCACACGCTCTCCAGATCAGCCACCTCAGCTTGACTGACCTTTCTAAATTGCTGAGAGCAAGTGCAAACTAGCTCCAGTCAGTTCTGGTGCTGGGGTCATGATCTTTTTCACATGCTGCTGCAGCTCACTGGAACACTCTGATAGAGTCCCTGAAAGTGTTATCTTGTCTGGTTGTTTATCAAGGTTTCCTCAGTTTTTTATTTATTTTACGTCCACAGGAAAAAGAAAAGAGCGGTGAAGATGATGATCACCATCGTTCTGCTGTTCACCATTTGCTGGGCACCTTTTCACACCGTGCACATGCTCTTTGAGTATTGTAAGTGTGTGAGTTAAAATGTAAAATATAAACAGGAAACATCTGATCATGAGGTTGTCATATCATTGCTGATGGTAAATGCAGTATCCACTCCAGTGGTCACTATGTTGACCAAGAAAATAAGAGATGCAACTTCATGACCCATCGTGACCTGTCATGACAGTCACTGAGCAAACTACGTGCTGGTTACGAATCACCTGTCATCTGAAAGCTGTCAGAACAAAACCCTGACGCAAGATTTCAAAACTAAACAGTTTCACAGATCATCATCTTGTTTTGTCCATCTTTTTATTTGTATATTACACATGCTGTAAACAGATCTGGGGGCCATTTGCAGTAACTAACTAAATGCATGTAAATAAAAACAAAACGTACTGCCTCCAGGTTTGACTTCAGCTGATGGACAGTTGGTTGAACCATCACTGAACTTTTGCTGATCTGTTTATGCCCTTCAGTTTTCTAGTAATTATTGGAATGCAATTGCTGGTCACGTTCCTCAAAATGTAAGTCAGTCCACTGGTTCCTGATGATCTTTGATGGGTAGACTCAATGAAGACTTTCAAGATGGTGTAACAATCCATCTGCTTCACATTTGGGCACTGAAACACATCTTTGCTTTTACCATCAACACTGAGAGGACTTCACATATAACATCCTACTTTAATAGCATTTTTGCTGCAAGTCACTCTGAAATTTGAACCCAGTCTCTCTTTCTAGATGACCTGGAGAACAAATACAACGAGATCACACTGAACATGATCGTCGCCATCGTTCAGGCCATCGGCTTCTTCAACAGCTTCAACAACCCCATCGTCTACGCCTTCATGAACGAGAAGTTCAAGAAGAGCTGCGTCTCCACCCTCTCCCACTGCCTCCAAAAACCCAACCAGCACAGCGCCGCTGTGGTGGCGCCCAGGCTGAGCGTGCAGTTCATCCAGCCCCAGAGCAGAGAGGCCTTCCTCGAGTCCGACGAGGGCAACAGCTCGAAGCTGAACTCTGCGGAGAAGGGTCCGGCGACGTCCTCGCGCGGACAGAGCTCTCTGGAAGTGATGGGGGAAAAAATCTCCACCATCCAGACGGAACTGCCCGCAAACAGCTCCTGCCAGGTCATACGTTCGGGAGTTTAATTGGAGTCCACGCTGCGTTACATTCACTGACTGCCAGGAGCAGATGTGTCAGATGCGAGTCTTATTGTTGCCGCTCAAAGACCGAAAAAGGTCAGACAACATGAAAACACATTTCTGCAGATCCAGAAGAAAAAGTGTTTGTTTTCATTCAGGTGTCGTAGTCCGGAAACAAACCAGGGTATTGGGGATTGCCTTGGCATCCATGTGGAAAAAACAAAATAAACAATATTTTATGTGGATCAAAGGGCCAGCTTCATCCCAAATGAACACAAACTGGTACGCAAAGCTTTATTTGAACTAAACCCGACACAGTTGTGCATCTTGTCCGATGTGATTCCAAGGTAACAGTGGAGACATATACCTGGAACTACAAGGTGATTTCAAGGGGTTGAGATGACCCTGAGTGCTTAGTTGTTGTGCCCGTTTCACTAAAACAAGGCCATTGGTTATTATGTGCTTGGTAACCTTCAGCATCTATTGGCTACTTCAGTGGATACATATTTTCATGAGAGTTGGCACATTGTTTATTGTTGCAGCTACCACATCCGGCATCGCAGACCAATGTTCCCATCATGCCCTTGCAGGATGGGAATGTATATGTTGTGTGGTTATGTGCATTTATGAATGCATCTTTAAGTGCAGGGTCACATCATATTGTCACATTGGAGGTCTTTTTGCTTGTATTTAGCCTTGCTCCCATGTGATTGAATCACTGCTGACTCATGCTTTAACCTTTTCTGTGACATTTCTCAATGAGCCCGGATGTGATGATGGAGTTTCTTTCAGAGGGGCAAACCCTGTTTTTTTCCAGTTGAATGATGTTGTGATTTACTCATTTGTGGTTGCATTCAGATGTTACTGCTGACCTAAGCAAACAAAAAGCAGCAATTAGCAATTCTGAACAGGCAAATGTTGAAATGAGGCCCCACGTGCCTTAGACTTTGAAATAAGCAGCTGTGCTACCGTACAGACTCTATACCTTTTAGACCGACCGAGAAAAGCAAAACACTTTCATGTACATGCAAAGGACAAAGTATAATTTGTATTCATACGTTTGCTAAATGGTGCTGTGGTATATTTTTGTAATGTCAGTGTGCAAATGCAGCTCAAGTGAATGTCATCATTTTGATGTAAACCTAAAGTTGGTTACATGTTTTACATGTTACAGCTTACATGACTATTGTTTAGGGTTTATTGATTTTAACTTGATCTTGAAAAATGTTACTTTGCAAAGGAAGATCTGGTCGGTCTGATGTCTTTTTTTAACTTGTACTAAATAGATAGAAACTTTATTGGGAAATTCAGTTCCGGGTACGGCAGAACTTTGGAAGCGAAAGTGAGAATTGAACCAGACATTGTACACTGCAAGCTAAAAAGACTCTAAGCTCCAAAATACCAACATGGTTATTCCTGAGTAAAAAAGTGAAAGTTGATGAAGATGTGATGATAATGATGATGGGTGATTGATTGATTCCTCTGCCCCGGTCCCTAGTTGGCAGGCGTTGGTCCTGCAGCCTAAGCTTTGGGTGCCGGTTGTTGGGCATTAGCCATGGGCCCCATTTCAGGAAGCAGGTTCAACCAACTAGACTAAATAGACTAACTATTAGTCTAACCCTGAACTCTGATTTGAGTCACTGAGATGCAAAACTCTGGGAGCAGATTTCAATCAGTTCATTTAACAGTTCGAGTATGTTCACCTTGACTTCAGCGCATGTACTGTGCCATGACTTTAAAAAGCCATCATCAGTGGAGACCTGACACAATTCACCGTAGCAACAGGTTAGAAATAAAGGACCTCGTCGGAAAAATGGAAATAACTGCAGTTGCAGCTGCAAATCAGAGGATGCAGGCATGGGAGGTAATTGCTGCTCGAGTCAGTGCGCAAGCTTTAATGTGTTTTATTCATGTGCGCAATCACAATTATGTCCTAAAACTGGTGGAATAGTATAGGAGCTAAAATTGACTTCACCTAATGAAGACGCAATCCCACAGATGAAAAAATAGCATGGGAGAGACACAGAGAGGAAGAGACGGAGAGAGAGGGAGAGGGAGAGAGAAAGAGACTGAGGACGAGAGGCAGAAAGACAGAAAGAGGAGAGATGGAGAGAACTCTGTGCTGAGATCACCTCCTCGTGTCATCTCCAGGTGTAGGGAGTTTGTCTCCCCTGTGGAGAGAGAGAGCCACACAGACACAAATGCAGAGTGGGGTGCAGGGGCAGAGAGAGACAGTGCACAACGCTTGGGGATCCGGACGATGAAAAACAGAACTAGCAGTGGTGGTTGTGTGTGCATGCATATGTATGTATGTATGCAAAGAGGCTAGTTCCGCCTACCCTCCCTGCCCCCCTACCTGGGGAGTAGCAGCCCGTCACTGAACAAGCCTCTCTGGTTGTTGATGACAGAATGCAGGGGAAGCTACTGTTTGTTTGGAGCTCTCCTCTCTGCCTCTACTGTCACCAGCGAGGCCAGCTCCATGCCAGACACAGAGGTGAGGCTCCTGATCATCTCGTCCAGCCTGCTGGAGTCCCACTCCGTCTCGCTGCACACCACGCAGTAGAAGAGGACACTGGACACTGACCTTAACCAGAAAATAATGACCTTCCCATCACTTCCTCAGTCATTTATTTTATTACATTATGTACATTATTACAGTTCTAAATGAGTTTTTCAAGGATGGAAATTAGATTTTTTTTTATACTCAAAGAAAACGTGAATTTTTGGTGAATACACTTTCCGAGACAACAAACAAAGAGCCACATAAAGAGACATCAAATCTGCAACATGATGAAGATATTAAACGATAGTCTGCTGCATGTGTGAGAACGTGAGATCGTGTCGCATCTTAAATAAGGGCTGACGAATCCATTACAAACAAATAATAAAAAGCCAGAAAAGCAATGAACAGCGTGTAATGTATCTGAGGGTTTCAGCATTCTCATCAGCTTCCATCAGATCTGAAGTCACAACTCAAACAACTCCACCGTCTGTCACACTCAAACACCATCAAATGCGACATGCGCTCAGTTTGTGGCATCTGCAACGGTGTAGCAAGTCCAATCTTCTGTTGGATCCTCCAAAAACAGAGGACGAGATCAGCCTGCCAGGCACTTCTCTATTTGCCGAACGCGTCTGCAGAAAAAGCAAACCTCTCTGCTACGTGATCAGGGGAATATGGAAGTCTGGACTGTCAAAGAGAAGAGGCCGTCTGACTGGGGAGGGATCCTTGTCGGCCTTGTGGAGGAGTTTGAACAATCCCGTTCCGATATTCATGGGAATCCCCATGATGATGCACTCGGACACGCCTGAAAGAGATTCACGGTGAAATGCTGAGACCGAAGGGAAAAAATAGACGTGCCCGAAGAGGGATGAAACTTACCACAGACAGAGTCTTTCTGTCCAAAGTAGGCGGCATCAAAAAGGTGATCAGCGGTCTTCTCGAAGGAGGCCAACATGAGAACGCTCTCCTTCATTTTGGCGAGGCCGAACCTGGTGATTCCCAGAATCTCCCCCTGCGGGGACAGAGCACGTCTGTTGAAATCGCCTCTCATCTGTGGAAAACGGCGCTTGCACCTACTTGTCCACCGGCCGCACCTTGTAGGACATGAGGTCGGCCAGCAGCATGACGTGGCGGCGGTCGATGCTCATGCCGTGGTTCACCATGGTGTACTGGATCTCATTGATGATGGTGGCCCTGGCAGCCTCGATACCCAGGGTTTTCTCCACCTGGAATAACAAACAAAAAAACCAGGCATACAATAGTTGCATAGCAAGTAGCTACACCCCAGATGTGCCTGTAGCAGAGAAGAGATAAAACTTCAAAAGCGGCAGCACCAGCTCCCACCCCTTGCCATGGCTCTCGACAGAGGTGCTACTGAAATGTAGATCTGTCTGCGGTGCCTCAGACTCTCCTCAGACTCATTCATGCGCTTTATTCATCACCTGCAATATTCAAGGACCGACAGAGAAATGCAGGTGTGATGTACCTGAATGCAAAACGTGCTCAAAGAGTCAGAGTGTGAGTGTGTGTGTGTGTGTGTATAGACACACACACACAAAATACTAAGATGTTATAACAGTAGTGGAGAGACAACAATAAAGACAAGAACCTTAGTTTTTCACAGAAAGTCAACAGAAAGTACCATTGCTAACTCTAACCCTTTCTAATAATGTTAAGCTAAAATATTGAATACACACAAAACACAAGTATATACACTATTCACATTGTAGGGTGTGTGGGGAATGCGTGGAGTGGTGAGAATTGGGCTGAGTGTATGTGATGGTGTGCAATCTACCATCCACTTCAATATATAATCCATATCTATAATCCACCTTTTTTTTTCCACACTTCTTTTTCGCCTGCTCTTCAGGCTACAGGTTCTCCTCTCCTTTTGTCTGGCTGTGGGGTGCATGGGTATACACACACACACACACACACACACACACACATTCCTTCTATTCTATATAAACTATTCTCTCTGCTTGTGTCACCATGGACATCTGGGCATTTCACAATTTCCACGTTACATGCACCTCACAGTTTCCATGTCATGTTCTACAGTGTGTCCAGTCCTCCCTTGATGACAGGGCATCTTTTGCCGCTCCAAGGGTTTGATTGCCCGGGGATGGAGAATTGATGCCACCGCCTGCCAATTTCGAAGCAATTTACCTCTCATCACTGGATGGTGGCCACTGACACACATAACTTACCTTTTTTCAACCTGACACCTGTAGCTGGGCAACCGTTAATCTTAGCAACAGCTTCAAATATAGAAAAATGTCAACAAAAACATGCACAATCATGATATATATATATATATATATATATATATATATATATATATATATATATATATATATATACATATACACATGATTTACACAATGACTGACCATCCAACTGAAATTTCACAATCATGACAGCTTAAGGCAATCGCACTACAGGTGTGCAAGTCCAACTTCAATTCGGATGTGCCGAATTGAGATTTATTGTCAAAGTATCACATTTAATCCAATCCTGTCCTTGTAAATAGTAATCAAAATGCACACCTCGACTACTACCCCTACTACCCCCTAAATCATGAAAATCCCCAAGTCCTGCCAATACAGGTAGAGCAAGAATGAGACAGAAGTCGCACAAGGCAACACACAATCTCAAGGAAGTGGATACAATCTGACCTCAAACGGTCTTAAAACTTATTTTTAGACCGCATTGGCTGCAGCAAAATGCACCTCATTAGAGATAATAGTGTCTAAACAAGCGCATTATGTCTGAAAGAGCACGTTGAAATCATTGCTGGCCTAGCGACCACTTATTACGAGGATCGAACAGTGAAAACCGGGCTACGGCCTGTAATGACAGCTCCCTGAGCGGCCCTGGCCCACATTTCATTCACTGCTAAAGGTGTCAGGCCGGTCGATGCGGAGCAGGCCGGCCCGCCGGGCAACACACACACACACACCGGCGTGACTGACGAGGGGGCGGAAAGGGGAATCTAAATCGGGACGCGTGATCCAAGCCGGCGACGGGGGGGGCGGGGCCCTGGAGCGCTACCTCGTAGGTGTTGTTGGACGTGGTCCTGCTCCCGTTGACGCCGTGCGTGGCCATGACGGCCCTCAGGTTGTCGCCCTCCACCAGCAGCTTGTACTTGCTCCTGCCGCTCTGCTCGTCGATGTGGATGACGGCTCGCGACACCTCCGGTATCCCCTGGACCACCACCTGCCGGGAGAGGGCGCACGCCTGTCACGGGCGGGCACTCTGCTCGCCCACGTTGCCCATCGATCTGCTCGTATGACTTGGTTCGCACGGCGCCGTTGATGCGGCAAAAGGGAGTGTGGAGTGCTTACACGAGAGCGGTAAAAGCACACGCGCTCTCTCGGTCATTACACGTCCAAGTACGGAAGGCTTTAAAAAAAGAAAAGCCACAGACTGGTTTTACCCATGTCTGGTTACACAGCTTCACTTCATTTGAGCCACAATCCAGTAGGGCCAAGTCTATGTAAAACAACAACAGTTATAATAATGTCCATAATGCAAGGCAAGTCCCTCGTCTTTAAGTCGGGATGAAAATCTGCTGCAACCAGCCGGTTAGTGTGTGGCCAAGGTCTTATTATAAAAAATAAATAAATCTGTGGTAGTGCACTAAACTCTAGTCATTTGCAGACTGAATGAACAAAATGAATAAATGAAAGGAACCGACAATTAACTGGTAAATAAAAACTTTTCAAAAACGTAAGGGCTCCATAGAGCAAGGGCAGGGTAGAATAAATGTACTAAATGATTAAGAAGAATGAATAGAAAGGCTCAGAAGCTTGTGCAGCTCCTCGCTGGGTTTTTAGCTCTCACTGCTACAAGTGCCCCTCTCATCCTTAAAGACAAAAGGCTCCATACGGGACCCTCTTGATTCAACAGGCATTTCCACCCAAACATGCATGTTTAGACCATTTGGAAACTAAAAGCTGCTCTAAAGTGTGAGTTTTTCTAATCTAATACATCACCGTGTGAGAAACCTTTTCAAGCCTAGATGTAAAAACAACACACGACCCCCAAGAGACGGGTCACCTTGGGGAGATCCTCCTTCAGCGACTGCAGCACGTAGTACATGGAGCTCTTGCTGTTCTCGCGGGGGGACACGCACACCACCGCCTCGCCGTGCATCTCGATGTCTCCGGGCTTGACCCGCAGCTTGGACATGCAGATGGAGTACCGCACGGTCTCCGCGTTCACCTGACACACAAAAGACAGGGTGACTCACGCACGCGTCACGGATCGCTGTATACTCGCCCGGAACACTCATCCCCACCCGCGCACGCATTTTAACATACATTACCATAAAGGCTGTAAGTGGAGTGTCGAATGAAGATTGATTTGTTTTTCAGGGGACGCTACATGGACACCTCTGTCCAGCCGTGAGTCGACGGGAAAATCAGTGCCGTTTGTGGTGTCTGACTCTATACCGCGGATCTGAAGTTACTGCTAGTAGCTGGTCATCTTAGCAGACTGAGAAGAGGAGGAAACCTGGCTGTCCTGAAAGGTAACAAAACAATCTACAACTAATTTTGGTGTTGGTCCTCCTCGGCCGTACAGGCTGTTTCTCTGAATTTTCCATCGCGTCTGAGGCAAGAGGGATAATTATCCGACCGAGACACCAAGTTCCTCTAAAGACACCACAGACAGTGGTGTTTATGTCTCACCCCTTTACAAATCCAGGCCGTGACCCGCTAGAGAGCAGTTTTGCGGCAAAGCCTGTTTGCTTTAGCAAACATTAATCTCCATTTGTGAACCAGAACAAGTCACAGCAAAGGGCACCGACGTCTCCTTCAAACAGCAGGCTGCTCAGCGTAATGGCTGAAAGGAAGTCTTGGCCAGTTCCCGTTGTGCTCCCACCAATGGCTTTGAAGGGCAGCGTGTTGAGTTGGCCAAACCAAAACCCAGAAATATGATCCAGCAGAGCAGACATGGGGCTAAAGCGTGCAGAGCGAGCAGCAGCACCTCCAGCCGGAGCAGCCGTATCCTCTCCAGCGATAACTTCACCAGGATGAAACAGTCGTCGGGCAGAAAAACCTCCTCGATGTACTCGGAAATCTGCGGAGGGCAAGAACAGCAAACCTCGGTGTAATTACGGCTCGGCGCTTCAGCGTTTGCTCAGGGGGAGGCAACGCTGTGGCTCCCCGCTTCATAATAACTGTGATTTATTGATTAAAGAAACAAACACTTGGGATACCTCTCCCAGCAGAGTTTTCTCTATCCTCCCCTTCACCAGCCGGGCGAAGTCTGCGTCGTCTTCCACGTCCAAATGAGCCGTGATGATAGGGGTGCTGGAAATGTGAGGGGAGGACTTAACGCATTATTCACCACAAACCAGGGGCGCACTCATAGCTGCGGCGCGAGGAACATTCCCACGGCCGAGCCGAGCAGATTTCACTTAGCGCACTAATTGAGTCTCTCAGCCACGTCGTCGAGGCTCTTTTGAGCTGCAGATCTCACAGCGAATATGCGACAGGAGAGCTGCCTCCATTCAGCGGTCTCAAATGACTTCTTATTCCGTCTGGCAATAATTAACCAACACCAGCGGCTTCCACACAACACACACACAGACAAAGCCTTGAACATTAAAAGCCTTCTTTTTCCCTTTTTTTTAGCCCTCCCACGCGACACGATGCGGCCTGCAATTAGCCGCCGCACCTGATGTTCTTGGAGGCGTTGATGATCTCTTTGATGCGAGGGACGCCCAGCGTGATGTTCATGGACGCCACGCCGGCAAAGTGGAAGGTCTTCAGAGTCATCTGGGTGCCGGGCTCGCCGATGCTCTGGGCACAGAGCGCCCCCACAGCCGAGCCCGGCTCCATCTGCGCCCTGGACAGAGAGAAAAGGCGTGTTAGGCCAGTCAAAGACAGCTGCGGGAGGGACTTGGCTGCTAGGATTACCATTGTTTCAGATGCTTGATACTGTCATGGAAAAATCTAACAGTGCCACAAGAGTCTATTTATCTACGATGTTGCCTTACCCCTTACCTTATCTTACCTGCTTTGTAAACAAGCAGTAAGAAGTCTGAAGACAGGACAATGTCAAAGGACAGACGCACACTATTCACTCTCACACGTCGTGCACTCTCACACTTGATTAAGGCAACTCAGAGTCTCCAGTCGAACCAAACGTGCACGTTTTTGGACTGTGGGTTGGAAGCCAGCGTGACCGAGGTCCTTCGTGCTATGAGGCAAACGTGCTTACCACTTACTGTGTGGTGTATCTCGCCCTAGTTCTCTTTAGTTCGTCCCACACATGCAACATCTCAGTCTTAGTAGTTTTGTTCTCTTTCCCAATGGTCTAAATTGTATAATAAGCCGAGTTTGCGGTGCACACTGAACATAGGCAATTTAAGGACGGGCGCCATTAGAGAAAGTGAACAAAGATGACTGAGTGTTTGCCGATGCACAGCGGGACCATCAACTTTTCTTAACGGGGCAGGAAAACAAAGGTCGACACAACAATAATCGTTTCAGACGAGACAATCAGCCTGTTTTGGGAACCGTTCATCAAGGACTCTCAGGATCGGGGAGGCGATGTCTGGAAATGCCTATCATTTCTGCAAATCGCTGATTCTTCACAGCGACGTCTTGTTGCGTCTGCTCGAATGCGCGGGAGCAGCTTTGGAGGAGACGGAACAACGCGAGGCCAATCCGTCCCTCATCTGCCGTGCCGCGTCCGCCCTCAGCACAATGGAAGTTCACCGGGGGGGGAAATTATGAGCGGAGGTACTGGCTCATTAGCGAGGACAAAGACGAGGGGCGCTGGACTAAAGGCAGGCGTTCATAGGTTTCATACCTCATGTACTTGTCTCGGCAGGTTTCGAGGAACTTCTCCAGCTGGGTGGGCGTGATGCGGTCCAGCTGATACAGAACCTTCGGCTGCACAAAAAAAAAACACGATTCAGTGAGTTTCAGATGAAACGTCCTATTCAATGCTTTTAAATGAGCAACAATCCTCCGACCTCGCTGGTGCCGTTGTCATTGATGCCGTACTTGTCCCTGGTCTTCTTGATGCATTCTGAGATGGTCTTGATGAACTTCCTTATCTCCTACAGTCAAAGGGAGGGGGGGGCATTCAGGGATGTCGTGTTTAATTGGTCAAGCATTGACTGGCGCATTACGGCACACATCATGCGGTTAACGTCGCGGTTATTCGAGCAAATCACTCCGAGCAATCGTCAGCAGCGCTTCAAGGAGAGCCACGCGTCAAACCAAGCGTGACGGAGAGGCTAGGCCTGCTCAACAGGGGCGGCCAGGACTGGGCATCGATCCCGCCCACCGCTCCCCGACACACCGCAACCACAGTCCGGCATGCTGCGCCACTATACCTCCATGTACTTCTCCGAGCCCGTGTCGGTCAACTCCTTGACGGAACAGAAATGCAGAGGGGACGGAGGTCATTACTGCCAGCACTCCATTACCCGCACGCGAGTGAGACGGTTTAATCACAGGCTTTTCTCTGGGTTCTTTTTTTTTTTCTTTCACAGATTAAACCCTTTTAATCACAGCGTTTTTCAGCACGATGGCACACGGCCAAACGCCAATTGAGACAATTAAACCGTTTCAAACCGTCCACCCAAAAAACACGTTTCCTTTGTCCCGGTGCAGCATGTGGTCGGCTGCTCCTCTGTCACGCAACCTGTAACACTTCTCTCAAGCAGCGACTCCACCTCTGCTGTGTGTGTGTGTGTGTGTGTGTGTGTGTGTGTGTGTGTGTGTGTGTGTGTGTGTGTGTGTGTGTGTGTGTGTGTGTATATATGAAATCATATAACATATGGTGTAATATCTGGTATATAATGTGTTTTTTTCTCTGAAATAAACTGAAACACAGACACAAATGAAAGTTATTATGGCATTTGAAAGGGTTTCCAGCATATGGTGGCATCGGGACGGTCTGCCACCATTTGCCAGGGTAATTCATGGCGTTTCCGTGTGAAGCCGTGAAGCTGCGCGTGAACAAGCTGTGGAGCGTGTGGAGTCTGTGAGCGTGTCGCACCTTGATGTGACCCGACCACCAGATGTGCTCCGCAACCCGCCGCATCGCCTCGGACATAATGAGCTAATTAGCGTGATCATGAACATACCAGCAGACAAGGAAAAGTCTGAGGTTTGCCACAGCTTTTCAACAACCGAGAAACACCTGATGTGAAAGGAAAAACTGCAACCGCCATATGTCGCCAGTGCAGGTGGCTGTTGTTTACCATTCTTACTGTCACGGCGGATGAGCTGTCTCTGAGTTTACAGGGTTGGCAAGATTCGGAAACTTCATCTGAATGAGAATTGGAAGCAAACACAAGGTCTCTTTCCACCTTTCCTCTCAGCTCTGAGTGCCGCGTGGGATGAACGGGTCGTTCCAACTGCAAAGAGGCGCCGAGCCAGCTCGCCACGTCTGTGATTCAAGAGGCCCCGCGTCGAAATCACGACACATTCTCTGTGCTTTCTGCTTCATTCTGCGATGACTGAACGAGTTCGAGGGAACTTCTGGGGAAAGCTCCGGCAGTGCTGGCAAAGCACTTTGAACGCTCTGCGGCGTGATGAGTCGTGTTACCTCCAGGAAGCTCTCCCTGCAGCACAGGAAGTCGGCCCTCTTCATGATAGCATCTGCAGTGAGGATCAGCTTGCTCTGGCTGAGCGTCGGCTCGTCCGGACACGTGTAGACCGCCTGGGGGGATCAGAGGGAGATTATTGGGATCAGACCCACAGTAGCGCCCGGGCTGGAGGGTTAACAGTAATCGATAGCGTCGATCTTCATCGCATCCCAAGCCTCCGCATGAAAAGAATGCAACCAATTAAAGAACAAAACAGAACAAAAAAAACAGTGCTTCTATCGACCTGTATCATCACATTCGCTTGTGCAATGACACTTAATGAGGAAAGAGGAGCGTTTACAACGATCAATATGTCCCCCATTATTCTTTTATCATCATCAAGCCAAGAACACCTTGCAAAACGCCTCTCCAATAAGCAATAATATGAGTCTTAGCACCGAGTCCACTCTTCTCTGCTGTAAACATGCTCCTGGTATCAATCCCCACACCCGCTGAAATGAACACGTGTCTGTTTCCACTGATGGCAGACGGCTCAGAGATGGGCCAGGTGAAAGGGAGTCAGTCCCTTCTTGATTGTAGCTTTAGTTGTAGTTGTATGTCATGTTCAAATGTATAATGAAGAAAGGCTATAAGAATACAAAACATAAAAATATGCACGCTTCACCTAAGATGAGGGAGTAGAGGAGTACATATTGTCAGTCATCATCTATAGACATTAGTATAGATGAAAGTTGTATAATACACAAGGTACAGACACTTGTAGGAATCGGTAGGATCCGGGATAATGTGTGAATGGGTGTGATGGGGGTTAAGAGTTTATAGCTCTGCTGTCCTGGGGGAAGGAGTTCCTCCTCAGACAGACAGGCACGAGTAGGGCAGCACACCTATCAGTGAGAAAATGATAGAAGAACTATAGAAAGTGGATGCACTAAGTGATGAAGTAAACCATCAATCTCAGTGTTTTCCAATTAACAGAGAGGGTGAGAGAATCTATTCTGAGCCACTGAGGTCTGCACTCTGGACCGTTGAACCATTTTAGTGCGGAGAAAAATCTATCTGCACATTCCTGTAAATCTGCTCAATTAATCAGGCTCTTTAATGCAGAGTGATGGTTTTTTTTTTTTAAGAAAAAAACATTTCGTACATTTCAGGGTCACAAGGTGCCACTCAGGCTTGTTTGTACAGGTGTTTGATCTCAAAGAGCGCCCAGACAGAACTAATTAAACCCAAACAAAGTTCTCTTGCTTTAAAAAGGTAGACACCCACCTTCATCTGACATGACTTACTTGAATTAATTAATATTTGCTTGTGTCAAGGGGGCTTCTTAATGGTTTCCAAGTGGTCACTTTGGTCTCACGTGCAAGACTTTACAACATTACCGCCTGTGCTGCTGCTGCTGCTGCATCTACAACGTGTACGTATACTGCACAGCGGAGCGGCTCCGAATCGACGTATTTGTGGGCGGGTCCATACGCTGTTGGCGCCACCCACCCGGATGTTGTCGAGGACCCTCCTGAACTCCAGCGGCTCGTCCTTGCCCTCCATGGCGGCGGGGTCCAGCCCGTCGCCGCCGTAGATGAACTGGATGATGTCGCCGGTGGAGCTGCGCACCGTCAGGTCGTACTGCGAGCACAGGTCCTCCAGAGACTTCACCAGGCGCCTCTGTGCAGGCACACACACACAGCGTCGCAGTGACTCATGTGACGGGGGGACGGTTTACTTCTCTAATCTTTAGACGCGTGGTGCAGAGCAACAGGCTGAAGCACCGAAACAGAGCTGCCAATTAGAGCTGCAACGTGTTGGCATAAGAAAAACAGCTTCTGTAGGCAATGGAGTACAAGATGCGTATGGGCATTTTCTCGCTTTATTTTCCACGCTACTTTTTCATGCAAAGCCGTAGGAGATGAAGATTAAAAATTAATAAGAAGCCGTTACAGCTGATAAATACAAAACAGACCTTGAAATTGGCTTTCAGGAGGAATGTGTAAATATCCCAGCCTCAGGGAGGGGGTTTAAAAGAGAAAATCCTCAGACATTACCTGCATGTATCCAGTCTCGGCAGTCTTCACAGCAGTGTCCACCAGACCCTCTCGACCGGCCATGGTGTGGAAGAAGAACTCGGTGGGCGTCAGGCCGGAGTAGAAGCTGTCGGCCACGAAGCCTTTGGCGGCCGGAAGCTGTGGGGCGAAACGTGACCGGGCTCTTGCTAACTGATCTTGGTTTGTAATAGATTCTTTTGATATTGTTTGACTTGGCATTTTAAAGAGAGTGTCCAAGCGCGTACATCTCGGCAAACAATTCAGACAATACAACGCGCGTGATCCCCTTTGGGAATACACGACGAAGTAATTACAGGAACAAATCTGATCTTACTTTGGAGTGTTTTTCGAAGTGAGGTAGGGAGCGGTTCTCAAAACCATCAGGCACTCGAGAGCCACTTATAGCCTGCTGGCCCACACAGGCAATCATCTGAGAGATGTTAATGAAGGATCCTGGGTTCACACAGAGCACAGGGACAAAAAGGTGAAGACGTGACAATGGATGAGAATGTAAACAAACAGAACAGTGCACACGGGAGTGGTGAGGCATTCATCGCAGCAGCAGAGTGCTCCTGCATCTGGTCTCAGACGCAGGAGCACATCATCAATATGATTTAAAGGATGGTTCATTTACCCACCACACACCTGAGCCTTGCTAGGCTACTTTCAGCTCTTGGAAAGTTTATCAAGAAAAAGAAAATGGAGCAAAGAGAACAACATGTTTGTTTTCTCTGTCTGTTTACTGCTTTTCTGACACTGAGGCTATTGACACTTTGTTCGGTATTCGGAGTTCAGCTGGAGAGAGAAGACCCATTTTCTGTGTGCCACTTTCAGCGCGGCTCATGGCCGGCCAAGTGGGGGAGATGGTGAAAAGCGCGAGGCGGAGGCCACACTGAGCGCTGGGAGAGAGCGGCGCACAACTCCTCAGGAGGTTACTCTGCCTCGGCCGCGGGCTGACAGCGACGGCCTCCAGCTCATACCGGACTCAGACTCCTGCTGCCTCCGCAAAGGGCTATGTGAGAAATCAGTGGTCCCGTTACCAAGAGAGGTCACCTGTCAGCTGGCCTGTGTTAGGATTTGTCGTCAAGGTGACAAAGTCTCAAGGACGGGAGATAATCCCGGAAAGAGGACATGTGCCACCGTGGCCGTGCATTTTCCCGGGTTCATTCATTGCGTGGGGAGAAAACTTCTGAAGCCAGCCATAGTAATTACGCCTCATTATTGGCTCCTGCTGGCGGGCTTACCTTTGGAGCCGCACAGAGCCATGATCAGGGGACTGTTGCTCTTGTCGAGTTCCCGGAGGCAGGCGCTGCCAGCTCGGTCTCTGATGACCGACAGCTCTCTCAGGATAAGAGCCTGTGGACAGACAAGCACACGGGATACAATGGGAATACAAACAGCCACCTACTGAAAAATGTTACATATGTGCACAGTGCATTATATGCTCTGCAACAAGAGGTCAAGCTGAGGCTAGCATTTCACATTTCTTCCATTCACACGTGTGTGTGTGTATATATATATATAAATATAAATATGATCTATCATTTTCGCAGTAATTATAAGTTCTACCGATCCCATTACACTCTGATTGCAGACAAATAAACTACCAGTACTGCGAAAACCCCTGAACAGGGTTCAAAGTGACATGTACAGTTTTCCTTTATGAGCTTTACTGTTTGAGATGGGAACAATAGCAGAACGCGTGGGATGCATTTACAGATGAAGAGACACTGAGGCGTCACATACGCTTGCTCACGATATCTCAGCATCGACCATTCACTGCCAATTATGGACACTTTCATCCATCTCCAAGTAAGTCAGACTGAATAACATCTACTGCCCTCGATAGGATTCTTTGAATTTCACTACATTGGGTTTAGTTTTATGATGGTATTCCAGGACTTTCAGGCTTTTGTGCAACACAGTCAGAAAACTATGTGCGACATAGTTTTCTGACTTGCAGAAAGATTTTAAAGATGCAGTAAAGCATCTGTTTACTGCGGCCCTGGGTCCCAGGTTTTTCACACCTACCTCCAGGGTCTCCTCCGCTGTGCAGCCCGGCTGCTGCTGCAGCTTTCCAGTCTGCAGAGCCTCGATGTACTCGTCACACTTCTTGTAACCATCGTCCAGCAGGTCCTGCTTGGCCTTGAGCAGGCCCTGACCCGGCGTCACGTCGCCGATGCCGATGGAGAAGCCACGGTTGGCTGAGAGTTTGGGAGTGAAACGCTGCAGTCAGAGCTCATATCTCAGTTGACACTTTATTACTCAGTAATAAAGTCCTGGGTTTAGTTCTGCTAAGACCGGTACTTTGCGTCCTAGTGCATCGGAAGAAGCAACGTTTCGATGATCTGAATTTCTCTTCCTCATGCGCACCAGCGGGTCGTACAGCATATGGTCAGAGATGGCAGTTACATAAAGGGGGAACGGATGCAGTGTGACACTCACAGAGGTAGACGGGGGCGAGGCGTGCCAGGCGCGACATGGCGTTGGCGGCCTCCAGCTGTCCCCAGTCCCTCAGCAGGATGTAGAAGATGTTGTTCTTGGAGCCCGATCCCAACGTGCCTTTGTCCATGCTGCCGCACATCAGCTCGCTGTTGTGGATCACCACGACTGTGAAGTGGCATCATCATCACCATCATCATCATCATCATCATCAGGATCCAGAGTAGGAAAGTTTCAGGGACAGACACACTGGGCTCTTTTAGAAGGTCAGTAAAGGCTGAAAGACCCTAAAGTGTATCCTCTATAAGTCTGCATAAATTAAAAAGTTCCAAGCAAGAGGGCAACTTGGCACCATCTGTCTCATTTTGGCATTTATTAGACCTTTTTGTGCTTGAATATATTAGTTATGTTAATATCACATTACCCAGCTCCTTTCCATCATGACATCCGTTCGGACGGCTCTCATTCCAAACTCACATGAGTCGTTGTGACAGAGGTCCTCTCCCTTGCCGCAGTACTGCTTGCCCTTGGTCCTCAGGTTGGCCTTGACCGGACATTCCTGACTGGGCTTCAGGATGACACTGAAGATCTGCTTGCCGGTCCACAGGGCCATGGGCTGGCGGACACAGAGCACGGCCACGTTTCAGAGGGCAGCCGCACGCGCGCCGTTATGTAATGAGCTCTCGAGTACGAAGTACCTTCATGATGGCCGGGCGAGGCAGGGAGACCCTGACTTTCTCGTCTTTGCCCACAAGGATGGATGCCACTATCTGGCAGGCTTTGGCGCGGTCAAAGAAGGTGTCCTTCAGCGTTAAGAGGTAGGCCCCTGGGGAGAGAGTGCATCATTAGTGGTCTCGATTTTAACCCATCTGCGTCTGTTTTAACATAACTTTATTTAATCCACATTGAGGGTAAAAAAAAAAGTCTCAGCAACTGAATAAAGCTGGTTTAATTCTTAATCATTACTCATGGTTGTAATAATAATCATATTAATTATTAGTTTTAAACAGAAAATTGAGAAATAGAGGAGCCAGAGACAGGGTTAGACATCACGGCACTGACCTGTCAGAAAATCTTGAATAGCAGCAATCAGAGGTTCACCATTTCGTGGAGTGACAAGATTAGCTTTTGTCTGATGGAAAAAAAAGAGACATAATGGGCGTCAATCAGCCAGTCCATTTTCTCCTGATAATACCGCTCCCCGAGCCTGAAAGGCCCACACCGAGCACTGTTTGAACCGCAGGGACCACGTACCCCCATCAGGACAAGGGCCTCGGCTTTGGCTTCCTCGGTCTGGGGCAGGTGGAGGTTCATCTCGTCGCCGTCAAAGTCGGCATTGTACGGCGTGCACACGCACTCGTTGAAGCGGAAGGTCCTGTGAGGTTTGACTCGGGCCTGGGAAGAGAGCAGTCCGTCATCTCGACGAGAAGCCGATACAACAACACCGAACTTGCGGGGAGCTGAATTCATAACATATAATGAAAACAAAGGCACATTAACGTGCTTGCCCATGAGAAGCCATTTCAGCCACGAGAAATAACTACAATTTTCCATTTTCACACCGATCTGTCACAAATCCCTGTGACGCACCTGAGCATGATCAGTGACTCAACTGGAGATAATAGTGGATAATTTCAGTTATTACGGGAGCGTTCAGACTCCTTCAGCTGTCATTTCCCCAGCTTTCTTTTTCCCCTCCTGTTTTTCTAGCGCATGTAATTGGATCACAGCTTGCATGGACTGCATAGGTAGAGTCAGCAACCTCCGTCTCTGGCCTGAGCCTGGAAATTGTTTGTCCAGGACAGTTGAGTTAAAGAACGTGGCACGAGTACGAGGATGAGAACATCTTGTGACGCTGCGGTGATAATCTTTAATACCCGTGGACGAGAAGGCGAGACAAGCTCGGGCTGGACTCACAATGTGGGCCATGATGCTGAGTTTGTGCAGGGACGGCTGTCGATTGAAGAGGACGATGTCTCCGTCAATCAGGTGTCTTTCCACCATGTCCCCAAACCTCAGCTCCTGGGCGATCTTCTCACGGTTTCCGTACTTTAAAAACCTGCCAGACAAAACGTGATGAGTCACGTCCGGGGCTCAGCCACATCGGGAAAGAAGCAGTTCGATCCATTTCAAAGATGACCCTCACCGTTTTATCTGGGTGTGACGGGTCTGGATGAAGTTGGCCCCGGGGTGGACCTCGGGACCGTTACGGACCAGTTTCCTCATCAGCTCGATGTTGGCTTTGTTCACCTGTGACATATTGACACACACTTTACATTAGTCAGGGCAGTTGTCGTTGAATGCATTCATTGAAGTTGTGGTAGGCAGCGTTACCCTTTCTGGATAGGTCAGGATTTTGGCCACGTGCACCGGGACAGCCACCTCGTCGATTCTCAGGTTCGGGTCGGGAGAAATCACAGTTCTGCCAGAGAAGTCCACTCGCTTTCCCGAGAGGTTTCCTCTGAAACGACCTGAATTCAAACGGTAAATAAACCAGTCAGTCTGTGATGAATCCAATGTATGCCTAGATAACACAAAAATAACAACAGAAAGACCCCTGGTTCAAACAAAACAGACTGGATAGTTTTTCTCAAATCAGGGGTTTGAAATATACACCATACCTTGCTTCCCCTTGAGTCTCTGCACGAAGCCTCTGGTCCATTTCTTAGGTGCCATGTTGAGGGGGATGCCCGAGAGCTCACTGTTGATGTAAAGTGCACACTGCAGCTGCAGGAAGTCCCAGTCCTCCATGATCATCTGGGTCTTTGCTCCCGTCATACGATGCTGTGTGGGAGGGGAAGAAAAAAAAAAAAAGAAAAGCAGGTCTAATGGCATTTAAGGATGATCCGCAGCACAGTCGGTGGAATCTTTTATTTGTTTCATAGAGGGATCGGTATCAGCAGCCGTCAACGCTGAACCTTTTTGATGACGTCGTTGAGGAAGATGATCTCGGTGAGCTTCATGGTGAGGTCGTCCTCGTTGGTGCCCGACTTCAGGTCGCTGACCACAGAGGGCCGTATGCACAGGGGGGGCACCAGGAGGCGGGTGAGGATGAGGTCTGCAGGTTTCCCAGCCTCCGGATTCATCAGCAGCAGGGGGATGTCTTCTTGGGGAATCCTCTTGAACAGGTTGAGCACCACCAGGGGGTTCAGGTTTTCCTACGAGCGGCAGTCGTGGCAAAAAAGTTGTGTTTTTTTGAAGTAATATTGACAGTCATTCAAGGCCAACTATTTGCATTTGTTTCATCAGCGTTTTTTACCTGAGCTCTGCCCAGCAGAGGTTCCACTAGCTTGTTGTGCTCGATGGCGATGTCGAAGGACTGCATGAATTCTGTGACAAACGGGTCCACCACCTTCTTGGTCGTCTTATACTTCTCGTGGATGATCTTGAGCAGGCCGCACTTCTTCACTGTCCCTGAAGGGCGACAGAGACAAAGGAAGATGACTCAACCTGCCGCCGACAACCGTGCGGGAGAAATGCCAGCGTCAGTGTGGTAAATATCAGTGTGAAGAGAGGTCCTCAGTCACCGTTGAAAGCGGAGCAGTTCAGACAGATTGTCCTTTTGCGACATTTATCGGAGATCTTCTTCTTCAGGCCTCGCTTCTGCAGGTAGGCCAGGTTGGGCCTTTTCAGGTTATCCATGAACTGTAGTTTCTCTTCTTTAGTCAGCATTATGCCGGAGCAAGTCTTGCAAATCATCTGGAGACAAAATACCAAATCACAATGACATAACAGTAATGCACGGCAAATAAACCTCTAAAGCTTGGAATTACGAGTACTTCATTTTACAGCCATTATTTTAGAGTCTTTTACAGCCATTCAAGATAGGTTATGATAAATCTGTTTTACATATTATTTATGCACATTTCAGACTTGATATTGCGGCAAGCAGCAAGCACAGTGTGCACACTGATAGTCTAGTGACACCTAATGGACAAGTGATATTTCAACACCATTAAATACATTCATTATATATGCATATTCTTGTTCACTGTATGAAAATTAAACCTCTCTCTATTGCCTTCTCCAACCATCTCATGTAATTTTCCCATAGACTGCGAACTTGCCTGTAAAATTCCGATGATGGCTTTGAAATAGCCAACATGGAAACATGGCAGCTCCAGATCCAAGTAGCCGTAATGTCCCAAACAATCTGCCAGATTCTTCCCACAGGTCAAGCAGGGTCTGTCTTTTTCACTGGTGCCCTGAGGGACACATGAAAGCACAAAGTTAAACTCTCTTAAGTTGGTCAGCAGCTGGATGGCGTCTTTGGAGACCAGTCCTGTGTGTTTTAAAGTAAAGGAATTCAAAGAAAATATGCAAAGAGAAGATAAATAGAACAAATGGATTCACCAAAAACCACACACATGTGGTAACAAAATGGAGGAAAACCCAAAAAACCCAGCAGCAAAGTACAACATTCATCAGCACATTTCTTTCAGGGCTCCAAGGTAGATCTGTGGTTTGCACTATCACCTCATTGCAGCAAGGCAGACGTGCAGACTTTTCTATTTGGAGTTTGCATTTCCTTCCCCATGTGGGTTTTCTACAGGTACTCAAGTTTACTTCCACAACAAAAAACATGCATGTTTAGTTCAATCAGAGGCTGAAAAATGTCCCTTGGTGTGACTGTGACCTGTCCAAGGTGTATTCTCTGCCATCACTCTATATATGCTGGTAGAGGGTCTAACAGACACATGAACATGTAATGTAATGCAATGCAAGGTAATGTGATGCCGTGTGTATGTGTGTGTGGGGCCAGGTCTTACCATACGGTGGTCCAAGACACCGTAGGACAGAGGGGTGTGTTTGGTGTCCTGGCTGTACAGGTTCTTGCTGACCACCTGGATGTGGGCCTGCTGGCGCATCTGCTCTGCAGATTTCATCCCAAAGCAGATGTGGCTTCTGTAAACAAGGGCAGACATTGACAGCACACAAACCAATGGATTAACACCTTTAAATGATTACTACAGATTCATGTCTGATCAGCAACAGCTCTACCGAGAGGTAGATTCTATAGCTGATGTTTTGTTTATAATACAGATTTACCCAGCACATCTCTCTGTTATAACCATACATGCTTTAGTTCATGCACCTAGAGAGTAAAATAGCTCTGACACATACTTTACGAACGAGGGAAGTTATATTTAACTTGACTGTATTACTTGAAAGTTCATTAGTGCTTTCTGCATCCTCTTAAATATGAATGTTCCAACTTAAACAACTTGTCACTGTGAGCCACACTGCAAGCTGACACCGGCTAACGTGCGAGCTAACTAGCTAGCAGCCTCCGTCACTTTTGTTTCACTCACATCTTTTTGGCCACGTCCGTCTCTCTGAACTGCTCCTTCACCATTTTGGCAGTTTCTCCTTCACAAATTACAACAAATTTCAATATTACTATGTCTTCATTCCAGCAGACGCCAGCATGCTATCAGTGGGTAACACGCAGTGTTGATGACAGCATGTGAGCCGCTACGGTGCTGCCTTTACGGCCGTCTGTAATCTAGACTATCACGCCTAAAATTATCTAAAAGAGAATTTATTAGGGGATACGAATGAAAGCAGTGTGGCCTAAACTAGTGGTATGTATTCTGATTAATTCCCCTAAACTTTTACTGGGACTATTTAAATACTGGGGTGCGTTTTTGTCCCGTAATAGACCCGAACGATAGCAAGAATGGCAAATCAATATAAAGTCATTAACTACTAATCTATTGTTTTATTTTATGTTTTGAAAATTTCACTTGATAAACTAAAATCACGTCGGTCGCGAATCCCCAAATTTATGACTTATTTTGTGATATAAATTTATCTTAGGCAAAACCGTTTGAGAGTTCCTGAAGGCAACACAAGCCTGCGCACAACAACCGCAGGAAAAACGAGGAAGGGAGAGGGAGCTCCCTCAGCATCACACGAGTGCTGGCACCTAGCGGACACACTATGTAACACTTATATTATACATTCATCCAGCCATCCATATCCGCCGTAACCTGCTTGGTAAACGATGGTGTTGCAGGAGCCTAACTCCACACAGAGATAGGGCGAGGGGATGGATACACCAGACCATTGCAGGGAACACACTTACCATTCACTCTCACACTCACACCTGGAGGCAATTATGAGTTTCATTGAATCAGAGTACATGCCGAAAAACCCACACAGACAAAAGAGCTAGCCACAAACTCCACGCAGAAAGGCCCTCAACCAAGTTTTCTTTCATTCATTCATTCATTTTCTTGTCTTAGCACTAACCTTTGACCTCACACCATCAAGTTAGGGTCATTTTTTTCATCCACATCAGAACAGAAATCTGGATACAGATCTACTGTATGTATCCAGATTATATATTATATATGTACAATCATTGTACATATATAATAAATACTATCTATCTAACATTTTAATCATCTGTATGTCTATATATATCTCTCCATACATTTCAGTATGATTACATCAGTGGTGAAGTGACACCAGGAAGCTCTTGAGGCTTGTTCTCACATCTCGTTAGAGGAGATACAGTACATGGAATCCAAGTCCAGTCTATGCAGCCTTTGCTCCTGCCTCTAGATGGCACCAAATGCATTTCCAACGGCTGGAGCTGTAGCTAGGACTGAAGTGCAAGGGCTGAACAAACCTTCTCCTACCTGTGCTGTTTGATGCATCGCCATGCAAGCACTGATGGCGACTGATTAATTTCCTGATGAAGATTTCCTTCCACAATGCGCTTGTGCTGATTAATTGTCCCGTCAAGTCATAACCACCGATGGTGAAAATTACCCGGCTAGATCTGATTTTCCGTTTTCTAATTCTGCTGCCACTTAGATCTACAAAAGGCCTCTAATTAAAAGCTCTAATGCTGTATTCAACGTAGCTATATATCTCCCAGGACCCCGGTGTCTTTAAATCTTTATATACACAAGTTAAGGACACAGATCTGTCTGTGTGCATAAATAGATGTAAAGAACATGAGGAATGGCATTGAGAGACACTTGAGGGATTGCTCCTATCACTGTTTTTCAGCGTATGATGCAGCTCAGCAACCCCCCCACTGAGTGTCTCTTGAGTATTTCTGTGTAGAATCTGTGCATCAAATACAGCAGGCTAATCGTCCAACAATGAGCACACATCCTCATAGCACTCCCTGTGGGGGGTGTGAACGTCTCAGACTGCTCAGATCCAGGAAAACCTGGATCTCTCTCAGGAATTGGAATCCAGGGATTTGGTCACTGTCCCTGTTTAGCGCCGTATTGGATTTAGCCTGAGAAAATGCTCTCATATGAGTTAAACCTCTACGTTTACCCAGTTTATTGGAGCCCTCGAGGTGTGCGATGATCAAATAATTCCATTTGCCAATTTTTAAACCAACTCGAGAGAGAAACTGATAATTATAATCACTGGTTGCAGCCATCTCCAGATGATTTTTTTTCTCCATGTAATTAACAAATCATTTAGCCAAAAAAAAAAAACATCAACAGAGAGCCCCTCTGGTCCAACATAATTTCTACAAATTGCTTGTGGTCGTTGTGTAGTAGCTTTAAATGCACTGTAGGAAAGACTCTATGTGGGTCAGTGGTTAGGGCTGTTGCCTACCAGCAAAAAGGTCACTAACTCAAATTCTGGTTAGATTGAAGGCATTTCTGTGCGGTGTTTGCATGTGTTCTCTCTGTCTATGTGCCCCCAGCCCCCCACATTGGAGACTCTTTGATGGACTGCAGACTTGTCCAGGGTGTATTTTCTGCCTTTGACCCTATGTGAGTGCAATATGCTCCAAGAGACTCTTTTGACATCATTAAGGTGTAAACTGGTTATGATAATGGATGCATGGGAAGTGGCTGACTCTCACATTGGAGAAATGGAGACGAGGGTTTTTTTTGCAGGATAAATGGCTTGATTTATTGATTATCAAAAATCATTTGTTCTTTTAAGTGACTATTAATCGACTAATGGTTTCAGCACTGCACTGCAGAATAAATAAATGATTAGGACCACCTCCCACCCACATACACACACCCACACCAACCTCACAAGACAGGGGAAGTGCTCCTCTCTTCTCACCTCCTCTCGCATCTGATCACTGCCTCCTTTTAAATGGCGCTACTCCCGGTGTTTACACATCATACCCGTTTACGTTATGCAAAACCGTATTTTAGATCAATGTGACCACCATCTTTGTGTAATTAACATGAGTAATTACTGTGCTTAATTTACAGAGCCACCCAAGGTTCATAATGGGGCTGCAAAACATTGACCCATGACAATTGATTGATCCCTCCCTCCTTTAAAACCATGCCCCTGCTAATGACTAAGTAATGAGCAGATAGTGTGTAGCTAGGGTGGCTAATACAGCTTTCACTCTTCATACCCAGATTGGCTGATACCCATCCCCCCTCCCACCTTCTCATCCTCCTCTTCCTCCTACCATGTTTTCTGCAATGGTGTCAGCTCCTCGCTCAGAGGCCCCTCTCCCTCTTCCTCCATGTGTGTTTGCCTGCATGCATGTTGAAGCTCACTGCTCGGTAATCAGCCACACAGACTCGCCTTTGGTGGCGGGAGACTGATTCAATATTCCACTGGGTAATTTATGCAGAACTAATTCTCTACAGGAATGGAAGGGCTTGGAGGAAGGCAGCAAGAGAGAGGGAGAGAGTAACGCGGAGAGGAAGAAATCTGTGGTGAAATAATTATCCCCGGTGTCACTGTAGCAACATTCTGTGAAGTTGATGTCAATAAAATATTGAGCTACACAATCCATTTCAATTTCACCTCAAAAAAGGGATGCTGCAGAGGGTCATGGGGAAGGGGTGGGGGGGTTCTGCAGGAGTGAGGAGCACGCACACATACACATGCATTTCCATCAAACACGCAGCGAGGCGGTGGCTGGCGACGTGTGCTGCTTGCAGACTGGCTGGGAAGCACATCATTGCCCGTAGTCATTTAACTTGTCAAAACAGCAGGGCTCTGTGTCTCCTCATATTTGGATTTAGTGGGTTTGAATTACTGGAAATAAAGTGAAAGAGGATGAGATGAAAAATGAAATGAGGGGAGCTTCCCACGAGAGCTATTGCCAGCATAGTATAGATTATGGTCATTTGTGACGGACGAGTTTGTAATAAGAGCCCTGTGTCAGACAGCATTTGTGTGTGGGCATATAAATAAATGTATATATATATGTATATATATTCCCAATAGATAGATAGATAGATAGATAGATAGATAGATAGATAGATAGATAGATAGATAGATAGATAGATAGATAGATAGATAGATAGATAGATAGATAGATAGATAGATAGATAGATAGATAGATAGATAGATAGATAGATAGATAGATAGATAGATAGATAGATAGATAGATAGATAGATAGATAGATAGATAGATAGATAGATAGATAGATAGATAGATAGGTAGATAGATAGATAGATAGATAGATAGCAGTTCGCAGTTAACATGGAGATGAACACAGGCCATAATGTTTGATCTATGAGACAGACAGCCACCAATCAACAAAACCGGTTGGTGCCATTTTTAAAAATAAATACAGACAGAAACAACACACACCAGACAAGTTTTCTTCTGGACTCGAAGATAATGAAGGCATTCACTGGGATGATCAATAGCTCTTCAGTTCTTGCGGCTATGATTTGTTTCACACTATACGAATCGATTATTGCTGCCACTTGGAATATCATGAAAGAGTCATGTAAAAGGGTCACGTGTGTGCAAGGCTGGCTGAAAAGGGCTTAACAGAAAGAGATATAGCATGACCATAGCCCACATTAACCACTGCATGCAGTACATTGGTGAATAGTACTGTTCCCTCACAACAAGAAGGTTTCCTGTTCCAAACATAGTGGGACCATGGGTGTTTCTCTGTGAAGTTTGTACGGATTCCTCTTGTCTGTGTGGATTTCTCTGGGTACTTTCTCCTGCAGTCCAATGTATGTTTAGGTCAACTGGAGAGTCTCAGTTGCCCCTAGACTTAATTTCAATAATGAATGGTGTGTGTCCTGTGATGGACTGGTGGCCTGCCCAAGGATGTATTCCCTGCCTTCACCCCATGTACACTTAGATATGCAACACCATCACAAAGCAGATAAGATGATGGATGATGGATTGCAATGCCTATATCTGTTCTTTGTGTGTGTGTGTGTGTGTGTGTGTGTGTGTGTAACCAGTACCAGGTTCAGCATTCAAAAGTCTCTACAGTCTCACAGATCTCTCTCTCTACTAACCCTGCCCCTTCAAATCAGGTTTTCAATTAGCACAGAGAAAATTGACACTTTCAGCAGTTGAACACGAAAACAGTCGTCATGTGTCAAACTCAACACTGTGCTCTTGATCAATGAATTAGAAGAACAACAGGAAAAAACATCTCTCTGACTGCAGAGGGGCTTTGAAATATTGATGGGGCATTTAAGGAGTAGTAGGAGTTGGTACCTGACAAAACACAGATGAAGATTAACCTTATTAAAGGTGCTTAAACCTTTGTGTGTAGTGGACCCATTGCATTGCAGGAAGTTATGAAGTGTAACATGATGAAATACGAAATAGGACATGGGAAATCTCATGAGTAGTCACTATTTCTTCTATTCCTCTCATTTGGTTCGATTCATGGTCAAAAATGCAAAACCAACAAAAAATGAACAACGAATGTTCATATTTCAAAGGTTGTAAACAGCTTGGACATTTCTGCCCCTTAATGGATGCAGTCAAACCTTTTTATGTCTTTCTTAATGCCATGCTTATAACCAGAGGCTAATATGTTCGATCTGCTATCACAGCAGGAAATCACCTGTGGTTGAAGTGCCCTTCAGCATGGCACTAATCCCAAACTGCTCTAACAGCAACAGCCCAGGGCTGCGGATGTGTTTGTATACCTTCATTAAATACAGTATACTTGGCATTAAAAGTTATTGCACAAGCTCCTCTGGAATAAAGCCTAAAAAACTACTCACATTTAATGCCCACATGAGTGTATGAATATGGGTACTATTAGATCTTAGATGTTTGTTTATGAATATAGCTTAAAGGGATGTGTGTGTGTTTGTGTGTGTATATGTGTGTGAGAGAGAGAGAGAGAGAGAGAGACAAAGGGCTCAGTCCTGTAACTTGTCATAGGAAGTACAACAAGCTCTCACCAACTAATAAATGTAGGTGCAGCTCCTTCGAATCAATCACGTGTAAACATCGCCAGAAATTAGAAAAGTCTAACCCTTGTTGCAGTTAAGTGAATTAAATAACGCTCACAAATTACCATGACGTTTATTGATCCCCGAGTGCATATTACGCTGCTGAAACAGCAAAGGATCAGATGGAAATAAACACTTTGATATATATTAAACAAAATATTTCCCCTGCCGGCATCTCGTGTTGACTGCGAACAAATTCGGAGATTTACACGGTCGCAGCTTTGCAAATCTGCACTCCAGATGCAGCAGCTGAAAAAGAGCATGGCTGGGTTTTTTCATAAAGGTACAACAACGAGGCAGAATGTGCTTGTAACAGCCACAAGTCCACACGCCGATGAATAATGTTATCGTTTCTCTCTGTTTCTCTGCGGACACCCCGGCGCTCTCCTCCCAGACATCTCATTATTTTGCATCTTCGTCACTCTTATTAAAGCCATATATCTTAACTGGAGGCCAGAGCCCATCGATGCCGTGGAATACATACATGTCAAAACATTAGCTACGTGTGCGAAGCCGCACTCTGTCCTGCACTCAGGAGAGCCATGTGCAAAATGAATAATTTATCCAAATGAATTATAATACCTGCATCTCCCCACCAAGGCTTTTGTCTGAGTGAGATTCCTGCTCACATTTCAGTTCATACAGTTGGCCTTGCATAAACTAGATACCTCTCTGGACAGATTTGCATAGAAACACCCTGCAATGTGGTGAAAAGGGAGCAATTAGGATTCATGACGGCGCCTCCCCTCCGGATGCTCTGCTGCCATGTGAGATGCAGGCAGCTGATTGAAATGGAGGAGCATGGCCTTGTTCATGCGCCTCTGTCTTCCCTCTATCTGTCTGTCCTCCTGGGCGGGTGGGCGGGTAGGTATCAAAGGAGGGGGTTGTGGGAGGGGGGTATGGAGGGAGGGGGGGTAGGTATAGGGCCAGTTCCAGCCTCCAGGTCCGGTCTGTCCACCTCTCCATTGTCGTCGCCCCCTGTGTGGCGCAGATTAGCAGCGACTCGGGGCGAGCCGGAACTTTTGTGAACGGAGCCTGAGGGAAGGAACCTCTCTAGCAGCGGGTTAACAACATCATCAAACATGGTGTGATTAGTAGTTAACGGATGCGGCGGGTCACATTGTGCAGTTGTTTGAAACAGGTGACGGAGTCCTTGCTGTTGGTGTCTGGCTGCTCGGAGCGTGTGGGAGGTGTTTGACACAAACGAGGCTTCCAGCTCGCAGAACCAGGAACAGATGGTGCTGGAAAATGAGGCACCTCTCAGAAGCATTGAAACCCCCTCCAACGACCCCTCCCCACACTCCTCTCTCTTCTCCACACACACATGCACACACACTTGGTTTCCCCCTCTCCACCATAAATGGACCTCTTTTTGCCAGTTATTTAAGAGCACTTGGTATTGCTCATTCAAGTGCAGTGTTTTTCGAAATCGCAACAAACTCCAAAGATTTTACAACAGGATGAGGATGTCTGACTTCTCCTCCCCATGTGGGAACATTAGGTGCTCTGGGTCATCTGCCGGTATGAGTTTTTCTTCACCTGGATGGAGCCGGCAGATGGCGGGGTTTGGTCTGGACCTCTCCTGGGAAAGGCTGCAGAGAGCCAAGGAAACATTCTTGAAAGCACTCGCAGGCCAGGCTCCTCTAATCCACTCTGGATAAATGGCGTTAGAGGAGGGATGCACTTGTATTTAAATGCGTGCAATCTGCATGCCGTGACAGAGTGCAAGTGTTATGATGGTTTTATGGTTTTGGTTACAGAGTTGAGGTATTCAAATGTGTGATGTCAGGTACTCGAGCAAAAATTTCAACAAAACCTCTTTGGATTTGACTGCAAGTTTGCAATAGCTTGAATGATATTGATGTGTAGATTATTTATTTATTTATTAATTGATGTGTGTGTGGCATAGTCCAAAAACATGTATGTTTAAGTTAACTGGAGACTCTAAATTGCTCTGTGTTGGACTGCTGTGCTGTCCACAGTGTATCCATTGTCTTTGGCCAATGTGGGATGGAGACCAGTAGAACCCCATTATACAACACCATTAATGTACAAAGTGGGTAAGACGGTGGATGGATGAATGATGATTTCATTAGAAGTGGGTGTAGGCGTGGTGAAGCCTTTGGTACCCCATTGTCCCAGTGCCGTTTACAACCAATAATAGTAGTTTATAAACTCGTAAATGCTGTAGATTCCTTTATTGGGGAAAAAGGAGCTGTTGTTTGATCTTTGCAGAACGTTTTAGAAGAGTAATGCTTTTTGTTGATGATCTGAGGGATAACGATCGTTTGCAGTGACTGAAATGCTTGTTTTAAATTGAAATTTGTCGATTATATCGAACCAGCGGGGCGCTGATGTGGAGAGCATTGTACAGCATCAATAAAGTGTGTGTACGATTTGTTTGTTTAGGTATTTATTATGCACCTCTAATATTCAGTTCACTCTCTTGCTCACATAGCCTCACAGCTGGAAGCTTTTCTTTCTCTGTGCAGGGGGAAAATGATGCACGTTCAATATTGCAAATGTTTTCAAAACTTGTCTTACTGTATAATCCCATGCATGACACTCACTCACGGTAATGGTTTATATTATGCAAATGGTCTGCAGTAGCAGATTAGGGAGTCAAAGATTCACTGTGATTCACAGCTTATTGTATAATTGGTTGAATAATGTATGCAATAAATGAACAAGTGTTGTCTCTGTGTGAACAAGTAGAGTTGAAACACCTAAATGAGTCATGCGTATGAGAATAAAATGCTTTCGGTTTCTTCCTGTTGTGAATCCTGGTGTAGCTTTTGTGGAGAAGATTTCAGAGATTTATTGAATGTGTTATTTTGGTTCTGCAAAAAATGTGAGATGAATGCAGGCTCCTTTACAGCCTGCCTTGTGGTTGGCTTCATTCGGCAGACTATGGCTTGTGTTTCATTCCAGTCGTGTTTGCTCCCCTCCCGAGCTCCTGTCTCCTGCAGCAATCTGTCTGAAAAATGCATACATAACATCCTGTGAAAATAGCTTTCTGCAGGGACTCCGCTAAAAAGCCGCGCTGCATCAAATGTTCCTGTCATTCTCCGCTAGGCCGAGTTGATGGCAAAACATTTGCATACCGCACGATCCGAGTGATCAGGGTTATGTGAGTGTGTGTGTGTGTGTGTGTGCGCTGAGTGTATTAAGAGCGTATTAAGACACACCTCTCCTCGACCACAGTGCTTATTATTCCATAAAGGGTCAGTTCACCCGATTACAAAGGATATTTGTCCTCTCAGTCTTTGTGGCATTTAAAGGCTTTTCTGTAGAGCCTGTTTCTGCCATGGAAATATCCTTATGATAACAGTAGATGATGAGTGACAGAGTGTGTGGGTTATCCGGTGTAACAAAGATGTTGTTTACGAAAGGAGACATTGCTGTTGAGCTCCCACTATAAAAATCTCCCAGCCCTGTGGTATTGTCTCGGTGGCAGAACATTAAGAGGCAAATATCTCAAAATCCCAACACACAGAACCAACTGCCTGCATGCCTGGATGCCACAACTGAGGGAGAAAATATGTGTTTATATGATTTGCTGTACCCCTTTGCAGGAACATGTTAAACGTATTCCAGTGAAGGGCATCTTGAGTTCAACACAAGCAATTAATAAACATCAGATTGTGTTTATTGACAATATTAAAAAACCTGCACACTTTTAGCTTGATTCATCAGAAGCTTGAGGAATACATGCCCTAATTAAATAATTTCCCTAATTCCACCAGTGGAAAAATAACAACCCGGCTCTCGAATCTGAATGCCATTGGCTAAAAAAAGACAATTAAAGCAGAGAGGAGGGTTATTTCATTACAGACTCCTCTCCCTGGTGGAACAGGAGTGTGGTGGATTCGATTCTCTGGCTGTGATTACCCAGCCCTCGGCTATGAGATAGATGACTATGAATCAATTGTTTTCAAGGGGACTCTCACTGGGGCGTTGTAGTAGTTAAAGACGAGAGGGAGCCTACTGAAAAAACAGCCGGCCTTGGTTAAACAGACCATCAGGTAGTCTCATCGACTGCACGCAGTGCCTTAAATATTCATGCATACATACTTAAGGGTGAAACGAAACCAGCCAAACAAACACCCCAGAATCTGCCACGGTTAAATGAGCAGTCGCCGTGACTGGATGGGATATGTTTAGTCTTGCTCTGTGTCATCCAATCAGGGTTTAATATGCGCCCAAGACAATACTAATCACGCCAGACTGCTCCTCATTACTGGTTTGCGTAAAGCCTGCGAGAGAACTCTAGACCGTGTCTCTGCCATGTTAAAGACCAGAGAACAACATGCAACATCACGTTTACAAGTGCACACCGCGTGAAAGGTCTGCTACGGGAATTAGAGTATTGTGAAGTGTTAAAGGTGACCTAGAATGGTAAGGTGGAGTATTTATCTTTGCTGTCTGATGCTAACATAGAAGTTATTTTTACAAGCAAGCCTTTCTGACTTAAATGTTTGAGCCAAAATCAAAGGCTGAATCAGATACTGAGGAAGTATTGCGTTCTGTCTCTGTTCAGCTTCACCTTTTTTAACTTTTTACCATTTGCTGTACAGTTTTTTTTCCTGCCGTACATCTTTGGCCCTGTATTGACTGTCATTACTCAACAAAGCCAAGGCAGCTCCCATTTAATTTACTGTACCACGTAGAAGCAGTTTTTAGAACTCTCTCTGAGCCCAATATTCAGTCTACAAACAGGATGACTATATAGATCTGTCGCTACCACTTGACTCATCTAGAGTGCACTCCTCACCAATGCCTGTGCAGCTGGTCCCGGCCTTGAGTTTTTATTTGTCTCTGCAGGCTCAGAGATGGATGTGTTCGACTGGAGCAGACCTGGATGGCGTCCACCAACCCACCTCCCCGAGTGAAGTTCTTTTCTCTGACACATTCAATACTACCCCACACTATTGACCTGACATATTGATGTGAAGGCACCCGGCTGCTAAGAGGCATCTGGCCACAGCGTATCGAGCACACAGGCCGGACTGGCACTGCAGCCTGGGAGAGAGAATAACAAGTGAAAAGAAATAGCACAGTAGAGTAATCTCAGAATCAAACAATACAAAATCCAGAGCAGGCAGTGGGTCAGTGAGTCAGTGTGTGAGTTTGAACAACAGGTGGCGCTAGTTCACCAGTTGGCACACTGGAATCAAAGCTGACACACTCAGTGGCATCAGTGTGTTAGGATGACACAGAGTGAATGAAAACATGGGCTGCTACACTGGGCGCAGTGAGAAAAGACATACCCCCCCCAATCCGAGCTGACATACAGAGGATGACACCGAAATGAGCCATACCACCCCCAATGCACACACACACATACACACACACAGACACACACTCCCACCAATCCCATCAGGCTCTTTCCCTCCCCCATCCCCTTGAGGAATAAAAGGGGATTATGTCAAAGCAATTCAATTGTATGAAAGGAGGTAATGAACTCTTCCTTTTATCTATTCATTTGCGTATTAAAGTATTTATTTGTGCCTGTTATCCGCAGATATTAATCAGAAACGTGAGGATGCAAGGATAAGGCACTTTTGATGACAGACAAACTACCATGAGTGTTCAAATCAAGACGATTTCCTTCATTTGTTTTTATCACAAAAGCAGCTCAGTTGTTCATGTTCTCCCATTTTTACTGAAGATGGTGTCTCTGAGGTGGAGACACCATCTCTGTAAACTATTTTAATTGTCCGCACATAGCACACATGTTTTCCAGTCCGACGATAAGACAGCCACTCCTTGTTTAGAGTCGGCCCTGTTCTATTTAGGTCAGTGGTCTGCAGTCCATTTCATGTTCTGTTGCCTCTACAGTGCCTAACTTGCCCAGCAGGCAGGTGCCATTAGAGCAGTTTGTTTGCAAGGTAAGCAGCTATGAGAAGTGACAGCAGCAGAATTACTAATGCACTTTGGCTGTCATTTGTCTCTGAAAGCCCCTGCAGGGAGGGCCTGATTAAATTGATATTCAACCTCCTGCATGTTGTGGGCCCAGGCTTCATTAGCATAGGGTTTAGATGACACAGAGAGAGGGATGGCATTAGTGTTGTAGGAAGCCGTTAGACACTGCGCTGTAACTAATTTTCCAATTATAATGGGTGCCTACAATGTAGCGTATTAATGATTCAAATCACATTATTAACAGAGCATGTATGTTTAAAAATCAAGGGAGAATGTGTGACAAAAGCAGAGGTATTTCACACAGCGATGGTTCACAGGAAGTGTCATTACACATTAAAGGGGATCAAAACAGACGTAAGTCTTGTGCAAGTCAAGTAACACGTGATAAGAAAGGACAGAAATAGCATCCTGTCTATTGTAATACATCATTGTACTGCACAGGTAATATACTGAGGCTCAGGCACATGGGAAAAGCAGCATGGTGATTTTCTGCACATTATCACAAAATATGTTTCCAGAGGTTTGATGGCGTGCGGATGTCTCATAGGATTAGTAAAACCGCTGCAGTTGCTTAGTTCAAGACAAAAGCTAAAAATGCAACAAATGTAAAAGTATGCACTGTGAAATTGAAAATATCTGGCTACAATCCATAAATCTCATCCGGTCTGACTCCTAAAGGGCACATTTTTGCTTTATTTGCATGAATTACAAGTCAAAGGGAAAGCATTATGATAAAGTAAGTCTTTATTTATACATATAAATTGACTTTTATTGTCAAAACAATGTAATCTGGATATTCCTGATTTCCCTCACTTTTCCCGATCACTAAACATGCACAGTGAATGAGTCCATTTGCCACTTGTGTCATACAGTAGCACTGTACATTAAATGCAGTGGGAACCCCGCTGCTCACTGACCTCTCTTTAACCCAAGTGGCTGTTTCATTGGCCTCACACTGGGACAAGCTGTCCATCAAGTGTGCACTCAGTCAGGACAAACGCAGTCTGACCTGAGCTGTTTTTTTTTATGGTTATTTTTTGGGTGGACAGCAGAGCAGGTAAGCCTGATGTTGTTTACAAAAGCTTTATCACTCTGTTTATCCAGTTTCCTGGCAGCACTGACGCACACATTACAGGATTTATCAAGACATAAAAGCAAAAAGCAAACACTCACGGTGTTAATTTTCATTCTGATATGAAATTTCATGCAAATTGGCTTAAATTGTGTTTGCTCTGTTGATGTATGTTATGTGGCATCTAAATAATATCCTTGCCAGCATCTTCTTTTACACATCCGGTAAAACCCTCAGAAAATCCTCAGAGCTCCCTGCAGCATTAGCCGCCTGTTAACATCACAGAACTGTGGTTAAAGCTGTGGTTAGCGCTGAGCAAATATTTAAAGTCACTGCTAAAGACATCATCACCACTGCAAATAAATGAATTGAATTCTGCTTATAGCCTCCACAACCCCCCCTCCTCTTACCTAAATGGATATTAGATCCCAGGGGAACACCTAGTGCTTTGCAATCTGCGCCGGCTTCCTGGTGGCGCTTCCCCATCTCTCTGAGAAGCAAGCACTGACTTTGAAGTCTGTGAAGCTGATGATAAATATGCTAATGTGTCTGGAGGTGACTCGACGTCGCAGATAGCGCTGTGAGGGGAAAGTGCCACCCATCGTTTAATATATGGAGAGAAGGAGGCACAGAGAGAGAGAGAGGCAGCAAGGATGGAGGAGGCAGCGTCGCACTGCTGATAAGGTGCAACAAGGATAAACAATGGGGGTAAAAGAGCACTTAAATTGTTTTGTCTGATTCAAGGCAACAATCTGTGGATATATGACTGAAGGGTGAATTCTCTGGCAGAAATGTGTGTTTTACACTGCAAAGACTATTTGGTTATACAATACATGTCTGCGAGATAACCTCCCTTGGCTAATGTGTGCATCATGTAACAGGGATCAAAGTTGTATCGGCTTGTTGCATTTATTCATCATACGGGCGCCTTATCAGAGCAATGTCCACCCATCCATTTTTCTGTTCAGTTTTTAGTTGAAAGAATAACTCGAATCAGAAATTCGGTTTTTGGACTTATTTTCAGATTTTTTTTCCCCTATCATCTTTGTCAGTTATGACAATACAGTCAGTGACTGGATCTGAGAGCAGTGACCAGTCACACTATCTGACAAGTTGTAAACAAGCCACCAGTTTTTTATCACCCCCCCAAAAAAAAAACAGGAAACAAAGAGTGAGTGTGCTAGAAATGTCGCTAATAATCAGTCATTGTAGTGCTTTGACTGAAAAACCCTGTTAAATTGTGGTTGTGACAAATAAGATAAGGTACCAGGGCGCTCTAACAAATCCAAACCCTTTTGTACAGGCTGTATTAGAAGCTGCAGTCTGACAAATTGCCTCGAGTGATGTCACTGTGAGCCGGCAATGATTGGGCTAAAGAATGAAGGAAGTGTAGCTGGAAAAAGGTCAAGTAACAAGATATATGTTGCGTCCACCCCTATCTCTGCCTGAAGCCTCAGCTCGAGGCTAGGTTAGCCAGTGCTAGCATAACATTCCCATATCTCAGACTGTACCGTTGGCAGGTGCACGTCTGCATTTTAGCACCTGCTTTTATGTAGGAAACCATATCCAAAGAGTCAAAACATTTACCTATCTGATGCTCCTTCTCGCACCAGTTTGTATTTTTTAAAACAAAATACATCCAGTGGTGTTAGCATAGCATCATAACACTGATGTGTGCTCTTTCACCGACTCATGACCCCCTGGATTTATTAAGGAACTGGAGGTGAGTGCCAAATGCCCCTGTCCGGAGCTGTTTGAAACAATCTTTTGAACTATTGAAAGCAAAAAGGAGGGAAGTGATCATCATTTAAATCATGTAAGTGTGACATCAGCTCTCACACTGCCATGAATTATTTAAGAGCGTGAGTGAACCAGATTGAAAGAGATGCATATTTTGAAATAGAAAACTTTCACATCAACCTGGGGCTTAAAAAAGTACATGTGCCAGTTAATGGAATTCTGGAATTTATACATTTCTGCCTCTGGCTCTTTTTTTTTCTATTCTGTGTGCTCCAACAACTGTTTACATCTCTGACTGAGACCTTCTACTTGGCCTTCCCTCTATGTCCTCATGTCTGTAGCGCGCTGAGCACGCCGAGCTGCCGTCTCTCTGTCTGAACACAGATTTGATACCCTCAAGGTGACAGCAGCAGATCTGTTGCAGGTGTCGGAAGCAACATCAGGGTTGTCAGAAAGCATCTCGCCGTGCGGCTCAGATCTATGAGCAGCTCAGACATATTTAGGATACAGAAAAACAGGTAAATACTCAAAATTCTTGGCACACGTCTGAGTAAAATGTTTGGTGAGGATAAAAAAAGAGGTGCCATTTTCGTTGTAAAATCTCCATTCTGCCATCGATTCTGCAGAGAGATCTCATCCTGTATCTCCAGGCGGCCATTTGATTTTAATGCCACAAGAGTCACTCTGCGCCTCAAGTGTGCGCGGACAAGCTGTAGGTGTCACTGTGGACGTGGCTTTGAGCTCCACCAGCCATGGCTTCTGGAGTCCAGAGCGCCACCCAGCCCCCTTTGTAGGAGACATCGTAAGTCAGATGTTCAGAATGCATGGGGCATTGTCTGCCTGGATGTTCGATGGGCTGGCAGCAAAAGGTGACATCTGGTGACTAATGTGCTCAGATGTGAATGCTGCTCCCTCAGTTCTCTGGGCAGCAGCTGCTCCGCAAAGGCATAAATGAGACAGGGGGAGCAAGGGGAGAGAGAGAGAGAGAGAGAGAGAGAGAGAGAGAGAGAGAGAGAGAGAGAGAGAGGCAGGGAGAGAGAGGGTGAGGGGGGGTGGTCTCCGGGCCGAGGTGGGGGGTAGGGCTTGGGCTTGAGGTCTGTATGTGAGCTGGTGTGCACGTTAACCACGCCAGCCGTCTCACTCCAAAGGGGGTGGTGTTTTCTGGGGGGTTGGGTACGTCACAGGGAAAAAAATCAATGACTTTCTGTCTGATTTTCGAGGAGGTGAAACAGGCCGGCCTCCCTCCTCTCTGCCTCTCCAACGTCCGCCGCCCCACAAAGAGACCACACAGATCAGGCCAGGGCCTGTTGTGATCTGCTTTGAGATCTGCTTTGTGTTTCCCGCAGTCAAGCACCTTCCAGTCAGCGGCCAGTTGAGTCACCGTCATCTCAAACGCTCGCATAACGACCGTGTATGCGGTTGAATCATCAGGCTTGACGAGAGGAGGTTAAGGATGAGATGCGGCTGCAGCAAAAGGTGGAAGGGCTCAAACGCTGACTTCATCCAAATTCAACAAGAGCTGGAATCTGGCACAGAGGATAGTCATCAATTTGTCAGATGGCTGTTGCTGCACACTGCAAGGGATTGTTGATGAGAATAATGATGTCACTCTCATATGTCAAGCCAGGAGAAGTTGGGCACGTTAGCATAACGACTGGAAACATGAGGAGACAGTGTGTCTGACTCTGTATAAAGGCAACAGAACCATCTCATCAGCACCTTGAAGTTTCATGATTTTTTTTTTTTATCTCAGGCCCCCACAGGTTTGTGGTTTTTCCTGGAGGCTGGACTAGCTGTCTTCTCCTGCCTCCTAACTCCCGCCTAAAGGGCTAATTGTCTGTAACTCCATATTTATGACCCTGTCCTAGAGTGACAAAACCCACCAATCACCGCCCTAATATTTCACAATATTATGTTATTTTATGTCATACAAAAGGCAAAACCTTATAATAATAGTTTTTGGGTAGCTGTTTCTACCGGATTACAGTCTTTACGCTAGATTAGGCTGATCACCTGAACTGACATGTTGGCCATCTCCTTATGCATTTTTTTTTAATAGTTGCATGCACACCATCTTTCCAGAAAAAAACTTTTCAACCAATCCCTTGTGTCATAATTAGTTTCATTAAAGAATAGGGGATATTTTAGAAAAAGTGACATCATTTGGTATCAGTTGTTGCAAGACATTTACCATTGTCAACAAACTTGACAATAACCTGTAAAACAAGGCATTTGAACAGTTTTTGTTGTAGCTACTGTCACCTGAACACTGCAGTGTGGCCCCCCTGAAAAAAGTCAAGAAACTCTTGAAAGGGATTTCACATCACAGATAAAAACAACATCCTAGTAACGAGGCATCGCTCCATCCATCACACGGCAGAGATTTCCCAGGAGCCAATTGGATTTGGGGTAAAAATCTACCACAATAATGGCTTCATCCCTCTCCTGTCATCCAAGTATCCGAGTCATGATTGAGCTCATGTGAAGTGTTAGGTTGACAGACAGCTGTATGAGTCCCCTTTTCCTTTTTTTGTGTATGGTTTTGTGTGTGTGCATGTGTGTGTGTGTGTGTGTGTGTGTGTGTGTGTACGAGTGTGTGTCTCCTCACCCCAGCTACATTACCCCTGAGGTCGCCTCAGTGTAGAGGTCCCTGTGACCTCCGGGCTCCGTTGCTGTTCTAAATGAGGAGCGTTTGCTCGCAGTGCTCCGGCAATGATCAGGGTTAAAACAGCGAAGAGGGAATAAGATGTGACAGCAAAAGAAAACAACACGAAAAGGAAACGAATAAATAAATAAAAACATGACAAAAATTTACGGCTGAGGTCTGACTTCAAGACTCGATCCGTTAATCACTTGTATAGCGGCACACGTTCATGGTGTTTCTGTCCCATAATCTTGCCAAAATGATTTGTATCCTTTCTTTCCAGCGAGAGGATCACGCGAAACTGGTTGTGGATCAACACCCTCAAACATGTGGTCATTTGTGGCATTCATATGGACATGCTGCTTCTTAGAAGACACTTGAGCCCCACTTAAAAGGCGTCATGGGCTGCTTTCGATTAGGGAGGTGGTGGGCTGCTTTAGATTTGATGAACAAGAAGTGCATATGCATTCCACAAAGAATGTTAATGAAACACATTCCTCCCAGTTTCTCATGGAAACCAGCTTGGATTTAGGGATAAGGAGGTGGAGAGAAATGGGGTCCCCCTTACACCCCCTCCTCAGGGGAAAGAAAGAAAAAAGCTTACGAGATGCAGCAGGGAATGACTCTTCTAAGAAAGAAGGGAAGGAAAATTGCATGGGATGAGAGCGTATTGAGAGACTATCAATGCGTGACACAGTGGGGTCACATGGGCCCACTTATGTGCCGCATTTGTTGTAGCAAGTAAAGAAAATATACAGAATAGTACAAAAAAAGTGGACTCAAGTCTTTTGCCCACAGTCCAGCATCCTCCTTCCAAACACATAAAGAGAATAAAAGCTTGTCTTGTTTTTTGACAATGTTTTCATCTGTATGAAAAGGAATTGAACGTTAATCAATGAAAATTTTAAAGGAAAGCTTTCCAAGAGTTTGCTACACCATAGTAATATATTTCTTTGTACAGTGACATGGTAGATAAAGGTAAGTGGAGCTGTCTTTAGTACTTTTTCATTTCAATACATGGATAGAGGATGTGGATACGCAATAGTCATTCATTTTTCTTTTTTTTTTACAGTCACTCATTTTCTTTTATATTGTGGGAAGAAACCAGACAAAACCAGCTGACCTTGGTCAAACCTGGGATTTGAACCGAGTAGCTTCTTGCTGTGGGGTATATCTGCTACCCACCAAGTCATCCAAGCCACAGCATGCTGTATGTCATCAATAATTCAGATCTCCAAAACAAAACACGTTGACCCCTTTGCTCAAGTTCAAACGAGTGGCTCTGCAATACCTGGAAACAATTTCACCGTTTTTTTAAAGACAAGGAAGAACAAACGGCAGCTCACTGATGTGTTTGAGTGAGAGACCCTTTGTGAAGCAGATCCAGGCTCTACATGCTGTAACTGCAATCTATTAACATTCATCCTGGAGGACGAGTTGAACAGTGATGTGTTGGGCGCTTTGCCCGAGAGCACTTCAGCTGTTGTTCACTGCCCAGGAGCCGTGAGGAAATCCCCAGCTCATCTCCGCCTGCAGTGACCCAGGGAACACCTCAAGTAACAGGGCGGTAAAAACAAGTTTGTCGGATTATTATTTCAGTGTGAACAAAACAACAGGGCTTAATATTTGATTAGCTGAGAATTAGCACAAAGATATTCTCACTCGCAGCCAAACAAACCAACGATGCCGTCCCAGTGACATTTTTTGTCAGATTTATGTTTAATTGAAACGATTTATGATTAATGTGAATATCAATTAATATGAATTATTGGAGACTTGATTCAATTCCCTTTTTTAGTCCTCCCCCTAATCAAACTGAACTCTTTTTAAACAGGATTTTCAAGGATTTTCAGTATTTCTTTGTGTCTTTCAATCCACCTCCATTTAACTGTTTATGTTTGATGTTTATATATATATATATATATACATATATATACAAAAGGGTACAAAAGCAGGCTTAAACATCTCTAATGAGACATCAGTCTATATTTTACTCTTCAATGAAACATATGAAGGGTTTATATCTGAAATTCTGTAGAAAATGTAGAAAATGCATCAGATTTCTTCAGGAGGGCATGGACAAATGGCTCATCTTGTCATTTAACTTGGAGGACTTGTTGGGTGAGTCACTTGAAGACTCGTCTCCCACACTCTGAATCACTCAGATCAGCCCACTGGAAGCACTTTTATATTTGTCTGCTGAAGACACCGCATGGCTATCTCCCTCTGCATTGCAGCGTATGCTGCTAATGGAGGTATTTGGCACTTCTTTTATTTTTTTTGTGCAAAATCTATCTGGGCATCACAGAGACTGTGTGAGGGGTGTGCTTCATGTATGCAATCTGCAGCACCTCCTTTAATTAGAAAAGAATTAATTATTCTGAGTTTGCATAACAGAGAATATTTTCGGTCATTAAATATTATTAGTCATGCAATTAAAGCTGTGCCTCCAAGCCAGTGTCAGACTTTTATGGAGCTTCTCTCTCTCTCTCTCTCTCTCCCTTTCTCTCTCTCTCTCTCTCTCTCTCTCTCACACACACACACACACAAACATTTTCTCGACTGTCTTGTAGTCTAAAAACAGACAGAAAGAACAATGTTGACCTTTCTCCTCTTTTTTTTCCGATTTTAGTGACAGTAGCAGCGCCCACGTTGTTTGGTGCTGGCTGTCACTCAAAATGACAAATTATACTGAATAATACTATCAAAACTGTGTTTCTGATGCCCTGTGCCTGTCCTGTGATCAGGCTTTCATCAGGCTGAAATGATTTAGCAGGAAATCATCTTGCGGACAACACTGGCGATAAACTGATGTGTGTCTCAGTGTCTAATCATACTTCATTGAGTAGCTCTTATGAACATACCTATAGAAACCATATATAAACCGTTCCAACAGTGGACACAGGAAATTACTTGGCTGACATATACTTCACTGTATTCTAGCGTGTGCCATTGTGTATCTGTAGCCATCATGTTTGAATAATGGCAACGGTATTTCCATTAAACTGCTCTGCATTCATTTTGCTGATCGAAGAAGTGTTTTCATTACAGGCAATCACGGAGGCTTCTATCTGATGCAAATGAGACACTTTCCCGATTAATGAATCATGCTGTTGGTTAAAAACAGGCTCGACGTCGCCTCTGACAAATACGATGTTACAGCGAGATTATTGACCTGCTCTGATTATTTTCTTTCCGTTCCATTGACCTTTCCTTTGTGCTGAATATACAGTCGGGCCATAATGTGCTGCTTTAGTACTTTAACTCATCAATCATGTGATCATTTCTACAGTGTGTCCAGATCATAATTTTATTTACCAGGAGCACTGTAATGCTGTATTGATTGCCCAACCATTAGCATTTATACTCCCATCAATAGTAAAAAGTAGCTTTCCTCCTGCTCTCTGCTTCACTCTGCCATGTGTTAGCGGCTATAAATGGCCATGTTATTGAAAATTCCTTTTTCCTCTCGGTGCAGAAGGGGGGAAGAAGCCAGCCAGATCTCTATTAGCAGACTGGGATTTTCTCCCATGTGTCACAGTGAGTGTAATTGCAATGTCACACTTCAAGGACTTCATGTGGGTGGACGGTTGGTCTACCAGAAGAGAGAGGACTGTAGTCAAAATACCAATTAATGAAGGCCAGAGAAATATGACCTGAACCGCTTCAGGTCCGTACCTACCAATGGCTGAGCCTGTCGATTGAAATTGTATCCCATCAGCCCTTGGTCGTGGGTCAGCGCTCTGTGTCAGTGTTGGCAGATTACACTTTCCTCTTGCTGGATTCCTGCTCCTGCCCTTGAGCACAGAACCAGGGGTTCATCCTGCGCTGACTTCCTGATGATGGATTCACAACTTTGGAGAGAAAATGAACTCCGGCTCTCCAGAAAATTCTTTGTAATATTATCATGCAAAGCGCCGAGTCAAGCTGCACCTCGACATTTTTCACTATTACTATGGTCTCCTGGGGAAATGCATCCCTCGGCGGCTTTGCGAGTCAGCTATGTGCATTAGGTTCAACAATACCCCTCGTGCTGCTTTCACAGAGACATGGTTATGGCCCCGGTTCCGGTTCTAGGGCTTCACAAGCTGCTCTCTGGCAAACCAGCCCACACTCAGAGGCAGTGCCTTTTACATGGGAGGCAGAACTAAATTTGACTGTGGCACTATGGCTGCAAAAAAAGAGATCACAGGACCCTATTTTTTTAAAGCTATGTCTTGTGCTGCACTGTATAACAGTTGTCAGTTACAGATCAGTCTTGGATCAACAGGCTGTTGTTACGGTTTAGCCTGACATTCAACAGCCTTTGCTAGATAACAGCGTGAGAGAAACTGTAGCTGTTTGTAGAAGCAGCACACAATCTGATTTCACAAAGTAAATGTCATCGCGGGATTGACTACCCATTTGTTTGCCAGGGATCAACATTACAACCACCCCTTTACATGGTGAAATCAGATCATGTTTACTCATGCATGCCACTTAGGACCAGCAGGACCTAAATGATGGCAATGACCATCTGAAATTTGGAGTACGTTGACCCAGCTTGAAATTGAAATTGTAATGGAGGAACAGTTTGACACAGCGTGATTCGCCTTGGCACAACCAAAAGCCCCAGTGGAAAAACCTGTTGGAAGATCTGCCCTCAGAGATGGCACATCCCAACCTTGGAGCTTGAGCGATCCACCGCTGCCCAAATTAATTACTAGAGCGGGCTGTGACCTTGCTCTGATCTGGCGTCAGCCCCATTTTGAAATAAGTCACCATGACACATGGCACCCAGTGAATGTCAGACACTGAGACTGCTTCATACTTCATGCAAATGCCTTGCTCTTGCACAGGTGGAGAGGCCACAGTGTGGATTCAGTGCCATGCAACAGATCCTTGTAAACAAGCCAGGGAAGCCTCCAGGAGAAAGCTTCTACCTGGTGTTTATACCTGAAGCAAAGGTAAGTGAAATGTGCAAATGAAAAACCCCTGACAGCAAGAAAGAAGTTATCACCAATTCCACAGCTGCATGGCCCCTTTGTTATGGCTTTACACTTTTTTATATAGAGTTCTGTCTCACTGCTCTTATAAACCTCATTTCTAGAGGCAATAAGCAGCTGTTTTCTCTAAAACAAACACTCTCGTAAACTCACTGTACACTGCGTGCTCAGGACCAAATGGAAAACTGACAAAATCAGTAGCGAGCTAATCCTGACACTGGAACATCCAGCAACAATATCATTTTTGATTCTGAAGAGTTGGAGAGGACCAAAACAGAGCAAAGACATTGACTCAAAAGACTGTTAAAAGTAACGGTATAATTGCTAAATGTCTGCTGGATGTGCTACAAACTTGTGGGAGACGGAAGAGGAGGAGACCCTGAAACTAGAAACAAAAAAATATTTTTTCCATTTGATAATAGTGCGTAACTCTGTTTACTTAAATTCAATAAACATGCACGTTCAGACAAACATTCACAATGAACCATGGGGACTTCTAGAGCTCAGGTTTGATGTTTTCTAATGCATGTTTCTGTGGAAGTATATTGAACTCATACTTTGAAAATGGAGCAAGTTATCTACTGTATTCACCATTAGACAAATTGTTCATTTAACGCTCACTGCTGTGACTTACCCTGAAATGGAGGTGAAAATACATTTGTTGACTGAGTCTGGATTCTGTTTCTGACAGCTGGGGCCCATTATGACATGAAATCAGAGCCTCCTCCGGGTCCACCGTGAGGACTCTCGCACTGCCCAGTTATCAAAACACAGCATGGAATCCACTTAAGCCGTGTCACTGGCAGCGTTTCAAGTCGCCACATGTAAAATAAAGAGAAAACACAGAAATAGTGGGAGGCAGTGAAACCATTTCCACTGTAGCCTACAGCTGTAATTATAAAGGTTAGAATGGAAAGTGATGGCAAAAGTAGGTGGGGTTTAACTTAAACTGCAGAGTTAATAAATATCTTAAAGGAATCATTCTGAGTCAGCGTTGGCATTTACGTCCTGAGCTAAACGACTGTTTGATCTTTCCCTTGCGTGAGCCCCAGTGTTATTTGTTGTTACACGATAATAATCGTGTGCAAATAGACTAAATACTTCTGCACTGAGATAGGGACATTTCTGTGGGAGGCAAACAGCACATGTCCCGAGCAAACAAGGTTACAGATTCTTTAATGCTTCGGATTTCTCAACGCAGATCCACATATCCAGGTCGTGGCTGCGACTCACAAGAATGCGCCATCCGATGATTATGTCTAATTAAATTAAATGTCACTTACAGGCAACATGGAGTATTTCTACCCCCCCACTCTCTCTCTCTCTCACACACACACACAAACACTCGCTGGAGTGACTGCACCAGCATGGCAGCAGCCTCTGAGCCAGAGAGAGTCTCTAATGGTGTTGTAACAAAGAGGATTTCACATCACCGCACCAAAAATTAAAGAAGCCTGCCTCCACTTTGCGAGACGCTGAATATTTCATGACACCACGGGCTGACCCCGGGTCATCCTGTGCAGAGGCCAAGATACTCAGACATATAAATGATGCATCGACAACAGCCCGAGCGGTACACGACATGAAGAGGCCTCTGAATTGGAATGACTGCGTGCCGTGAAAGCAGCGGGGACTTCTCTTTGCAGCCTGGCGGTGACTATTATCCACGACTGGATGATTCATTGAGGCCGGTGACAGGCAGAGTGTGTGGGATGAGACCTGGTGCTATCTTTACCCTTCCCATCCACCTCTGCCCACCTCTCACTTGCCTCGTTTTATGGAGCACCGCAGTGCATATGGCGGTTCAGTGCTGGACCGCGGCACGTGGCGGGGAACCCTTTGGGTCCGAATAAAAATGAAACCTCTCCTGCACAAAGGCTGCGCGAAGCGATTCAGGCATTAAGGGAAACGGCTGTTTCAACTCGGCTCCGATTGGTGGCAAATGACTTCAAATACTCAACCCTCATGTGCGACATGCAATCAAACGTGCATGCAGAGTGTAAGATCCGCAACACTCCCAGCGTCTTTGTTTTCTTCGCCTAGCAGAGAGCTCTGCAGCCATGAGACAAATTGCTGCGTGGCATTAGCACTACAGTGAAGGATGAAAGTGCACCGAGCAAGGCAAACAAGCATCCCATTACAACCGCCACTTAGCAACAAACACATCTATTACAGCGGCTGAGCAAGGCTGGAGGTGAGCCCGCACACACCTCCAACAAGCTGCTATCCAGGGCAATGAGATTCAGGGTGCACAACGCAGGGAATTTCAACGAGTAGGAGAAGGGGAAAAAAAGAAAACAAATGGCCCTCCCACTTTCTTTCCCTGCTGAGGAATCAAGAGCCGTAGCTGGTGTTTACATACTTGAAGAAAGAGTCTCTTCATCAGAAGATGTTTTATGATTATTTTTGTGGCCCTGCTGAGACTCGGAGCAGCCCCCTTTTCCACCATCATTTTTTACTACGGACATGAGCATGACATCACTTCCATGGAGACAGTCTGCTCAATTCATTGGTTCCACTGTATCATAGTGATTAATGGAGATCTTAATACACTGACCTGATACAGCCAACCTCCTGCTTTTCTCTTTGTGTGCTGCCGGAGATATTTTCTCTACCTCCTCGTTTCCACCCGTAGGTTCGTCCCCGGGGCGGCACCTTACACTCTGATGTGTGTCATATCAGTTCTCAAACAAAAACGCACAATTGCCTCTCTCTCTCTCTCTCTGTCTCTCTCTCTCTCTCTCTCTTTTTAACCCGCACTAATTACTGTGGTGCAAATCCTGACTGCTGTTGTCATGGTAATTGCCTTTCGGGGGTTATGGCGCCACTAAAGCTCAAGTGACTGAGAGCGAGAGGAAAATGGGAGGAAGTTAGGGGGAAGATTGTGAAGGAGGCACACATTGCTCATTGTGTGCCAGCATATTTCATGTTTCATCTTGTTTCATGGCGTGTACTATTGGCAGTTTACCTTGACGCGGGATGATCTGACCACAGTGCCGCTCAGCGTCAATGCCAGAAAATGAATTTGATGTGGGTGAGTGGGGATAAGTGTTCCTTCAACACTGAGCCGAGTGCCAAGAGGTCCCAGAGCAGAGACCCACTCCCTGCCGTTTATCCACTGCATTAAATGGATGTGTTGGGTTCAAGGAGGGGTCAGAGAAATATAGGGGACAACATATGTCAAACAATACATATAGGAAGGCAAAAGTAGTATCATAAAAAGCCTTTTATCAGCCGCCAAACAGGGCTGAAGGCGGGGTGGAAGAGGAGGAAAGCCTGGTGCGTTGATGCGCTTGATCATCATTACAGAACAACAACAGGCACCTCTGACAGTTGGCAGACACATAATGCTGAAATGAGGATGGTTTAGTTTCTCCAAGGTCTTAAGGTGCGGAGCATCATGGGTAAGGGTGTGAAAATGTGTGTCTGGGTGTGTGTGTGTGTGTGTGTGTGTGTGTGTGTGTGTGTGTGTGAGCATTGCTGTCGCAGTGCCCTTAGGATGTCCTTGTATGGTGTCAAGTGTCCTGCTGGACCTCAAGCATGAGTGGCTTTCTGCTGTTGACTCTTGTTACTTAGACACTTCATCATAATGTCTCTGCTAATGTCACTGCTGCTGTCTCAGTTTGTGCTTTTCTTTTTTTACACACATGCTTATTTGGTTTTATCACATCCAAAAATGCGAGGGAAAAAAAAAACTTGGATAGACAAGCCAGAAGCGATTAGATATGAGATGTGTTAAATCCAACCATCCATTATTGTACCCGTTTTATACCTAACTAATGTTTCAGAAGTCTGCTGCAGCCCCACCCAGCACTCATAGGGTAAAGGCAGTAGGAATACACCCTTGAGAGTTCACACACCATTCACTCACACACCTTAGGGCAATTAGTCTCCAATCAGCCTAAACATGCATGTTTTTGGTAATGTCACTCTGTCAACCAAGATGGATCATGTATACTATACAAACGGTTGTTTTAATTTCTTTATCAGTCCCCCTATGAGACTTTGCTTGCCAAGGACATGTCAGCTATACTCAGCTATGTATTGGTATTAAGAACCAAGCCTACAACACTCTGGTTATATGCCAGGGGTTCTCACCCGAAAACCACATTACAATGGCGTAAAAGCGAAACCTCCTGAAGGCTTGTTGTTTTCTTGCTGAATCTTATTTGTCAAGGATTTCCAATACATAATACACTGACACCAACTTTGATAACTCAACTTTTGAGCTGCAAAAAGCACAGTAATAGGTCAACACAGACCTCTCACTTTTTTTCTTATTTCATGTGTTTTCTATGACTGAAATATCTCACTCAACTCCCAAATTTAACTTAACTCAGTGATTATGAGTGGACCTTTGAAAATATGTAAGTTATGTAAACATCAATGAGGAATAAAATGGTCCAAAATAACATGGAACATATGCAAGATGCATCAAATTAACGTGTAACACAGGATGAAAAGCAAACCATGTATACCCACTTGCCTCTCATTGTATCCAGCCATGCATTCAGCTTCTGTTTTATTTGCACAGCTTTCCGGCTGCCTGTCTCTGGATTGCTGCCGCCATCGCAACACAGCGGCGTTGAATGGGATTTTATTTGTGATGCTCACAACGCTGTAAAATTCTGTTTAGAAAAATTCAGCAGTGGCATTTCTTTCCTGACTTTTGATGGGTATCGCAACAGTGGCCAAGGGGCACAGACAGCAGAGTAATAACAAGTGCATGAAGATAAATATATTTGTTCCACTTAAAAACACATGGTTTGTAACGTTTAGACAAAACAAGTTAAACTGAAGCACATAGGAAATGCTCTTGCCAGTTTCATAATGCATGAGTGACATTATCATTACATGACTCGCCCCAAACAAAAGCTGTGCACAAAGATGGACAATGGGTTATTTACTCACTTGATGTAGCAATATCCCAGAAATACTGACTGGAAATTAAGATGGTACCAAGATCCCAGCACAGACCCCCACCCCCAGCTCAAATCGCAGGTTATAGAACGATATTACACCTTGTGTTAATATAATTGCACAATTAAAGCAAAACCCATCATCTCTGAAAAGTCACCTGAGAACCATTATCCGCACAGTTCAGAGATATTTCTTTAAACTATAGGTGAAGGACGTTGTAAATAAAAAAAGGGTCTCTTCCAACTTCTTCACCAGAGCCCTAGATGCATTTTGTTGCACAAACACACGCACACACATGCACACAACAAAGGGGCTAATTCAGTGTTCCAGCTCCTGTTTGTTTAGTCATGGACAAACAGAAGCCTGTGCCAGCAGCTTGTTGGTCTGAATGGGGATTTATTTCACCGAGTTTGAAAGGAATTGTTAAGATTTTATTTACAAATCAATTTTGCACACAGAAGATCTACTCGATGATAATAAACACACAGTGATACACACACGCATACACATGCACACAGAAAGCCCCTCATACAGTTTAATCCTTTATGACTGGCGCAACATCTGCAAATGGTTGCACTCTCTTCACGCCTGATGCTGTAATGATGTAATATGTTCCCTGAAATTGTGTTCATCTTAACAATAATTGGTGTGTGGAGTTGAAATATTAGCAAAATAGGAGTAATTTAGAGAACTGTGTGCAATGTTAAATCAATTTAAGAGAATGATGTTTGAGGTGGAATAGAATATTTGCTAAAAGAAAATTATTAAAGCTCTCAAATCACACACTTATATAAAGACAGACAGAGGTAGATAGATATATAGTTGTTTGATACATAGAGAAAAATAATATTGGAAAAGGAGAGCATTTCCTAGAGTATTTGCATGTTTCACACAGACATGAGAGAAAATAATCAGAATCGTAAATGCCCACAGCACCTGCCAACCCCGACATCTCATATTCTCCTATTAATTGAGGATATTCAGGACAGTTACTTCATCTTAGGGTAATCTCTGTCAAAACAGCATAATCACTGCCGTCACTCCATTGAGACGTGAAATTCTATAAATCCATTTAGTCCTCCTGAATGCCTCGACAATGTGTTAGAAATAGAGGCCAAGAGGAGTTTCAGCCCTCACAACTGCCGGAGCTATCTCTCGCTCCATGTTTTTCAGATTAATTCAAAGCGTCCCACTGCCTGGGAAATGACAACACTGCAGAGGCAGCCTGAAGTTACACTTTGATGGACACAGTGGACTATCTCCGCCGTCGACTTCAGTGGTGAAATTGTGACCCCTGGTCATTCTGCTGGGTCCTTATCAGCGCCGGCCAAATGCAGGGAGTCTGACGGAAGGGCTAAGGAAATGATTTGTGGACAGTCTAGCACACTAATGGTTCTAACGGCGCTCGCTGTCCACAGTGTGGCTGCAGAATAAATTGTAGAAATTGGATGGGGCGCTCGCATCCAATTTGATCAGGATGGAAGACAAATCCCGCTGAATGTTTCTCTGCCGCCACACTCGCTCACCTATGACGGAGCAAATCATTAGCACGTTTTTATGTTGGGAAAACAGGATTTCAGAGCTACCAGAAAGATAAATGTCAGCTTAAAGTTTATACAGTATAGTGCAACCTTTTAGTCTGTGATCCCAGCAAGCAGGGAAAATCCACTGGATGCAACCTTCAGAGGCCGTGGATCCACAGCCCTACCCAACTCCTCGAATCAGTGGCAGAAAATCTATATCCTCTTTAAGAGGAGGAGTCACATCAGATAATAGATATATGAAATCCATCTTGTCTCTGAACTCTGTCCTTTGTAGGAAACAGATCAATGGCAAAGCCTCTCCTTGAATCGCCCATCGTGACACACAAATCAGTACAAAACAGAAAAAGAAGTTGACTGTACTGTAGCAAGCTGATGTGGAGCATGTTTACTGAAACTTTGTCTGAGTGGATATTACAAGAGGAACTGAAATGGACTCTACTGCCAGTCCTGTCCAAAAAAAAAAAAGAAAGACTCAAACTCAACCTCAAGCGTTTTATCCCACAATAAAGTAAGAAACACTTGTTTTAAATGGGATCTAGAATGAAAAAACTTTTACCTTTTAAGAACAGTCTATCCTCAGCAAAAGATGTGAGGAGAGTCCAAAAACAGCATCACATTCTCGATTGTTAAAGGGCTTTTAAAATATCATCCAAGGCATCTCTGATGAAACTAGTGTTTCATAGCTTCTACTATATGTTAACACCAGAGAACAAGGTTGAATACTACATTAAACCATTCTAGTTCCCCTTTATCTTGAGTTAATGTCTCCAAAAGCAAGTAATTCATACTACAGAATCTACTGGGCAATAGTGAATTATTATGTCCATCTAATCAACGGTCAAAATAATGACCTACAGTAAATGATGAGGTTTAAAAAAAAAGGTTTTGAAGCACCATTACTCCATATATCATGGGAGCTAGTTGGGATATTTGTTATTATAAGTGATGGACAAACTCAACAACACTGGCACTTCAGAGAGCAACGCAACACTATAGCGTGAGCTTGAGACAATTCTAATCTGGTTTAATTTTCTCACAGCTAAATGGCGTAAAAGCTGTTAAAATCACCAGCAAATTCCACTGTCAACACAGAAAGGAAAACCTTAAGAGGAGCCTCCTCCCGCCTGCTGCAGGAAAGCACAAAGCGTCTGCTGCTGCTGCTGCTGCTGCTACTGCTACTGCTACTGCTGCTGCTGAGCCTCTTCCCTCAGGCTGCGAGACTCCATCACAGCAACACAAATATGGACTCGAACTGTTGTGTCTTGGCTCCGCAAGTTAAAGTGCAAATGCTGAACTGTCTGGATATTTACTTTCCCCTTTGAAATCATGAATAAACAAGCGAGCATCCTTACCGTCACAGCCTCTGTGCAGAATCCCACCACATTGTCCCTGTCGTGTTTCAGTGCTGCACAATTTAACCCCCCTGCAGACGTTCTAATTAATAAATTGAGATACACATTTCAAGCAGCTCTGTACAAATGCACTTTATTGTATTTTTGTATTTTAGTAACAGCTATGGTGCGTTTTTTACATTTTTGTCCTCCCTTTCTTTCTCTTATACTATTTTTTCCCGCTCTACAACTCGGCTACAACTGCGTTTTGCTGTTCCACCCTGTGCCGCTTACATGATAATAAAGCTGCCCTTGACCTTGACGCTGAAAAACGTTTGCTGTGATAAAAACAGAGGCGGAAACACGGTGGAGAATCACTCTCCGCACTAAATGAAAATACTCCAGTGGATAAAGCCACATGAACACACAGACACACACACGCACGCACACTGTCTAAACTGCACATTATTATTCATGGAGTTCTGAAACAAAATTACTGATATTCCTGACAGCCATTCTTCCTGACACATGCAGCAATAGTCATAACAAGCATTCACTTGCGGCAGTTGAACGTTTCCTTTGTTTATTTTTGACTTGCCTTGCAAATGTAATCAAATTATGATATTCAGACGCACTCATGACTCCCGTGAATCCCTGTGTTCAAACATGTTTTTATTGTCATATGCTGTTCTTTTATCCACTCTTATCCCAATTTCAATCCTCATTACCCGGTGGCATTTTCCAGAGAGACTCAAAATCATAAAAACGAAGCCTTCAAATTGAAGCCTGGTAGCTCGGAAATACGCCTCTATTTCTGCCAGCCTTCAACCGGTGCGTGTACACATGTAGGAGTGCGCCTTTATTTTCTGCATGATAAGTGCATGTTTTGTCAGCGGAGTCGACGGAGCTATGCAGACAAGTGCCTGAGCGCCTGGTTGCTCTCTCTTTCAACATGTCAGGTGTCGTGTTTACGCAGCCTGTTGCCCGGCAACCCCTGCCAAACAGACTGGTGGATGAGGGAAGCTGTAAAGCAGCAGGAGTAGATGTTGTCATGAGAGCGCCTGTACAAGTGTGCGTGCGTGTGCGTGCATGTGTGTGCGTGTGTGTGTGTGTGTGTGTGTGTAAGCAGGTGCTGCTGCTGCTGCTGCCCTCCTTGGGGCTTAACAAGTTGTTACACCTTTGCTGCCATTAACCTCCCATTGCTTGATATGGCAACAGCTGGTTCGGGCAATACCGTAGTTCAATGGCAGGCAAAAGGAGGTTGAAGACAGAAAAGGTCAGGGGATTTGGTTGCATTTATATTTGCCTGTTTGCATGTTTTGCCTGAATTATATTCAGGCAAAACATGCAGAAGCCATGGAGACTTCCTTCCTGCCTTGTCTTTATTATTATCTATTTGCCGCATGTGCATACAATAGAAAATGAAGACATGTGGGTCAAAACACAACATTTACCAGGGCAGTCAAGGAGTGACTCTTTTGATAGATGCTGAAGAGCACTAAACAAAAAGATCATAGATCAGTTTATTTACTTCAGTTAATTCCAGTTTGCAAACAAGAACTACCTCAAAAAGTCACTGATTGTCAAATTGTAGAAAGTAATCACACTGTCTTTAATGAGCTAGACTGTGGAATGTAGTTGGCACTGTTGCTTCACAATCCTCACAATGCCTTAAATCCCATTGTGTGTGCATGATTTTCCTTGGGTACTTTTCTTTCCTCCCACAGTCCAAAAAAGGCATGTTTGGTTCAGTTTGAGATTGCCCTTAAACTGCCCCTACATGTGAGTGTGAGAGGGAATGACATGTGTCCACGTGTACACATGTGTGTCTTTCCTACTGATGACTTTGTCCAGAGTGATTCCTTGGCCCCACATTATGTGAGCTGGAATAGTCTTTATCAGACACATTAAACACTGTTAAGGTACGAGGTGGATAAGATGATACTCAAATTTTGTTGGGAGGAGTTTTAAGATTCTGTCATAGTTTCAAAAGCGTCACAAGGTCTGTGAAATCGTATGAATGTGTTTGCGAATATACGGTTACCAGTGCACGATGAGGACAACGACAAGCACAGATATCTTGGCAAAACACACAGCTATTGCGTCTTCTGTTTCTCATCCTCCGCTGTTATTTGTCAGAATATGTTTTCTTAGTTCCTGTGGATAGCTGGCCAAAATCTGACGCCAGCATCCGGCAGCCAGCGTGGAGCCTGATTGCAGAAAATGTTTCAGCGCTTTGAAACATCAGAGGGAAACAGCAGCTTTTAGAGTGAGTTCAAGAGCTTCTCACTCTGCTTTCAGCACGTCGCAGCAGCGGCAGCAAACAAGAGAAGATACATCCACTGTAGGAGAGGTCTCAGTACGCCATCGTGCAATAAGCAAAAAGAAGCACGACGTTTTCAGAGATGGGGTGCTGTTCTTCCTGTGCTATCGGTGTTGCTCTGCAAAAGAGGAGCTGCAGTGAGTTCACACATCCTCTATCGGGCTTTAGTGAGAGCTAGTCTGCAATGTAGGTAAAAGTAAAATTAAAAAAAAAATCATTAACTGCCTATGGATCTGGCTTGTGAAGAGAGAAACTTAATACACTGAGAAACTGCAAGATAATGAATCCTGACAACCCCGATGATATATAACCATAATGATGCCGCGCTTTTAGTTTCGTATTACAGTGCAGATCTGTGGCATCTCAGATTATGCATGCCGATACCTGTCGTAGATGCACATTATCATATAAGGGAATCGCTCAGCTAAGCTCCTTTGATAAAAATAATAACTGAAGAGATTCACGCTGACCTTAAAAAACATGTGACATTTCCCAGTCGAGGAGCTGGAATCCATCCTCTAGAATAAAGAGAGCATCTTACTTAAATGTCACATCACTGGACAGACTAGCTCTGATATTATTGAGGGACTGCCTTTCTTTTTTTTCCCTTTTTTTATGAGTGCATATGAAACCAGAATGCAATTTACACCGGTGGCTTATTAAAGCATATAATGTCGTGCTAATAATTAAACACTCACATTTAGCGGGAAAATGATTCGGCAGAGGAGATGGTGTTGCTGTGATTCAGACAAACACAGTGTGCTTTGACTATAATTGACTTTTCACTCTGCCCTGGAGTTACAGGAGAATAATGGGGCTGGAAATAGCTAGTTAACCTCCTGTCAGGTAATACATAAAATGAAAACAAAAAAGTCTTCGCCGCACTGCAGTGTACCTAAACCCTCTGCTCTGAGAGGAAACAGAGGGATGTCAAGGTGGGAGTTGTTACACACAAGTGATTTTATTAAGTGGAACACCCACTGTGAGCTCAATCTGTCACGCAGGGATTGTTTGACGCAAATTATACATAATTCCTGGTGCATGACAACACATACAGTTTGCCTAAACAGTGCATTACTGTGCCATATAATGAACTAACACGTAAATCGATGAATTATTGATGTGCCATTATTATTCTATATGTGCATGTGGACATAGATGCAGAGACAACGATATATAATGGTTGTATAGAAGAATGAATTGCAACTGGCCTTCTTACAAACACATCTCTCCCATGTGATATAAGTTTATAGAGCTGCAATCTTGAGATAAAATTAATAAATTTGGGCTTAGGATGTGAACAGTGGTAAGCACACATGTCCGTCACTTTTCTAAACAATCTGAATATACATTTTGTGTAGGAGGAAATTGGAGTAACCGTGAAAACACATGCACACAGAGAGAGAGCGAGAGAGAGAGAGTAGATAAAATGTATAGATGTAAATTAATGTAGATTCTGCACATACACACACGCCCCTTGGCCTGACCGGGATTTGAACTGCGGAGTTTCTTGCTGCCAGCTGACAGAGCTAACCACTGTAATGAGAGTTAAAGATGCCAAAAAAAAAGACTACAGGGACCATTAAAGGACTGTGGTAGATATGATAATGGGTGGTCGAGGAGAAATCCACACTTTGATGGCCTGACCAGACAGACCAGCCATGATTTACAGTATCTGATATGCTTAGTGATGGAATGGCGTGGCTCAAGAGTGGTGGAAAAACAACTGGTTCCAGCAAATAGCACTAGCACCAGCACTGGAACCATTATGGTGGAAAAGGGATAAAGAAGAACATGCAAACTTCACACAGAAAGGCCCTGACCATGATTCAAACCAGGGACACCTGGAGATAGTACCTCTATAATGAATAATACAAATGAGGCACCCAACACCACTAGAATATGGAAATATAAAGTTTTCTCATATATAGCATAGATAAATGTAGACGGAATAAAGAGTTCTGGATTAATGTGATTACGTGTAATTAATAACTAGACTGTTCCAGTGACTAAAATGTGACTTTGCTCCTTTTTAGTAGCATTAATTTCATATTTCTCCAGACTGAATTGCTATTCAAGATTAATTAGGAAAAGATGACTTAATCTGTAATTGAAATGAACCATTAGCAGCATTTCTCTTAACGAGTTTTATTCCGTTGGTGCGTTTCGACACGTCAGAGTTATGTTTGCTGCATGTCAGCGTGGCAGCGATCATGTTGTTCCCCTCAGTATCTTGTAGCAAAGGAAACATGTTGTCAACCCCCTCGCCTCTCTCCCTCTCTGCACTGTCTCCCTCTGTCTCTTCCACTTCTTCATTGCCCGTGGCCTGAGGGAACAGTTGGCTTTCTGAATGCTCTTCCCCCTTTGTGAGCACACATTGATTGGCTCTGCGCTCCCCCCCAAAAGCAAAAGCAGCATGGGGCGCCGGCAGCCAGCTCTCTGCTGGTGCTGCTCAAGAAGGAAGCGAAAAAAGAAGAAGAAGAAAAAAAAGAAAAGAAACACGAGTCTGAGGGAAAAGAGGTAGGAAATGTGGCTTCACCACAACCTGTCAAGGTATGTCTGCTCCCGCGCTGTCTGCCTCTCCTGCTGTAATGAGAATCAATGGGGCTTATTGCATTTCCCTCGTGTCTCTCTCTCAAATGGAGTGCAATAGTTGAACACTGCTTCTAAAGCCCCATCCTCCTCCTCCTCCTCCTCCTCCTCCTAACTGCCCTGCTGATTCCCTCCATCCTCTGCAATCCTATTTGTTGACCACTATCCACTGCTCAGTCTGCAGTGCCGTCACCAGGTCACGCACAATCCCTCAGTGCAGCGGACCCCTTAATAACAAAACCCGTTTGAGGGAAAACACACACGAACTGTGAGGGGCTTTCTTAAATGAAAGCATAAAATGTGTCGTCCGCGAGCTATAATTTAACTCACATTTTCATGTTTCAGCGAAAGATAGTAGGGGGCAAAATGTGCCGGCGCAGCTCTTGAACTGGGTGGTAAGTAGACCCCCGGGAATGCATGACTCCGACACTATCTCGCTCCGTATTTTCGGGCACACCAGCTCTCTCCACAGTGGAGTGAAGTGTGCACTGTGAACACATTTGGACTGGAAGACGTCCAGAGGTTGGTTGGTTGCGGAGGATGTGGGCTGGGTCTCTGGAGCCTGGCGGTTGTTCATTCATAAACCAGGTGGGAACTGTAAATGAAAACACAGACATCTCCCTGCCTACACTTTCAATGATCATATTGTACTGATTTTATGTAAGGAGCAGCAGGATGTGCAGGGTGCGAGTCCAACATCCACAAATTGGTGTTTTGTGACGCTATAAAAGGGTTAGTCCACATATGGCAAACACAATCAAGGTCAAAAATAAGAACAGAAAAAAGTATTTTGAGGAAATTCAAGAGTCTGAGTCAAAAAGATGATAGAACCTGACACTCACTGATGTGTGGTGGAAGCTGACATTACCTTCACACAGTCCATTTATCTTAGTTTCAGATATCTGGTCACCGACCTGGACTCCTACACAATATGTGCTTTTATGGGATGTTATGCCGAGTAAATCCCTCTCATAAAATCCCACAGACAACACGCATTGACAGAAAGGAAGCATCCTTTATTCAGTGAGCTGTTATCGCCCAGAATACTTTGAGAAGGCGCTCTGGATGAGTTATCAGTTTGGCACAACTCCTGCACTCTTAAATATTATCATTTCCTGTGCGGGATCAAGTTCTGACTGCAGGAACACTGTAGTTAAAGTTGCTGGAGGATGGTGGTTTACAGCGCGCACTGCAAAAATCAATTCATGGGGGTTTTCAACTGTAATCTTACTTTGGCAGAAGTGAGGATTTGAAGATGAGTTCATTGCTCACATTTATTACTTAGCAGATTCATGATTTGAAAATGTGAAATGTCTGAACAACTATTGAATGGTGCACTTGGTACATCATTATCAGGTTTCTACTAATCTAGTGCTCGTGAAACAAATGCTGTTAGCTGAGAGCCCCAGATTTTCCTTAACTAAGACATTCACCCATCCGTTCATCCATCTATTATATTATTAGTTTTGCTGCTGGAGCCCAGCCCCAGTGCACATAAGGAAATAAGGAGTCTTCAATTGACCTAACAAAGCATGTTTTTGGACTATGACAGGAAGCCACAGTATCCAGAAGAAACCCACAGGTCACTGTGTTGTATAACTAAGACATAATGACCATTAGAAGAACCATCACATCTGTTTAATGTCAGTATGTTTTGTTAAAGGTAACAGAAAAGGAGGCAGAAAGACGGAATAACCAAGACCAAACACACTAAAATGCTCAGTTGAAAGAAGTGTCATAGTAATGACTATTTTCTCCTGTTTTCTCACTGAGAGCAACACCTCTCACATTACACAGTTTCTGTTTCGGTTCCTCACATAAAACTGTGAATTAGTGCTGTTGTTTAGTATGGACGGGCAGAACTCCATTCAGAAAAGGCTGACGATCAAACCCGCGTGGCCTTGCTGTGGGGTGACAGTGCTAACCGCCGGACCAGCATGCCCCTGGCAGCGAAGCATGTTGGGTAAATCTGCCGACACACTGAGCCTGCACTCCAGCCCACTGACATGTCTCAGCTGAACATCACTTTGTGGCTAATTTTTTACAGCGTTTCACAGACAGACTTTTTTTTTTTTACACTCTAGTCTCCTTGACCCAGTTGTGATAAGGAGAAATTCCCATCTATATTTGGTTCAGCCTGTGTGTGTGTGTGTGTGTGTGTGTGTGTGTGGGAGTGTGTCATGTAGCGTACATCACGTCATCTGGAGAGAGAGGGGGTGTCACAACACTGTGATCACAGGTCTGACAGGCCAAACCCTTCAAAAACATCCCAGTGGAAGGAGCAGAGAAGATTTGACATCACGATACACAGTTATTCTGTAAAGGGTTTAAAAGTGCAGCAGATTGTTACTAACAAAACAGCTTTTTTAGATATATGTTTATATATAAATACAAGATACTGGCCTAGAAGAAAATCATCAGTTCTCCCAGCCATGTGTCTCAAGTGTAAGTGGCCCGAGACAAATTGGTGAATGAGAGCTATTTTAAGATACTTAATCGCCTGCAATTTAGGAATTCCTACCAATGAGAGCTGCCTAACTGCCTTTAACATCAGCTCTGAGGTTAGAATTATGGATCTGTAAAAGTCCAAAGTCCACATCATGGTTTCACTTGGAGAGAAATACAGATTCTGCCTCATATCACATCTTATTTTAGCCATTAGAAGCCAGATAATCTATCGAAATATGGAAATATATCTTAACAGCATTCACACTCAGCCAGCTGCAAACTCTTGAGTGGCTTAAACACATTTCCTGCTGCTTAAATTGGCTTTTGTGAAATCAAACTAGATATATATTTAATTTTTGCCATCTTCTTCCTCATTTCCAGCCTTTATTACAGCAGCACTAATAAAACAGAGGCCTCTTGGGAAACCTGGAATCAAAAGTTTGCACTGGTGTACTGACGCAAGGGTTGTGAATCGCAATTAGCTTAAAATATAAAAAAAGGGTGGTGGGGACGCTCCCATCTCTTTTTTGAAGGGAAACATTCATGTGAGCCAATCCGGGGATGGCTTACAAGCCTGGAAACAGGCCGGAGTCAATGCTTCCTGTCACCTTTGAGCAGGACAAATGGCGCCTATTGTTCCAGGCTGTCCCTCCCCCTGACTTTAGACAGCTGGGGGTAGGAAGCACAGGCCAGAAAACAGGCGACTTTAAACCCAACGGCCGAGCGTGTCACATGTGTGACCACCTTTCCTGTAACAAGAGGAAAACAGTCAGTTTGAAAGGTCTGAAATCACTGCACACCGGGGTGGTGTGATTGTAACTTCTGCCATGGGGGCTGCTTCCAACCAGGCCCCACAGTGGCAGCAGCAGGTCACTGTGTCTATGTGTGTGTGTCTATGTGTGTGTGTGTGTGTGTGTGTGTGTGTGTGTGTGTGTGTGTGTGTGTGTGTGTGTGTGTGTGTGGAGTCTGGATGCTGCTTGGCACAGTCATGGCTCCTTGACGTCAGCGCTCAGTCCAGACTGCTGCTGCTGCTGCTGATGCCGCTGCTGCTCTCAAACATGTCTTTGTTATTCGGAGCTTTCCATCAGAAAGCCGAGAGCTGCAAAACACGGAGGCTGGATCGCTGGATCGGGGAATGAGGCGAGCTCGATTCCTAATAGGCTATCAAACGCATGATGCGGTAGTGGAAATAGACGCATGTGCGGATGTGCCCAGTAAATTCAGATGCTAAATTGACAGCTTGGATTAACCCAATGAGATATCATAATAAAGACAAGTAGTTATTATCAGTATATGATTATCATTGCTGTAAGAATAGAATAGAATAAGCCTTTATTTGTCCCAAAGTGGGGAAATTTCAATTGTTAATACCGTCACCTTTCACTAATTAAAATTTGTTTTTATTTGGTTAATCTACTACTATCAAATGTCAATCACTCATATTAATATCAGTTCGGTGCCGTCGTCCTTTTGTCCGGTCACTCTGTGGAAAGTGTAGTTTTCGCCCTTGGCAATCATAAAAAATCCTGAATTAAATATTTTTCTTATGTTTCTTTGTTTTTCATTTTCTTTCTTGTCTTTTTATCTATCTATCATGTACTAGTGATAAACATTGAAGTTAAAAAGTAAAGGTTCTATATGAACCCATATATGAACTATTAAATGTCTGAGTGACATTGAGTGACCCAGCGCAAGATGTGAATAACACTGTGTAAGCACAGAAATGAAACTGCAGGGGCCTCTTCTAATTCTAAGGGTAAGAGAAATAGAAACAAAAACAATATATACAGTAAATAACTGCAAAATGTAATATGTTTAAATAAATATATGTGCAAAACTCTTTTAAGAGTCTTCTAAGATGGTTGAACAGTATTTATCCATCTTTTCTGGTGTTAACATAAATACTATGAAAAACCGTTTTAATCAGAAATGCTATTTTACAAGCACTTTTAAAACATTATCTTTGGTGTGGCAACATTATGAGGTCGGAACAGCATGTTTCATGCTTATCTGGCATCCATATCTAGGCTTTATGGTGGGCTGTTACAGTGGCATCCCTTTATTCATTCTGAAACCTTGTCAGAGGTGCTATGTCACTCTTTCATGTCACAATACCTCTGTGTTCAGAGTCAGCCATTTTATCACTGCCATTTCAGTATCTGAAATGTATTGTTAAATGTTTATGGACTAGGTTACACAGTAGTGCAGTAGTTAGTGCCGTTAGAGTCCTACAGTCAAAAGAAAAAAGCAAGATAAAACCATGAAAGATACTGAGCCCCAAACTCAGCAGTGTGTAAATGTGTGTGATGTGGGAAAGGCTGAATGGGTGAATGTGATTTGTGTCTGTGAACTGCTCTAAGTGGTGATGATGAGTAGTAAAGTAAGAGTCAGTCCATTTACCAATTTATAAAGCAGTTAAGACGGCTGTGTGGATGTTTTTGGACCTGCTGTACATCTTTGACTTGAGTGTCTTTATTTAAAAAGAAAAAAACAGCCAAGTTAAAGTGTTTTGCCCCCCCCCCCCCCATTCAGGGTCTCCTTTTTAAAAAAAAAAAATCCCTCCCCTATCCAGACCGGTGAGGGTCCCTCTGGAGGATCCAGCCAGGAATCCTCCAGGAATCCCCCCCGCGTTTTCCATGCAGCCGTGGAGCATGGGTCCCTTCGGTAATAGAATAGCCAATGTAATTTGACACTTCAACTTACTGCGCTCTCTGCGAGTCCACTCAGTTACTCAGCCACTGACGTTCAGCCCGTCCTCAGTGGCCCTGAGCGCAAAGAAGGAGGGGAAGAGATTTAATAATAAAACAACGCGAGCTGAACGCTTCCCGACCGAGAGGACTTTCTCCGCCTGGTGAGTGACTGCAAACTTAACGCGTCGCCGCGGCTCCGGGCTCCCGGTTTTTGTTTCCACTCCGGGCTCAGATTGTTTTACCCCCCCCAACAATAGAGAGTGACCGCGGCCGGAGGCAGCGCGGATCCTCCGGCTCCGGCTCCTCACCAGTGTAGAGCCCGCACACCGGGGACGGAACCGGCGCTGCAGGTTGTGCATTTGTCCGGGGAACAGATGCCTTTGATCTCCGGAGCGTCGCGACATTGTTGCAGCCGTTGCGCGTTTTGTTGCAGAATGAATCACGCGTGTGGGTGCGCGTTTTTTGTGTATGTATGTGTGTATGATTGTATGTGTGGTGCAGATATCTGTGATGGTGAGGTTTCGAGGTGGCTTTGGCTGCACCTTTTGGCTTGTGTGTGCACAAAGCGCATGGTTTCGTCTGCGGCGCGATTCTATTCATGCAAACTGCGGAATAACGCGGCGTGGCAGCGGACTGTACACGAAATGTCACATTATGTTGCTTCTCTGTCAACTTGGGCCACGATAACACGTGTGTGTGTCTGATTGTGTGTGTGCGTGTGTGGGTGCTGTTAAATATCAGTGTGTTTATATCAGAGTGTGCAGCTTCCCTCCTGCTGCTGCAGGTCATTGCTGTTTCATGAAGGTTTAAGCAAGTTGACTCCCCAAATTCCTGAGAGAGTGTGTGTTTGGGGTGTGTGTGTGTGTGTGTGATCGCTGTGTGAGTGTGCGAATGTGTGTGAGGTGCACTCACTCATATAGAACTGGTCTCATTCCCACCTCCATCTGTCCAGGAAGCAGAAAGCATGTCCAGCAAGTGGAAAAGGGAGTAAGCTAGACTGATCTCCTTCCTAAGCATTGTCAGTGGAGAGGGAGGGACTGTGTGTATGTGTGTGTGTGTGGCATCCCTCATGTTAACATGCATGTCCTGTTCTGTCTTGCTTCTGAAATGAACCCGGTTTGGGAGCGCGGAGCAGACAAACAAACAGTCACACGTGCAGATGTTCCTTGTCTTTTTCTGGTGAGATGTCCAGGAGAGCTCTTCCTGTTTTTGTTATGCTGCTGAAAAGTTCGTTCTCCTCACGTCTCCTTTCTGCAGCAGCAGAAGCAGCGGCAGCAGGAGAGGCAGCAGCATCCGAGTCTGTCCTGCACAGTTTGGACTGTTTGGACCCAGCTGTGGCTGAGGGCTGGGGGGGTGAAACTTGTGTGGAGATGCTGCTTGATGCTTTGTTTACAGTCCTGGTGGTCTGATAGCTGCTGAGCTGAAAGGCTGAAACTTTCCCCCGGTGCGAGCTGGGACGGGGGAGAGGATGACGACCCAGGCGGCTGCCATCTTCACGCACCTGGCCTTTTGATTGCTCTCTGCTCGGAGTCTCTGCCCGGGCCGCCTTTTCACTGCGCCTGCATGGCGAGCACTCGATGGCACGTGTGATTAAACACTGATTGAGCCCTCGCTTGCTTACACAGGGGGGAAAAAACTTGAAACTTCCAGTGGCCTTGTAGTCAAAGGGAGGGTGTGAGACAGACGGAGGAGGAGGCTTTCTGTCCTGTCCCCCTCCCTCCCTCGCACCCTCCCTCCCGCTCTGTCACCCCACCTCTGTGGGGCCCCAGGTTGGGCTCCTGAATAACCATGGGGCAGACCCCACCAGGCTGACCTTCTTCTATTCAAGTTGAGGATGTTGAAACACCAGCCGTCAAACAAAAGACACATTGAAACGGAGATCTGCAGCCCAGCACGTGTGTCTGGGTGCTGAAGTAGACCATTTATTAACTCTGAGAGTGACCAGGCAGGATAAAACTGCAACAGGACGCGCAGCTGCTGCTGGCATAGAGCAAAACTTGGGGGGGAAGAAAAAAAAAGCTTAAAAACTCCCAGCGCGTTTACTTTTATTTTTAAAACCCTTTTCCAACTTCTAGCACAAATCTGTTTGTGCCTGGACGGCAGCCAGCCTGAGGTCTGTGTGTGGCTGCAAGGATTGACAATGGCAGCACGTTTGCAGCGCGGGGTGGGTTAGGGTTTTTTTTTTTTTTTCTGCTCTCGCCTTTCCACCCACCCGACGAGGTGAGAGCAAAGGCGGAAGCTGGAAATGGCTGTGCCACATGGGAAATAATTCAACTCTCAGATCAGAGAGGACACACAAGAGGCCTCATTACCTCCAGCAGCAGCAGCAGCGGTAGCAGTTGCCGGCCTTGCCTCAACCAGCCGCACTCCCCCCGCTGCAAAACTGTCGCATCTGACGCTCCGGTTTGTCTGGAAACCTCCAGATCTTCCCTCACACAACACAGACAACCGCCGCATCATAACTGCACGACTAAACCCCTTCGTATGCTTCGCAGCCCTCCTTTTTTTTTTCTTCCCCCCCAACAATGTGTGCTTAAGTAGCTGGTAAACACGGCTGTTAGGTGGGGCATAATGTCATAATGCTATTGATTCGACTTGGGAATAACACTGGCGGTGAGCAGCCCTCAGAAGCACTCAAACATGGAGTGAAGGGGGAAGAGAGAGAGGCGAGCGAGCGACTTCCTCCGCGGTCAGAACCCGTGGGAGGTTTGTGTAGGTTTTTTTTTTTTTTTTTCAGCTCAAGGTCCCTTTTGTGTTGTCTTCGCTGGAGAGAATAAACTCCAGGGATGAATCACCCTGCTGGTATGGCTATTTTCAATGAGTGAAGAGAGCACGGGGGCAAGCGCGGCGCCCTCTCCCTGCTCCCAAAAGTGTGTCGCCGGACAGCTGGAGTTGCTTAATCATGAGGTTTAGTTTGGTGTCAAACAGCTCTCGCTTTTTAATAATCCAGTTATTACGTGACTTGTGGGCAATTATAACGGTGTAAAGAATTGTTTTCATAGCGATTTCAGAAGCCCTGAGTACTTTTTAAACCCAAACTCAACTGAATGCCGTTGTAGCTCGACCTTTTCCCAACTTGTCTTTGTCTCTCTGAAAGAACCAAACAACCCCATGTGCTGGCCTTGACTTGTGCTCACTCTGCTGCCGCTTCTTTTCTTTTCTCCTCTCTTCTTTTTTTCTTTTTCCTTTCTATTCACGGGTTTCTTAAACTTTCACCGGGTCACATATTTCCTGATGCTCTTAAGCTTGGCTGACTTGTGTCCAAGTTTGCCGAGAAATGTTAACAAAGCAGGGACAAGTGATCCTGGGATATTTTGGTTCCCTCTGTTGACTTTTTGAAGAGCTTTTTTGTCGGCGAGCGTTTACAACTTGTGACCCCCTTTAAGGAACGCGCTCCCCATTACTACACGATGGTAATCCAAGTGTTACTCACGCAGAATATCAAAACAAGCTCTACGTCACATTATGCGCGTTCTCCCCGCATATACCGCCCCGCATTCCTCGTACATGTCTGTAGAGTGATTCGCGATGCTCGGCGCAGAGACATGTGCGCAGTGCAGATATCCACAGAGGGGATTTTTTATGGCGAGGAGAATGGTCAGACTGTTACCTGTCAGCCTGGCTGTTGACTGTTAATAGGAGGCTTCTATTTTGAAAACACGGCTCAGGGTACGGGAATCCGCGCGCGTTAGCCGTTTGTGCGGTGGGGAGATACAGAGCCGAGCGAGGGATGGGAGAGGTGCTGGGAGTGACGCCAGACCACACATCATTTAATCATGTTAGAGTGTGCAACCACTCAGTGCATATTTTGGGTCGCATCGGTGATAGGAGCTGTTATTGTACAAACTGTACGTGCGGAGAGGAGGGATTGGACGGGAGGGGAAGATGGAAGTGGCGGTGCTGACGGAGGGAGGAAAAATAAGCCTCATTTTGAGTGTTTTCAGATCGGTCAAACAGTAGATTAATCACAGGTTTAGGAGCAGAATATGATAATGAAAGTCAGATCTCTTCTTTGCGTGTTTCGCAACCACATTTCAAACCACTTAAAAGTTGAGCCTGTGGAGGGATGACCATTGTGCATATTAGCATTGGATTTGAATGTGTCCTTTTGGCTTAATCCCACTGTTGACTCGCCTGCTAAGTACTGAGTGTGTTATTTTTGCTCTTTTTAGGGAGCCCCTCTCTGCATAATCTCACTTAATCTAATCTGTCCCCCTTTATAATAGACGGGGAATGATGTGACTTCATAGGAAAAGCTTTAGTGTAGATCCACACCAAACAGACTAGTGTGCCGGCTTCTTCCCCTTACCCACTGGCAAAGCTCTTGTGAAAATGCAAGTGACCTCCGCGCCCCTTGTTAGTGTGAACAATAGGCCTGCCTCCTCTTACAGCTGCAGCCAGCCTGGAGGGGAAGTTAGCCGGAACAGAAAAACGCACATCTCCTGATTAATAGGTCTAAATACCGTATTTTTGCCTTGATCCCACGCCTGCTTGGAACACCAGAAAATGCTGTCTGTATTTATAATATTAATTATATGCTGAGTTTTTGGGCAGCAACTGATGTTTATTAAAATGGTAGCTTTTCATGATTTGAAAAGTCTTTTTTTTTCTGGCCAACAGTCCAAAAGCAAAGGTTTTCAGGCTACAATCATTCATAACAAAGACAAGCATTGTGCAGATCGCAGATTAATCAGCGAAATGTTTGGTATTTTGGGTATTTTGTTTAAAAAAGATAATTAAAAGATTATTCAAACAAAACTGCTAAACTAAACAAATGAAATGCCGCAGCTCTAGTGGATTGACCACAGTGCCACTGAGTGAACTCCTCGAGGCATGGATAACAACAGAGTAAAAGCTGATTAATCAGTTGCTCAGTTAAAACAAATTTTTGATAATTACTAGTCTTAGAATCTCCTAGAGCAACAAATGTCAAACAGTCTGCTTTTTTTTCCTGCAGCGTTATAAACTAAAGAATAGTTTCATCAAGTGAAATTAACCTGCAGATTAACTGAACAAATAGACTCTAAGCATATGCAGAGTTTGAAGGTCTTTGTCAAGGTCTGGAGGGCTTTGGACATGAGACCCATCCATCCTGTTTTGTACTTAAGGTGTTGGTGATAGGGTCTCCAGTCTATGGCAGGGTACACCCTCAAATCATTCACTCTCATATTCACACCAAGGGGGCAACTTGACTGATATAAACCTGCATATTTTATAGGGAAACCAGCCTTTGTTATCAGAAGAGTTTGGAGTCAATTAGACCAGTCTCCGACAAAAAATCTTCCACCCACAACAGTTAGAAGTGGACCGTTGTAGCTCATGCATGTTGAATGCGACATGCTGCGAAAAGCATACGCTGATGATGTCACAGCGCGGCACCGCAGCGTTAAGTGTAAATGAAAGCCTCTGAATCATGAATAACACCCGGCTTCTCAGGAGTCTCTCCTTCTATAAATTAAACAAACTCCAACCCGGGAACACTGGCAGCGGTGGGCGGCAGACATGTTTCCCTCCTAAACTTCAGCGCAAACTGAAAAAACCAGCAGCTGCTCTCAAACAGTAGAAGAGGTGTAATCTCACTATCCCTAAAAAAAAAAGAAAGAGAGAAAGAATGGGCGCTGGAAAGACTCCCGAGGGGGGCTCTGTTGAAGCATCACAGCGTCGAGTCATGGGAGTACAGGAGAGAGGGAGAGAGGGAGAGAGATCCACACCTCTGATGAGTAATGAAGGTGATTCTGAGCAAGTGGTGGAATTACATTCAACAGAGCCCGCGGGGGTCCATATCTCATTGTTCTCTGACAGGGAAAATTAACTGGGATTTACTAATACACAGGGAACGTCCTCCCCCATCCTCCCTGGCACTCTCAAAGAAAAGGTCTGAGGGTAATCTCTCTTCCCACCCCTCCACTCAGTGTGTCCTCCCCCTTGCACCTAAACACCAAAGCCAGATGCTTTCAAGTTTGCCATCGAGATGTAAAACAAGACCACGCGTTTGCACACAAGATTCAAATATTGTTTTGCATTTGCCCTGTTTTTTTCCTTCGCGCACTTGCTGCGTCAGAGCTTGAGGTGGCCCAAAGCAAAGCAAAGAGGTCTTTTCATCACCTTTCAAGCTTTGATTTAAGATGGTCCTAATCCTCATAGCACTAGAGAACTGGAGTACTAGTTATGATTTAATAACTGGTCAAAAAGACAGACTCGCGTGCATGGGATTTGATCCAGTTTGATTGGCGTGGATGGCGGCTAAAAAAAAAAAATCCTCCACAACTGTCCGATTTCTAATTTCCACTGGTCTCAGCCTCTTTAATGTTTTGGATTTGCTGCTTTTCTCATTTTTTGACTCTGGAAACGGCTTGGGTTAAGCACTGTTGGTTGAGTCAGAAACATGATACCTGAAGACGTTCCCCTCCTAGTCTCAGGAGACGGACGATGATGGACATTTTTCATCATTTTCTGCCATGTGTCAATTAATTGACTGATTGAAGCTGTTATGTTGTTAAAGTCTGATTGATGCGTGGGTTGGCTTGTTTCACACCTTTACTTTGCGGCTCGGAAAGCCAGTTGTTCTAACGTCGGTGTAGCTGTGAAGAAAAATGCGATTCCAAATGTATCTTCATGTAAAACTTAAAATAGAGCCACAACAGAGGAACCTTCCACTAGAACCAGCAGATTCTTCTTAATCAGAAAACCTTAAACTGCTTTTTTTAGGATTCTATGGAAGTCTCCCCATATCCCACAATGTCTCAATGTGGTGAAAATCTATTTCACTATCTTCACTACTACTACTACTTCACTATATCTAATTAGCTGATCAATACATCAGTGTGTTTCTTCAGTGAGGCTTCAGACCTTTCTCTTTTCCCACCTTTTTTTTTTCTTCTCTTTACTATTTTTCCCTCGCACTCAGACGAAACGGTACAGATGACGACCAGGCTGGAGCGCCACACCCGCCGCCCGCGTGTCGGCTCACGCCTCCGCCTCCTTCTCACGCCGAGTCTGTGTGCGGTCGCTCACCCAGGTGCAGGACATGCATCACGGACCAGAACCCGTACACTTACGCGACAGCTGTGGGCAGTGAAAGAGTGGACCATGACAGATGCGCTGAGTGTATAAACCCGTACTGTCTGATGGATGCATTTTGCGGTCAAATACAACACCCCTATGTGGGTGTTTTCCACTGGATTAATGCCTTTTTTAAATCTGTGCCAGAAGTCGTGTAGAAACTGTAACTGTTCCTGGAAGTTTTCTAATCTGCATTTGCATTACGGCGGATAGCGGCACTTTAGCTTCCGGCTCTCTTTGCGGGCGAATCAGCTGAACCTTAAACTTTGACCTGGCTTCATAACGCTCATGTTACTCCGGTGTCAAAGTGACGCTGCCGAGGTTGTGTAAACAGGAACTGCTCGCTGATAAGGCAGCCGTGACGTTTCACGGGGCAGATTTGCCGCAATGTAAACAAATGTGGACGAGCTTATGCGCCGTCCCCACGGCAACGACGCACTTCCTGCTTGTGCGGCTCAAAGCATGATGGGAGCTGTAGTGCCAAAGACGGAGGTGTCAAAAGAGAGGAGAAACCCACAGCCTTTCTCACCCAGGGTTGGTTTCCATTGTACAAAGTATTGTAATGTGTGTATGACACAGTCAAATATGTGTGACTAGCGCAGGTTCGGAGGGTTCAGCTGTGCGTTTGTATCCGGGAGCAGCATGTAGGTGACCTAAAACAAGCCCTGTGGCCTCGCATGATGCCGGCCCAGCGGTGACTTTAAATAACTCTTCTGTAAGCGCATCCTGTCTGTTTACTCTCATCCCCTCGTCCGGTGGTCGTCCTGTCCTCAGCAGCAGCAGCAGCTCCGGGAAATGAGAAGTTGACTGCACCACACACACACACACACACACACACTGGCAGGATTCACAGAAATCACAACAACAGCAGATAAAGGCTAATTAATTGGAAATGTTTGCCTGGATGTAAACACGGAGATGCACATATGCAGACACACTTCAGGCCGCTATTTATAGGAGGCCGATTGCATAAGCTGTTGTTTTTTTTTTTTCTCCCTCTAACAACAGGGTGTTCTCACTTTGTCAGTATCAAGCAGAGAGAGGCTGTAAGTGACCAGATTATTTTTACACACACATATATTGCACCCCTACTCCTTCTTGGCAAACGGTGTGTGGCCCGACGGGTCCCACGGCTTACAAAAATTGTTGACGGCGGCCGCTATTTTTGACCATCTGCTCTAAAAGGAGGGCATGTTTGAGTCACAGACGCTGTGGTGTGAGGCTGCGCCCGTGATGTGCCTGGCATGTGTGTGCAGGGCGGGGGGGGGGGGGGGGGGTGGAGGGAGGGGGAGGGGGGGAGTGAGAGAGAGAGTGAGAGAGAGACCCGAGGGCCCAGCATCCTTCCATGGGTGTGCAGAGTGCGTGGCTGGTTTCACTAATGTGTGTTACATTAGCATGAACAGTGATTTGGAGGGGTGATTGAAAGGGAGGGAGGAGAGGAGAGGGGAGGAGAGGAGAGGAGACTGGAGGGTGGATCCCTCACGTCTTGGACAGAGGAGTCGAGAGAAAACACTCCTGTGCTTGACTTATGGTGTAAACATCATCAGTGAGATGAAATAGTCTTGAGGTCAGAAATGCCTCAACAAGTGTCTGTGTCTTTATTCCCCCTCTCTCTCCGGTGTGTGTGTGTGTGTGTGTTATTTATGAGGTAGGAATGTGAAACCCAATCTGGGCCGTCCGGGGGGGTTGGGCACAGTGGGTTTCTTTTGGGAGAATTAGTTTACGGCTCCTTTTTTTGTGAGAAATCTGGCTGTGACACAGCGTTACACTACTGTAGTAACTGCGCCTTTCTGTGTATTATTTTGACTTTCTACGCTTGTCCTTGTGTCCTTTTTTGCACCAAATCACTGAAAGTCTGTTTTTCTTTTAACAGACCTGCTCAATACATACTTCCTTGAGATACAAACCCTTCAAATAGCGTGACTTTTTTTGTAATGCTTTTAGTGCTTTTCAATGAAAAATTCGACCTGAGTAAATGTGCCGTAGCTCAGTCAACTATTCAAAAGAAGGCCGACAGCCAGTGATTATTCTTTGTTAATAAAATTGCTCATTGTTTCCATAATTTAATGATCATTCTCAATCAACAATCAAGTGAAACAAAAATATTGAATAGTCTAGAGTTACCCGGAGTCCAAGGTGACATTTTTAAATGTCTTGATGGAATAAAACCAAACAGTGGTAAAATTGGTTTCACCAAGGTCTTCAAAAAGGGAAAATAGACATTTTTACAAAGCTGGAGCTGGTGGATTGCTGGTGAACTACTGGACCTTAAAAACTTTCAATGTCTATAACTTCTGCCATTTTTTTTTACATCCGTCACTAGATACACTCCCAGTTATGGGGTTATCATGAAAACCCACAAACCTGCTACCAGAGTTCCTTCTCAGAGCGCTGCTGGATCCATGATATCGTGATGCTTTGTTACTGACACGTGTGGCATCAGCTGATCCCGAGGAACAAATTGAAAAAGCAAATCACTCAAGGCTGCACTTCCTCTTTGTGTGGCACCGGCAGACACTTCCTTTGGCGGAGGGAGGTGGAGATGATCATGGGAGCTGTAATTATATTTATGCTGGGTCCCATTCAGTCTGTCACAGCAAATTTTGCCTGACTTGTCATACTGTAAATCATTACAGCGGATTAGATGCTGGTTATGAACTCAAAAAACCAACGTAGGATTTCATTTTTTCTTTCCTTTTTTTTTTTTTTGTCCTTGTGATCACTGTATTTGTTTATTTTTGACAAGCTCGTTGTGGTGATATTAGCCGTGCAGTGTTTCCTGGATGTTCTCAATAAATTTTAATTGGGAGGAGAATGGGTAATGTCACCAGCGTTTGCTTTGAAGAAAACCCCTTTCAGAGGAGTGGGCAGTCTTCCAAGGGTGGAAGAATGCCTCTGAAAGCCGGCGCGTTTCACTAGCCGTCCCACACTTTTTTTTGTTTTTTTTAGATGTTTTTTGTTTTCTTATTTGTCTGAGATCAAAGACGCACGATGAGCAGCGATGGAAAGTTTGACTGCGTTCCTGGCAAGTGGTTCCTTTCGAACTAGTGCGGTAGAAAGTGAAAAAAAAACAAAAAAAACAGAAGTCTTTTGATTTGTCCTAGTCAGCTGCTCCGTGCTGAGGCAGGAGAGATCTGTGGCGATTGATGAAAGACGGCCGCCTCCGCGTGCTCCTCACACACTCGCTGCCCAAACTCTAGATAATTGTGACACAATATGAATCATTAATATTGGTATTCTCTGATTCCTATCTCCAGCACACATATAGGGTGAAGGCAGGGAGCACACTGTGGACCGGTCACAAGGCTCAAACACCTTGGGGCAATACAGTCTCCTAATGTTGTTAAACAGTTTAACATATGTTGTTAAACTGTGAAAGTCCCTGAAGAAAAAACCTTCTTCTACCCCTAATGCACCATGTAAACAATATTATTCATAGATATCCGAATAATTAGTTCAGTTCCTCGTTCATAATTAAGTGGCACAAACTCCGAAATCTTTGAATCGATTAATTCAGAATGAATGAACTTTTCCACTGCTTGAATAACAGTTCGATTGTTTGCCTCTTCTTTTAACCAGTGGATTTGACATAAGACAACAGACTGTCACACGTGCTCATCCACCTTCAGCCAAAAGAGTCGTCCTGGATTTCACACATCTGTCATTTGTATGCGAGTTGCATGCCCTCCCATCAACCCTCAGAAAATTTCCCCACTGTTAACTACAGCCGAATCCCATTCCAGCCTTATTTATGCTACTGTCTGCACCTGAAGACATCATTTCATCCTTCATCTTTTGGAGACTCTCTTACTTGCCGTATATAATAAATTTCAGCTCGCCAGGAGTTCTGAGAGGGGAAACATATGAATTATTTGTGTCATTACTTTTGCTGCTGATAGGAAATGTTTTGCATAATAAACAGCCGAGACAACAAGTGCAAAATTAATGAGAAATGTATAGTTTATGATGCATGCAGTGTGATGTTTGCTGATGACTTAAAAAAAACGCCGCTCCCTTTTGAATGATCGTCAACCATCAATTTTCATTACGTCTTTGTTCAACCAGTGAGTATTTGTTTTAATTAATTTCCACAGTTTGCATTGTCATGTTAATTTACTCTACAAGGGTCTCACTACAGTGTGAAATCTTAAAAACAATGAGGATGAAAGGCAAGGAGGAGGCGAGGCTCATATCAGCGCAGAAGGATATTGGAAAGGAGTAGTCTACACTTTGCTGAACTCCCAGAGCGTCTTTTTTTTTTAATATTTAGCTCCTGTCAGTTAAAATCAAAAAGTTTCTCACTTTCTCCAAAGCTCGTAGAGAGAGACACACAGAGAAAGAGACAGAGAGAGAGAGAGAGTGAGAGGGGGGAACGGCTTCACGGGTGAAAGCCCTCTCGCACATGAATATTTAATGGTTGCATTTTAACCAGAGTCATAAAATCCAAGAGGATGTGGCTGAAAAGAGGAGCAGTGAGGAGTGTGCAAAGTAGGCTACTTTGTTTCTTTATAGTCTGAGCTGAATGCCTGAAAGTCGTGTAACTCTTCTCGGGCTGCATAGTGAATCAAATATGTGGATTGTGTCGGGCTAATTTAAAGCCGGGGCCGCGCTAAGCGCCGTGTCGCGGCCTGTTTTTGCAGGGTAAGCAGCTTGTTGTACAGCACGATGAGGAAATCCTGCACCTATGGGGGCCAAATTGAAAATGTTTCATTTTTTGACACCTCGATGCACTCAGGAAAATGGATGCGATGCACTTAATCCATTTGGCCAGCTGACCAACACCCATTCATGTATCAGTTTTAGCTTAATGTAGTTTGAGCCAAAAAAAAAATCTATCTTAGTGTGATATTTAATATGCAACCTCTCTCTTCTTCTTCTACTTCTTTTTCTCCGTCTCTCCTCGTCTCGTCATGCATTTTTAAAATTCTGTTCAGCCCCGCACCGAGGCAGACTCGCAGCAGACAGACACTGAGCTGATTGTTAAGTTTGATAAAGCTGTGTTTTGTGCATGAGCGGTGGGGTTATTTTCGTGTATGTAAGCTTTACTCGACCGAGGTAATCATTTGTCGTTCGATTATTAAATCTAGCTAAATGGACTCATAAATTGCAATTGCTTAACTTGGCCCCAACTATTATGTTTAATATTGCTGCGTGGAAAAGGTCAGCCGGCAGTAGATCAGGCTCCGGCACAACACAGATAAGTCAGCTGTCTTTTTATGAGTCTTCTTAAGCTCAGCCAGGAAAACTGGCAGTATAGTACTTAGCAGCAGCAGCCGCACATAGGACACACGACGGCTACTGTTTGTATTCTCTATCCTCTGATATCCTTAATGTGGTGTTTAAAGCCTGTGTGTTTGCGTGGCATCTTGCAGATAAAGCGCAGTGCATGCCCTTAAGGGAAACAACACAGGAGGCTTTTCCCCCCGCTGAAAGGTCCAAAGTGCAGTTGTCCACTCTGCACGGCAACAATGGAGCGGTTGTGCAAACGGAGCCATCAGCGGCACTGGCAAGCCTGGCAAACCAGCTTATCAGGAGGCAGGGTGCACCGAGGGGGCGGGAGGGAGGGGGAGGTTAGAGTGCGTGTGTGTGCGTGCGTGTGTGCGTGTGTATGTGTCGAGCAGCACACAACCTCTCAGTTCATTTGGGAGCGGCGACAGCAACGACACAGCTGGGGAAGAGCTCCTCCGTGTTCGCACGTCAGCGGCAGCTCCACCGTGGATGTGTGGCCTTGCACGCTCACTTTCGTGTGTGTGTGTGTGTGTATGTGTGTGTGTGTGTGTGTGTGTGTGTGCGACCATGTGTGAGGATGATCACCAACCTGCGTCAGAGGGTTACTCTGCTAAAATTGTCCGCGCCGCGAGGATCAGAAGCGCCTGTTTATCAGAAACAGGCTAAAATCAATATTGCGACAATTAGGGATCATATTTTCCTCTGAACTGGCTGTGACAGAAGATGGCAGCAGGACGTGCTTGTGTCTCCACAGAGCGACTCTAATGAATTTCAGTACAACAAATGATTACAGTCGTCATTGATTGTTACGCAGCAACTTCCAGTGGTTTGTCTTCAATCCTGAGGAGACGTATTTAAATTGCCTCTTTGTCCGACCAGCCAGCGACGAATGAATTATCTTTATTTGGAGATTAATTATCAATCAGCTCAAATTGGTACCTTTTAGTTCCACTGGGTTATCGTGCTCTGATCTTCAAAGGTCCTCAGCATGATTTCAAACCTAACGTTAAAAGAAGAAACTCGAGTTTCTCAAGAGTTTGGAAGCTGTGGAAGCAGTAAATCATTAATCATTTGCCAGGTTGGTTGATTTATTGAACAGAATGGTAAACAGCACTAAACTAGACATCCGGCTGCAGCTATTTTTGTATTTTGAATAGTTTTTCGTTAAATGGGCTGGAAATTTCTTCAAAGCTGATTCGTATTCTGAATTTTTTGTATAATTGGGTGTCCACTGTCCACTTAAGTGCTAACTTGCCTGGTTAGCTAGCAGCTGTTTGCAAATTTCTGTCTTTCATTCACTAATCTTTTTAAAATTTGTAGCCTGCATATGTTGGCCTGTGTGTCCCACAGCAGCCTGGATGTTGCTGACATCTAGCTGTTAAAAGACTTTTTAAAACTTTAATGTTAGCGTTTTCTGCTAGCGCCGCCATTGTTCTGCTGGGCCTCTGTTCACTATGACGGTTTCCTTGAAACAAAACAAAGTTCTTTTAATTGAATCGATTGTTCAGGCACAAAAAATGCAAATGTGAAATTGAAACCTCTTGTTATGGAGGATTTGCAGTGACTTCCAAGGTGACGCCTCAGTGAGCACCGAACACGTCCAAGGACAAGATTTCCAGCGGGTTATTCCGTGCGACACCCTCACCTGGAATAACACTGAGCAGATGCTGAACGGCTCCAGCAGCACAGGTCGAGTGCGTGAGCGTGGCCTCGTCTATCAAGTGTCAATATTGACATTACATTTCTTGTCATAGTAATTCATTTAAATGCGCTCGCTCAGCTCTCACGCTACACAGAGGCTGATTCGGGGCAACAAAGTTCGTCGGTGGCAGACGTTTATTTCTTTCTCCGAGTCGTTTGAGGCGTTGGGAGGAAGGCGTCGCGTGCTCAGCAGAGTTTGCTCACTTGTAAGATAGTCTGTAGTGCTTTCACTGCATTTCCTTTGGGACACAACACTTGGGGAGAAAAAAAAGAAAGTCTCAAGGTGCCTATGTTCGGCTTTAGATGTGACTCTGGGTTGGTAAATATTTAGAGAGCAAACATTTTGATACCAGCAGGGATTACAGTTGAGGGAAACATGTTTTTCTAAGAATGTAAATGTCAGCATATTGCGAGGCACAACGCCACATATTTTCATTTTAATGCCAGTCTCGGAAAAGCAGCAGTTTAGCAGCTCAAATCCCTACAGAGGAGAGCAGATTGTTTTCTTTTCTCCAAGTCCAGCTTATTTGTGATGTTGCTCGCCCACTGCTACTCATTGTCTTTACTCAAAAAAAAAAAAAAAAGAAAACCTGTCCAATTCATCAGCCGCCCACAAACACCCAACATATTTGTTCTGCTGCTTCACCTTGTTGGCTCTGCAGCAGGAAGGTTGCCAAAGGTGGATGTTAAACATGTCAAGTGCTATCTGCCTTATTTACCTGGGCCCTGAATATTCATGAGCCGTGATACCGGTGTCAGCCCTCGGCTCGCTGTGCAAGGAACCAACCAGCTCCGTCCCTCACCACGCAACCACATCCAACCTAGCATGTCAAAAAAGAACCTCTTGCCTTGGCTATATTGAATCACAAAAAAATCTTTATTCATATAGATTTGGTTTACTGAAATATAGCTTCCGTGTTAACACCAGAGAGCACTCCAGACAGCCTTTCTGGGTCCACTTTAGCGTGTTACGTCGGTGTTCGTTTCTGTCTGAGGTGCTGATCTCGCCTCAAGCTGACATTCGCTTCCTGTTCCAATTTGCGTGCAAGGAGGGTTGGGGGGGGTTTGCTTCTTCTTGCTCCGAGGTGCCTTGGGATGAGACAAGGAAGGGACCCTGTGAGGGGGGGTGGGAGGGATGGGGGAGGAGAGTGGGTATAACCCCATGTTCTGCAGTCATGCCCATTGACTCCCCCCACCACCCCCCCCCCACCCGACACCTCCGGGGACATGCTCTGACCTCTGCTGGGATCTCGCCTCCCTCCTTGTCCTCACTCATGCGTTTCCTACCCACTCCGAGGAAACCGCACCAAATTCCTCGTGCATTACATGAGCTTTTCGGAGGAGGCCCGCTCGGCCCCGGTCTAGACTGCCGTGACTGTTGTTTGGCAGCGCGGCAGAGCTGTGGTGTGGGGTCAGACTCACTTAGCGAGGCAGTCGAGATTGCAGCGGTTGTCTCATTAAATATACGTTTCCTGTGTTAACATGAAAAGCTGGTGCTCGACGTTGCCCCGCGCCACAGATGAAAGACAGCCTCTGCAGGCTGCAGCCTCTCGGAGCTCTGCACTGTCAACACAGTTAATGCTGCAGATAAATAATTTGCAGGGTGTTGCAATGAGATTTGGGCAGCGGTGGAGGAAGAATTAATGTTGTTACCTCAGGAAAGACACTTTACCACTCTGTTAATATGCTCCCTTATCCCGTATTCAAAACCTAACATAATAACAACTCAAGCACTTTGTCCTTTGTGCTTCATATGGAAATGCCACTCCACAGTGACAGCTTTAGTTTTAGGAATAACAAATGACATGTTGGAAATTAATTTGCATAACAATGTCATGGATACTTAACATGCAAACTCCACACAAGAAGGCCCTGGGCCCATACAAGGCGCAAACCAGACCTTCTTCCTATGAGGCAACGGTACTATCCACTAAGGCACTGTGTTGCCATTTTGGTTCTCTTCTGAGTCTTTATTCACAGATATTTCTACTTCTGCAGGTCTTGCAGTAAACCTGCTGCCTGGGTTGACGCACAACCGCTCGATGTGACTGGAATTGTACCCCCGAGACAAATAAAGTTTCTTTCGGTTGAACTGAATTGAATAGACGCACGGTACAACCCCAGTTCAAGAATGTTTGGACGTTTTGTAACGCCACAAACCAGCAACAGGTGTTGTTGGAGTGCTCAGCAACTTTCGCAGCTGTTTTGTTCCCTCTGTCACAGCTTGCTTCAAACATGTTCAGAATTGGAAGATAACTATCAGTGACTCTGGCGAGGTAAAACAATAAATCCATTGTGTCCTCCTTTTCTTTTTTACCGTTCCAATTGAGTGCATGTCAAAAAAAGGATCATCAGTAAATGATCATATCCTGTTTATGTCATGTTTTTGAATTGGCGCAGTCAATCCCCACCACTGGAGAGGGAGATGAGCAGCAGCGGAGCGAGTGCAGACTCAGACTCCTGACACATGAGCATTTGGCTGCGGCGGAGGAAATTTCATCCGCTGTCATCTCCTCGTTGATTAGTATTGATTGGCTGGGCTGAATTGGCCTCTTGAATGGGAGTTGCATCAAATAATCCCTCATTCTTGTTTCCCCAAATCCATTGTGAGGGCTGGAGGATGATTGTATCAGTGGCTTCCTGCGCACGCCATGACACTCGGAGAGAGAAAGAGAAAGAGAGACGATTTTTCCTCACACCAGTGTTTTAGCTGTTAATGAGACTGGGGAAGAGGAGGGGGGGGTTGACCTACCCGGTAATTGTGACAAACATGGTGGAGTCGAGTGGAGAGCCTTCTCGCCTCCTTTTCAGCTTGGCTCTCAGAAAAACCCGGCAGCACCTGTGGTTTGTATAGACATGAATTTTTCCCAGACAAAAACAAGGAATTCGCCGCAGCTTGCGAGGATCCCCCCGCAGTGCAGGGATGACACGGTCTGCTGTGCTTCTGCCACCGCCACCTCCACCGCCGCCGCCTCCTCTGCCTCTGCCTCTGCTGCTGGTTGGCTTTGGATGGGGGGGGGGGGGTGGGGGGGCAGCTCGGAGTGTAATGATGAAATGGAAAAGTTCCAGCGCAGTGAGCACTCACACGCAGAAGGTAATTGGAGATCTCGCCACCAAAGAACTCGGCACGATACGCTTTCAATTCCGCGCCGCAGACAGAGAGAGAACCACAAAGTTTGATTATGTTTGCTGTTGACTAAACGCCAGCTGCAGCGCAGAGAAATGAGATCCTGTTCAGACGCGGCGCAAGGTGGGAAGATGGAGAGGTGGAGGAGGCAGAGGCCCGGGCCATGTTTTTTTTGGAGCTGTTATATTATAAAAGCAGCATTGACGTTAATATTTCAGCCAGATTCAATCTCAAGTTTTCACTGCTGAGGTGTTTTCCAAACACAAAGACACGCACAGGAGCCAGCACAAATAGGTTTTGGCACCTTATTGGTAATTTATGAGAGCTGAGTGTCGTGCAGTAAATGACTGACAGGACCAGGATTGGCCGGGACGGCCACATTAGCCGGGCGTTGTTGATCGTCTCCAGAGCAGGTGTTTGGGGGCTCGAGACGCATTGGCTTAGTTTAATTAAGGAAAGACTTCAGGTCGGCAGTTCTCCAGCCACTTCGGGTCTGATCTGACACCAGAGGATCGGAGTGTGTTGAGTGTGTTCAGTGGAAAGCAAATGAATGATTGATAAGAGAAGCAAAGCTGCTTCAAGTCCTGCTCAGAGGACATTAATAATGGAGGACACTTTGAGCGCCTCAGTGGCGCATGGAAGACGAGAGATTTCATCACCTTCTGGATTTTGCACGACTATTGTTTTTTTGTAGTGTGTTCTTTTGGTTTGTTATGTTTAGCTTACTTAAATAGATAGATTTTTCTTTTTTCATTTCCAGTCTATTATTTATATTTTATTGTATGTGACAGTAAATCCCTGAAAGGCTTTCCTTCTCTACTTGCAGCCAGACATAAAAATGACATATGTAAATCTAGAAAATGCACTTCTAAGTATTTTCTCATCAGTATCTGGGGGCATTAAGCTGCTATCAGTGATAGATGGAAACATTTTTCCACTTTTTCCTCTTTGACAGCTTTTTGGAAGCTCGGCTAAAATTTGGAAGGAAATTATCGATTACTTTCTCGATTAAGATTTACTCTCCTTGTTCAGCCGTGACTGACTCATTTCACTCCACAAGGTTGTGCTAGTGGCGGTGCTCAAAGCTCCGCTCTTCACTTTTTGAGTTATGAGCGCCCCCCAAGTGCCAGAACGCATAAAAGATGTTGGAAGAGGCTGGAAAAAGGAAGACGAGCCGATGTTTTCTGGCAGTGTTGTAGCTGCGCGGGGCCGTCCCTCCTGTCTCCTGCTCGGCGTGTCCGTCAGCCTCCATGTCATCCTGCCATTGTTCAGGCCAGAAATCAGCACAGGCTCTCATTGTTCAGCAGCCACAGGCGGCTCTGCCTGATATCACTGCCCCCCGTGTCATGTTTGTAAAATATGGTTGTCACCTCTTTGCCACGAGAAGAGGCCGCCACAGGACCCGGCCACCTCTTCTGTCCCACCCCGGTTTGGAAATGATGGCGCGGACATTGTTGGTTTCGTTTTACTTAGGCCTGATGAAGCAGAGAGCGGCTGTAGAGACGTTGTCCCTCCTCCCGGGCACGAACCCTAACCGTCTCTTTGACAGTAAAGGAAGACATGCCTCAAAGTGGATCAAAGTCATTCCTCCCTCCCTCTGTTTAAACACAGCGACATGTTGACGTGGTCTCAGTCCCAAACTCGCTGGGTTTGCGGAGGAGGAGGAGGAGGAGGAGGAGGCGGAGGCGGCTCGGATCGCTCCGGCTCGTGGGAAAGCTTTCCGGCTGAAAAGACGTCCTGACATTTGTTTTCCAAACACTGTTTGTCCGGCCTCACGTTAAGGGTCTTCTGGGATGTCGAAGCGTTCAGCGGGGTTTCTCCCAGCGCGGCGGTGTTGATGCAGGCCGACGTCTCTAATGTGAGCTGATTGTGTGCGCTTCTTTCATGTGGTTTCACTCCGCCAGGCGCCCTAACTTAACACTCTCACTTTGCCGCTCCGTCACTTCGGCCCGGCCCGGCGGAGCGCTCCATTCAGTGGGAGCTCCCCGACAGGCTGCAGCAAATATCCTTTCGTTCGGAGGGAAGAAAAATGTTTTCCTCCGCGAGACATTCACTCTTACGCCACATGCTCCTCTCAGGCCCTGGCTATGTTCCCTCTCTCACACTGTAGCCATGAAGTGTTTGCTCATCGAGCAAAATAAATGATTGTGTTTGCGTTAAATCCTGCAGCGCTGTGCTAGATGCCACACAAGAGGGAAAGTGCAATGTAATGGATACTTCTTGTTGTCTGGACCGGACTCACTGGAGTGAAAAGGGAGGTATTTCTGCTCTCCAAGGTTGTGGAGTGAAAGTGACAATTTCCTTTGTAGGTAATGTTTACCTGACCATAAGAGCACCTTTTTAGGCTTGGATGGCCACAGGACCTGCAGGAAAAGGAGTTGAGCCATCAGCTAAAAAGATCAGCAGCATGTTACAAACATCTTCGTTTTCATTTATTCTTGCAAAAAATAGCAATAGAAGTCTCAAAGTCTTTAAGGAGATTTGTTTGTGTGTGCCTCTACAAGCCGCTCAAAAGTGGTTAAACGATTTACTTTCAGTTCAATTGTGGAATGAATTGAGCAAATGTGCCACAGCGCAACGATAAAGCGTTCTATAGATAAGATTAGATAAAGCCTAATATTTATTGAGCACCCAGAGGGGAAATACAGGTGCTGCAGTGGCACAAGGACAGAAATAAACACCACTGAATGGAGAACTGGGAGAACAAACAGTCAAGGGTGCTTGAAAACTATTTGTAACTGTGCAATATTCACCACGTGAATATCATTGTTCGCTGACATCTCAGGCAAAGCGGCACATGTGTGATTATTAATGTGTTATGTCGATAATTTCTCAGAAACCAGTCAAAGTCATCAAAGCTGACTGCAGCAATAACACCTCCGTTTTCGCCGGCTTGGGGACACGAGCTGTGAACATAACATTTACATACTGTCACAGCTGCTTCCTTAAACATACAGTGATAATAGCTCTAACACCAATATTAAGTTTCCTTTTGGCTCTGCTTTGGTCTCTGGTCCCTCCTGTGGGAAATACATGGCTCTTTAGCTGTTAAATGCTCCAATATATTCACAAGACAGTCACTTAGTAAACCCTGGGTGTTGCACGGTGGATGTTGTTCAGGAATTAAATGGACACTGACTGCAGAAATGGCACAAGTCACCAAACATTCAAGACATTTAATATGTTTAAAGGTGATTATGAGGTTGCTTTGACTGTTTACCGCTTGTGTCAGCGCCATCTCCATTGTGAAACACAGGTAAGCTTATAAATCTCTCCATGTATTAACTATGAAGAAAAAAAAACGCACACAAACAACGACTGTTTGATTGCATCGAAATACAGAATATAGTATGTGGAATTTGGCTCTTGTCGGCCTTTCACAGCCTCATTATTCAAGATAAGCGCTAAGGAGCAGCTTGAATGTGATCAACATTTGATTGAATTCTTAATTTGTCCTTGATTGATGCTGAGTGCGTAGGAACATATGGCTCTGGTGTCTGTAATGGCCTGCCGGCTTCTGATGTTTTGCTCCAATAAGCCGCCAGACATTTCTCAGCCGGCGTTGCCTCGGCTATGACACATGAAGAGACCGCAGATGAGAATCACCTGTCTGTGGTGAGCCCCGGGAAGCAGAGCCCATCTCCTCTCCAGGCGGGGTTGTCACTGCAGCTATTAAGACTAATAGCACCGGCCTGTGATAAGCACAGTTAGCTGGATTCATGACCCGAGCGGCTGGAGCGGCGAGATCATTTCCACTTGTGTGTTTTTCTGCTGATGCGTTTAATTTTTATCCTGTCCGGTGCTGTGACACGAGGGGGGGGGGGGGGGGGGGGCAGACAGTGCCAGAAAGAGGGAGGAAAATAGAAAAGGAGTGATGGATCCTTGGGTGAAGTATTGATTGGTACAATCCAGGGTGAAAGCACTGCAGCAACAGATGTACGTTGTATTTTCTCACATGACAGCCGAAGAATCTCTCTATTGTGACGCTCGCATAGGGCTGAAATCCATCCCCCGTTTTTGCCATTGATCGCTTCCTTTTGAGGCTGCCCGGCTCGTTCAAGGCAAAACACGCCGAAATTAAATCTGACATCAACAGTGTTGCTTTTTTCATTAATGACATAGAGTGTAACGGCTCATCTGAGTGGTAAAAGCGACCTTGTTTGAAAGGCCCATTCACTCACTTCCACTCATCTCTATATCAGCAGGGTTTATTTACCCCAGTACAATGGAGATGAGTGGTATTCCATTTGTTTCGCTCATATTATTGGAAATTTTCCATCTCAAATAGTCTACCTGGGTTGGTTGCGCCTCACAGTCTGAAGTTTGCTGGTTGCGGCCTGGATTTTCTCTGTGGTTCAGGTTGAACAGGGACTCTAAATTGTCTCTAGGTGTGAATGTGTGTGTATCCTCTGCCTGCACTCATTGTGCAATGGAGATGCTCCTGCAGACACTGCAATAGCGTTAAGGCACAAAGCAGGCAAGACAATAGACAGATGGAGCCAGGGAGGTAAACAATCTCCAGGTTATTGTTTATACATCTCATCGTGAAGAGTTTTTCACGAAACTGCTGAAGAAGTCGTCCCTTTTGGACCTATTTAACCGAACCTTTCAAAGAGCTGTGGAAGAGCAGGGGCTATACCTTTCTGTCGCATTGCTGTTGGCATCCAAACAACCATGGAAAGCAGGAAATTAGTCCAGATTTAAAAATACGATTTACTTTAGAGGTTGTGAATCCGTGCTGGAGATTTACTTCTCCTTTAGTGCGCGTTGAAATATTTAGCAGATTAAGCTGTTTTGTTTCTTCCTTCAGTCGTCCCCAAAACGGCCCCTAAATGGAAAAGGCAAATCACTTTCGCTGTAATTCGGGCGAACTGGTCCTTGAAGGCAACGCCATTGGCTGGATGAGGCGTTAATAAGATTTACCTCTCCTCCTCCTCCCACATTTACTCCCTAACCGCCGCTCCCACTGAAATCCAGCCACGGTCTCTTCAGATGCACCACCTCCGCCCTCGGCCCGGGCCCCCTCCCCCTCCCCCTCCCCTCCACCGCCACACGGACGGTATTAGCCGATTTCCTAGAGATCACTGGAGGATGTCGCCGGAGCACTTGTGCTTCTCTCTCTGTCTGCCGCTCGCTCGGCGTGGAGTGGCCCGCTTAATGCATTGTAATGGTTGACCATTATTTACGCAGGGGATAAACAAAGAGAAGCGAGGAATTGATGGAGTAATCCACTCTCGCAGTCATTAGGCATTGAGATGGAGGAGCTGGTGGGAGCAGCCTCCTCCTCGCGCCTCTCGAGTCGAGCAGCTAATGGAAATGGGGACTCATTAAGACACCTTATACTCCGACGCACCCAAGATCATGAGCAATTGCTAATTGATTGTCGTTAGTGCTCTCGCAATGAGACGCTCTGCCTGTTTTCTCATTTGTTATGAACGGCTTTGTTTTCTTCCCCCCGTCTCCTTCACTTCATTATTGATGTTGCTGTTTTTCTTGCTCTTTTCTCTCCTCTGCTCGCTAACTGAGTCATCTCGGCGTCGTTTTACTTGGTAAGCTGTAGCAAACGGCATGCGGAGGAATGCGTAAAAGTCTCTACTATTCCCTATAATTAGAAGGTATCTGTGTTTTCAGAATCAATATACAGGACTGGCTAATGGTTGTATATGCGTGGTAACACATACAGGCCATAGACTGTGTGTGAGAGAGAAAGAGAGAGAGGGAGAGAGAGAGGGAGAGAGAGAGAGAGAGAGAGAGGGCGGATGGAGAAAATGTGCTTCTGCCAGCACGGTCATGGTTGAATAGCAGGGAGAGGCAGGTCTGCCTGTGATGCTTTGATTATTGGCTCTGGAAATTCCTTCCTCTTTCCTCCAGAACCAGCAGATTGTGTTCATCTCGGCCTTTAATCATTTTTCCCCTCCCAATAGTAATGCGCTCTCTCTTCCCCTCCCTGGATTCTTCTGTGTATATGTCCGCTCCCCACCTTTCTTCCCGCTCATTGCCTTTTTCTCTTTCCTTATTATGAGTCACGGGAAGAAAAGATAAGGGAGGAAGAAAATGCAAATACCGGCCCGTGATTCTCTCTCTTTTTTTTTCTTTGTGTGTGTGTGTGTGTGTGTGACAGATCAGGCCTCATTACACCCACCTCTCCTTTGAAATTGGCTCGGGACCGTCTCCCCCTCTATTTCTCCTCTCGCTAGCGTGTCTCCCATTACATTATGAAGTCTTCCGCCTCTCGTAAAACCCTCATCTGCTGCTGGGATGGTGAGGACGGCCAGGTGACCAAAGAGGAATCTGTGGCTGCTGGGGAATGAGGGGTTTGCTTTGCAGGAGTAGGGGAAATGGGTGGGAGGCGGGGAGGGCACGGTCTCCTCTGGCCGTGGTCAGACGGTGCAGCGTTTCTTTGCTTTAGCGCTCTGCCAGCAGCCTACACCTCTATCTCTATCTCCCTCGTGGGAGTTGCTACCACCTTCTCGCTCTGATAGGGATAGACTGGAAACAAAGGAAGAAAAAAAATACAGGCGCCCTCTTGGGCTGCTCTGGCTTTTGAAACAAGATATACTGAGGAGGTGAAGTGGAAATAATATTGAAGCCATCAATTCACGTAATGCCCACATAAGCATCAGTCCACCCCTTCTGACGTTAAAAAGACAGATATTTCAAGGAGGAATGAAGCTCCCAGAGCTATTTTAAACCTTTTTTATTGAGGGAGCAACATTTTAGAGATGTTTTGATTGAGCGGCCTGAGCTTGTTCCATGCCGGCTACGCCTGTTTTCCACGGATGTGCGGATAAAATTCAGTGCCACTTTCTGTTGTGACCATTCCTGGCATACATGTGCGCCAATAGCTTTGGAGTCCGACAGTTCAGCCTAAATGTGCTGTTAATGTGCTGTCCGATTGTATCCTATTTCGGCGTTATCACAACTTTTGGAGACAATTTCCAGATAAAGCAAAGAGCTACATTTTAACAACCCCTTTAGATTAACCTTTCAAAGCTCCTCTCATTGGAGAGAGGAGCCGTTTTTTGTGTCATCAATTGTTTGGTTTACTGCCAGAGGCCAAACGCATTGGGAAGTTCTGCCCAGCGGGGAGTAAATTACCTGCATTTGCTTGAATAGGGGACTAAATTGGTAGCTGTTGTGATGCCGATCGAGTGGCACGCAACGCGGCCGTGCAATTTTGAGCGCCGGCCGCTCTCGCGCACGCGCGCCTCATTTAAGTTGCGCTGCTGCGCGAGCCACGTAATTACAGCCGACGGTGGTTAACCAGGCGCCGGCGCTTGTGTTAATCAGCGAGAGAGAGCGAGGAGCCGGGGAGCCCGCCGTCTCATGCTCACTAAACGCAGCGCGTTGAAAAACCATTATCCCCGAAAACCTGCAATCACAGCGACGGCACTCATTCACTGCAGAGATGCACTTGATGTTTATGGCTGTGCCCCAACAACAACAACATGTGACTCCGGCTAATGTAATCATTGCATGCGATGTCCTCAGACCAGCAGCATGTGCACACGGCGCACCAACGGCACAGAGACCCTCACTGCTGTGAATTACAAGATTAGAGCAGTACTCGATAAAACACTTTGTGTTGGTTCGCCACAACCGGACTCCCCCATTAACCCAAATTCGCACGCTTTACCTTGTAATTGGGTTACTGGTATGCACGACGATTGTTGCACAGAATGCAGTGATTAATGTCCTCAACTGTGAGTTTAAGTGTTTTTGTAACAAAAATCCATTTTTTCTCCTGCCCCCCCCCGACCCCCCCCCTCCTCCATCGGCCACACTCCCAAATCCCAGTAAGCATTAATTTGCAGATTAACAGGTCAAAAGGTTAAAACCAGTTTAATAGTCAGAGTTTATTAGGCGTCCAGATCACATAGAACTGCAATGCAACTGTGTGCCATTGACATTATTTACATGTGCGGTGGCGACCTACCTACTGAGACACAGTACAGGCGATTTATAGAAATAATAATCCAGCGATTCATGTAGAGTGAAATTAATCATCGGCTGCGAAACATTTAATTAGAAAGATTTACGAGTTGTTGACCTCTGACCTTAATTCCAGGAAAGCAACCCAATTAAAGTGCGACACAACAATTGCAGAAGTCGGCGTCCTGTTAATTAATTTGACTGTAATCACGTCATTAGTTTATGCTGGATGTAAACACACACTGACTGTGAGGAGAGATGATTGCCAGCTGGGCTGTTACACTAGCCTGTTTTTTTTTCTTCTTCCCCTTTTTCATAAACTCGAACCCCGCTTCTGTGCTTACAAAAAAAAAATCATTGCAAACGCCGCTTCTCCTTTGACTTTCAGTGTCTTTGTTGAGTGTCTTTTGAAAAGCAGAGATGTGTATCTTGGTCGATCTTGCATGTCTCGAGCGTAACAACAACAGGAAGCAGCCTGAAGGAGGCGTTGTGATTTCTGTGCCAAGGTAACACCAAGTGGAGCAGTGCCAGGGGAGGTGAATGGGAGGTCAAAAGTCTCCGAGCTGGTATTTGCTGTGAACATAATGGCAAGATTAAAACCTTCCCTTTCATTTCTTTTCTTTTCTTTTCTTTTTTTTCACACTGCCAATGTTTTTATCTGCCCTTTGAAACTTCATTTGCAAAATAAAAATTCTTGGAGGTCACTCGAAGTTTGTAAGGAAGTGTCAGCCGACCGTTATTAATTTCAGTCTGATAACAGCAAATTCAACAGAATAAACACGTCCCTGATGGGGCTGCAGTAACCTCAACAATAACCTCATAACCACAGCTTGAAAGTTTCAGCCACGCGTATGGTGTCTGATAGGAAATATAATCAACACCGTAATCTCTGTGGAGTTAGCATCACTGACCGTCTTCCATCGTACATTCAAGGACACCTATAAAAATAAAAAAAACAACCTATTCAGTCACTTTATCTCTGCACATGTGGGTCACACGGTGAGCAGCAGTTCATTGAATACAATGGGATGTTCCTTTGTGTGCGCGTGTATGGTTTTGACAGTTTCTTTTAAATAAATAATTTCTATACTTGAGCACTTGTTATATTGGCAGATAATATTCAGTTGAGACGGCACAGTCAGAATTATAAAGCACAGTCGGTGTTGCGTCCACTTTTCTCTACAATCAAGACAGTTTTCTGCTTTTTTTTATGAGTGAATTCTCCACCTCTGCTTCGTCTTCGTCAAACCCCTCAACGCCACTTTGAATCCTGTCCCCCCGTTACGTTTGCCCACGTTTTATAGCCATGGCGTCCACTCATGGCCTGCAGTGTACTTACCGGTGAGAATGCTAAATGTGGCCGCTGGGGAGTAATGACCCCAGAGAGCTGCTGAGGTGGACAGAAAGCCTCTGGCTCCGCAGAGCTTCTCCCACAGCGCTGAGAGCCGCGCCAGGTGAGGGTCTCTGCTATTGTGCGGGCGTAGCGGGTGGCGTCCGGCTCCCAGCGTCCGTCTGACTCCAGGTTTCACACATGCCCAGACCGAACATTTCCCATGCAGCCCGTAAAAACCTGGGGCTGGCTGGGGAAGGGGGGGAGGAGTGAGCGCGTCCAGCTCCAGCGGCTGCAGCGACAGTGGGGACTTTGACTCCATGAGGACCCAATTAAACCTGGGGGGGCGTCTCTAAAGGAATAATAACAATGATAAATGCTGCACTGAGGTCGGCTCAAAAGAGCCAGGGAGAACTGCCTTATTGTGCTGGTCTGTCTTGACAAAATTTACTCCCCGCTTCTGTTTTTCTGCAGTATCAGGAGGTTTAAAATCTCACCTTGTGAAAGCTTTTTTTTTTTTCCTGGTGTCATCTTTTAAACATTATGATGACTTGGCTGTATTCAACATCAAACCCTCTCTGCATGTGCTTTGAATTGGCTTGGGATGCAGCGACTCCCTGCCAAAAGTACAAATAATGCAAGTGTGTGTGTGTGTGTGTGTGCACATCTTCATGTGTTTGTGTGCAGCTATGCAGGATTAGACTTGACGTGTGTCTGTGTGTGTGTGTGTGTGTGTGTGTGTGTTAATACAACGTGCACTAGCTTTTTGTATATGTCGAATGAATTCATTTATCAGTTTAAAGATAATGTGATAATTGAGATACCTGTTTCAGTGTATCAAGCAAGCTTTCTTTGCTCTTATCATTATTCATTTGTAAAGCATTTTGATTGGTTTTTAATTTACCAGCGAAGGGGTTTTTCTGCTTCTAGTCTCACCTAGCTGTAGCTGGAGCACAGGGCAATTGTTCCTAGGTACACACATAGGTTCATGTCTAGCAAAAATAGTGTTGCATGAGCTCACATGCTCTCCTGATCTTTCCAATCCAGCTGCCACACAGTGTAGTAACCTTGTTGTGTGTTCATGAGGGAAAAGAAGGTGGATGCCTCTTCAAATCACTTTGTATCAGCGTCTTAAATATTGTATTATTCTTAAAGCCCTTTTCTTGGGGTTCACTGTCTAACAGATGACATGCGGTGACTTGAAACTCCAAGTGTGTTTTCCTCTGTCAGGCAGTAATTCAGAGAAAAACTACTTTAATTAGATAACTGGCCTCTGTATTTCAGATATGCACTTTGCCAGCAGTTTGTCAATTACTGCTTGTGGTTTCATAGTGCCAGTCAGTCTTTGTCTGGGCACTCGAGCCTTCCCCTCACCACGCCGCAGAGCCGTGTTATTGTACTTAAACAAATCAATTCTGTTGCAGTTGAGCTTTTTTTTTTTCCCCCCTTTCCATCCCCCGTCATTATGAACTGTTTGCAGTGCAGAGCACATTGATTTTTCACAGCCCTGGAAAAGCTGTTGATGAATAGCACAGAGGTATCTGGGGAGAATCTGGCTTTAAAAAGGAGGCACCCAGCGTCAACCCCTCCTATCCCCCCCCCCCCACCTCTCCGCCGACCCATTGAGCCCCCAGCGCTCCTCCACTTTCTCTTTTCAGACAGCGCCGCTTCCAACAGGGGAGAAACGCTGCCTGAAAAAAATCTTCCAATGATTAAAAAAAAAAAAAAAAGCAGGATTAAAAAAAGTGCAGGCACACAAGGGACGGCCTTCTCCTGCTGCATTTGAAAATACACCTTGTGGTTTCGACTGGTTTTATATTTACAGCCTTAGCCGGGTCCGTGTCAACCAAAGCATGAACTCAGCAGAAGCCAGAGGAGTTCTGGTGCAGGATAGAAATGGACGACACGCTGTGTCACAGTGCAGACGCCCAATGAAAGCGATACTCTTTAACAGGATGCAGCTATAGACCCAAAGGTGGAGGGAACCGAGGAGGGAAGAGGTTGGGGACAAGGGGGGTGGTTGTCATTGTCACATACTTGTACAGTCCATGTATATATTCACTGAGGTTGGGCAAATACTCTCAAGATGTTATTATGCTTTGTGCTTTGCTGTCATCTCCGTGATCTGCAGGAAATTTAAAAGTTCAATAGTTTAGGAGTGTAAAAAAAAACCCCTCTTTGAACAGTGGAGAGAGCTTAAGGGAGAAAAAAAAGACCTCAAGACAAAAAAAAAAACAAAGAAAAAAGGCGAATAGTTTGTCCCTGCTCTCTCACCTGCAGATAGCTGTGCTGCCTTACAAGCTATCTGCTTTTTAATCCAGAACCCTTCACTCAGGGGTCATGGGTGTGGAATATTTTTCAGCATCGCCTCATTTTTAGGTTCACGGAGAACTTCAAAATAAAGTTGCTCCACTCTGACAGTTCACAGTTCTGCTGCGAGCAGTATTTTTCCTGTCTTGTGCCATCAGAGTCACGCATGATTTATGGAACAATAACATATGCTAGAAGCCAGTCTATGCATATTATGCCGGTAATTACAACTACTCACAATGATTAATTCACTAAGGAAAATGAAATCTCTGTTCTTAGTTGCTCGGGCGGACGCAGATAAGACACAATTATTAACTGTGAGAGATAAATCACACATTTTCTGTATTTCAAACTAAAAAAATAGGTTGAATTGTTGTGCTCTGTCACACTAGCTGCAAGTTCAACTTCACCAGTAACTCGTTTGGTCATTTCCCAGCATCATAATGTCACTGGGCATGAGTGACGCTACAGGAAAAGCTTATAATGTGAGTGGGTCATGCTAGAGAACATCCACAGTGGTGCATGTTTATGACGCAGTACTGATCGTGTGAAGTATCAGTTGCTCTTTTTGATCCGTCCTTCATGTGCAGGGGAGCGTGAAGGAGCTTATCCGTGCAGGGCCGATGTGTATTATGTTAAACAAGGCACAAATTGAAGTCACTCTGGGGGCTTGATTTTTCCAGCAAAAAAAAAGAAAAAAAAGAAAAAAAGAAATGCAAATGTAATAAGTTAGTGTTTGGGGATTGGTGGATAATGCAGCAGTGATTGATGTGTTTTCTCCTCTTTTTTACGCAGGAGCAGAAAGAGGACGAGAGGCGCTAGAGTGTTCCTCCTCCTGGTGTGTGAATGGGTGGGGGGGTCCTTCGTGGTGGAGAATCAAGGATTGAAGTCTACGCAGGTGAGTCATTTTTCTTCTCTTAGACGCGTGTGGTGGGACCTGCAGAGCGCGGCAGGTGCAAGGCCTACATTTAGTTTAACGTCATGCACACAAATGAGAAATCTATGCTCCTAAATCAGTTACTGTGACAGTGAGGGTACAGTCATACCCCTTACCTTTACATGAGTATACCTACTATTTGGCTGCTGACAGTTGTAGACATATGGCTCATCACTATGTATCCAAGACATTAGCAGCTTGAAGCACACTGGCTCTCTTTCACTTCAGTTTTAAATTCCGCAAACTCCAAGTGAGAATTTATGGCACTGACCAGCAGCGACCATCGACAGTGCCGACCTGTGAGGGAATGAAGCTGGAAAGTCCAAAATAGTGGAAACATCATAAATTATTAGCCATGCTGCAACATCTGCTTGCATTTAACCCTCCTCTGTTGACAGATAAACTGCTCCACAAATGAAAAATGGTTTGCTGACAGTTTAGTGAGCGCAGTCAATGGTGCTAATAGAACTTTTCAGAAAACGTTTAGCAAAATAACCATACTAACTAGCTAGCCGGCTATTTTGAACTTAACCAGAGTAAGATGATATTCTAGTTAAAACACTTCTGTGAAAACAACAATTATCTACATAATCAGAGCCCAAACAAGGTCATATTCAAGAGTCAAATTCAAGACGGTGAGTTGCAGTAAGTTAGCCTTTTGGGTTGAAGGTGAAACTTGACCTTGAAACGCTATGCTACGTTACACTCATGTATTGTCATGTGTCCATATGAAGAAAGCCATTGACCTTTTTGAGATGTACTGAGTACAAAGCTACTCTAAGACGAAACAAGGAAGGAGAGAACAAAAAACAAACAAGCCAAGTTAACATGCTACTGGCTGACTAGCTCCTGTAATTTAGGAACAGGCCTGGACATTACTCTCCTCTACCACATGAAAGAGGGTGATAAAGGGGAACAGAGTGATTACAATGTTGTTTCACCACGAAATAAGCAAATTCCAGAGCACTAATTTGTGTGTGTGAGTTGATTCATACGGCTTCTTAAATCGACTATCTTTGTTTAGATTCTTGAGTCGTTCTTGCCAGGCTCTGTATGGGCCTTTTTAATTGCCCGAGATGTTGCTTTGTCCGAAACAGTCCCTGGAAAATATGTTGTGTTACAACTGGAACGAAACAAAGCTTGTTACTGGAAACTGATATTGGCCTCCCCTGTCACTACAGTGATTTAAAGATTACCCCTCTGTTTGCTTGGACGTTTCTCTGTCCTCCTCTGTGCTCTCGTGTCTTTGGTAAACATTGGACGGCAGTAGCTCGTGTGTGGCCAGCGTTGGCTCACCTCACAGAGCATGTTGATTTCATTAGGAGCTCCTGGAGGGGCCTCTGAATAACATACTGTTGAAATGTTGTATGCGTTAATGTTTTTTTTCTGTTTTTTTTTTTTTGCTGCCAATGTACAAAAGCTTATGCGGTTTGACTGTGCACACATTCACTCGCATTCCCACACTGGAGGTCACATAGTAGTCCTCTTAACCAGTAATCCACCAGGTCGTCCTTATGCAACATGCAGCTCAGTGTGTGTTCCACTAAAAGGGAGAATTATGTTGTTGAAAGGGCTTGTAATTGGTTCGTCCACTGTATTATACAATGCAACCAAGGCTTCATGGATTAGGAATTGGGACATCCAGCACAAATACACACACACACACACACACACACACACACACACACACACACACACACACAGGCAAAATAGATAAGAGTTGTTAATCTTGATTAGAGCAGTGTGAATGCTGAGAAATGCGGTGCCCTGACAAACATCTGCCCGCCACACAGCTGAGCGGGATAAACCAAAGTGATTATTGTGGAAATGTCAGGCGAGGTAGACAGTGAGCGAGTGGAACGATGGGGGATATGACGTGAACAGGGGGCATGACACGAGCGCTTCACAGGCGCTCTCTCCCTCTCAGATTCAATGACAGGATTTTTCACTCTTTGCAGTCGCTCTGCGGTTGTTTTTTTGTGCGAGGGAAACACGAGCGGGGTTTGATGGAGAGGCTGCAGTCAGAGGAAATAGTAACAGTGTGTGAATGTGTGATCTATGAGGTTGAGAGCCAACTATGATCTCCAGTGATGAAATGTGTGTCTTTTATTTGACAAGTCAGTCTTTTAAATGTCAGAGGATGGTCCGTTTGACATCTTTAGATTGCTCGTTTTGTCTGAAACTCGGTCCCAAACCAAAAGATATTCAGTATTGAATGAAACCGAAAGAACAGAGCACCAAATGTTTGGGCCAATGAAAACCTGGCGAAATTTGCTAAATGAATACCTTGAACAACCATTAACGTTGTTGGTGTTTTTGGTCAATTGACTAATCTATTCATCAAATTATAAATCAGCTTCCCGTAGGTTGACGTATGAAGGTTGCCGGGCTGGCCTTTGTCTCTGTTGAGCCCTGATGAATAATTGCTTTCCTCTGTGAAATGTGAGGGGTGCAGACACTGTTAACCTCGCTAAAGGGAGGGAAAAAAAGGGGGGGGGGGTAGGGGAGAAAAAAAAATCCCCTTCCTGTCAGTGGTCTGTCTTTCTCTCTGTTCTTGTGAGATCTGGAACTGATAAGTGTGAGGCCTCTGGTAACTGAACAGGAAGGATAGAGGGCCTGGCCCCGGAGCCCCTGCCTCTGCACACATGTCCACCTCCCCTGCTCGAGCAAACAAAGAGAGCCGAGCCTGCCACTTAACTCCAAGTTTCGAGAAACATTTAAGCCTATTAGAAGGATTATTATCACTTGTTGGAGTCAACTCTCGGCCTTAAGAGATTTCTGTTGAATATAATAACAGGGAGCCATTTGGACGAGAAAGACCTCGGCCAAATTAATGCTTCGCAGTCGCTTCACACCCGGGCACAATCACAACTCCCTCGTCCCACCGGCTGGTGTTGAGTCAAGTGGAAGTACTTTATTAAACAAGCACACGGCGGAGCGGTGAGAGGGAACGTTCAACCCGAATACCCCGGGGTCTGAATGACAAGCTGCTAAACTGATAACTGCACTGGGGTGGCCGTCGAGGCCGGAGCTGGCGCTTCAAGGGGTAAGAAAACACAAACAAAAAGTTGAAGTAGAACGAACTTTGACTCTTGAATTGTCTGTGAGGTGTATGAATAAGGTGTCGAACAGAGGTTGAAAGATCGTTCTTGGGGTTTAACTTTACCATTACAATGTAGAAGCTGCATGGAACTGCTTTGGCGAGTTCGTCGTGCCAACAGAACAGACAGGACAACATTTGGGATGTGTTTACTGTACAAAAACAGAAATTACAGGCAGGATATCTGTAACTTCAGGGTTATAAACAACAGATTGCTCAAAGTTAGTAGAAGATAAAAGTGCCTGGAAAAGAAAGGGAAGATCTGTAATCATTGCAATAATTATAGTAATGGGCAGGATTGTGATTCGCTCAGATGTTAAAGAAAAAAAAACAGTCATGATAGTTGGAAACAGGAGAAAATGTTGGCAAAAGTACTGTTTTAAAACATTCCATATATGTTTATTTTGCCATTACACAAGGCGTTCTTGGTAAAGAAGGAGCTCTCTCAAGAAACAAGACTTTTTTTTCATGTAAATTATGCTGCATTCCTGCCATGTGCCATTGTTAAGGCATTTTATTCCCATATCTTACAGGCCAATCATACATAATTTAACACGATTGAGGGAAGACGGTTTTGTTAAACCGTCGGTATGTTCAGGCCCAAAAATATTTTACTTTCACCATAATCTTCAAGAATGGCCCCCTCTCTCGACTCAGTTTCTACACAAACAGTAGTTTCAATAAAGTTAAGTGCAGCAATGCCACAAGACATGTTGCACGCTGCACTTACTGTTGGCAGCTGGGCAACAAGATCAAATTCACTTTGCGAAAATGTCCAAAAACATTCAGAGAAATACAGAAATTCACTTCAGATGGATAGGTTGTTTAAAAGTGAAAACATCTTAAATACAAAGTTATATAATATAATGAAATTATAAATTCCTGTTAATGGTATGTCAACAGTTATCCAAAGATCTCATCATGGAGGCTGTTTTGTCACCATATCAGTGGTTCACTGTAGATGGAGCAGAAAGATGCTGGGACAGACTGGGACTGAGTAACAAGATAGCTCTGCTTCACCCAATGTTTACGATCCATCTATTATCTAATCTGGCTCTTGCTCTGTATTCAAAGCTCATGTGGAATTTCCATCTGATCCCAGGTTGTTCTCCTGACGATAACTTAAGTTGAAAAGCAACTTTGGGGAATCTGGTGCATATCGCTTTCAAGGCTGAGACTGTGGCAGAGATGGTCCGGGATGGTATCCTTCCCACAAAAACTGCAAGATAACGTTTCAGGGTGACAGCTGAATTACTAGGCCATTAGTCACCAGAGGGAGAAAAGAGGTGGATGAACATGGCATCCATCAACTAAGCCCCATCTTTTTTTTCTGCAGATAGCCTCCCTGAAAAACACTGCCCAGGAATCTTGTAAGTCTCTCCCACTGATGTAGGAGCCGGAGGCCCGGGGTCAGGGAGCAGAGCCGGAGCAATCCCGGTGCTCTGCGGCGGCGGATGACCCGGCCGCCTGTCCTAGGAACAGAGCAGCACAACACAGAGGGAGAACTCAGTGTACCGGACTAAAAATAGCCACGGCGTCAACCCTGCTTTTCCCATAGACGTGTGCTAATGTGGAAGTGCGCGGGTCACCCCTCGGAGCCGCCGTGGACGTGCATCCCGGCCAGACCGGCGTCACACCGGGACGCGCCGGGTCGGCGCGGCGACCGCGGCGATACAAAGCGTCTGTACGCTCGGACAGATGTTCCCCCTCAGCCCGCTCAGATGGTCCGGGTTCAGCAGGAGGAAGCCGTTAAGCAACACTTGGCTCTGGGACGAGCTTCCCTGCTGTTCTCCGGGATCCCCGTCGCATCTCCGAGCCTCCTCGCACGGCTCGCGTGTCTCCCCGTGAGCGGCCGGGCCCGGGCTCCCGGCGAAATCAAGACGCCGCGTGCTGAACGAATGCCGCGACGCCCGGCGCTTCCTTTGATGCGAAATTAAACCTGATATCCCTTTGACATGCCTTCCACGGATAACTTGTCAATTTCCTGCTCGTGATGAATAGCCTGAATAAGCCACGCTCCACAAGCCAACAAATTAATTAATGCCATGGCATAATATGTTTTAAGAACACTTGGCACCGAGATGCTGCTGGCTTATGAAGGGGCTACCTTGATTCTGATTCTTGAAGTAAGACCACATTAACGGGCCTTTCTTCCGGCGTAATGCTGCCGTATTATTGCATCTGTCTTTGTCAGTGAAAGCTGTTGCCACGGTCTCATTAGCCCGCCGCATTCCTGTTGTAGAGTCGAACCCAACAACTCGACACGGCCTCGCTTCTGCTGATCGCGCTATTTGTAATGTCTGTTTAAAGCTAATGAAACGAGGATAGCGCCGTTGTAGGGCCTGGAATTAGCCCATCAGCTGATGTGACTGCCAATCAAGTCAGCGGGAGGATAAATATAAGCCCAGATTCTCACCGCCGGGGCTGAAGTTCATCAAGTTTGTCTGTTCCTATGCTTCTTTCTGCTCCTTCTCCATTGTTTTTAAGAGCTTTAGGAGCTCGATAACTTTGGACAGAATAAGACTATTTCCCCAAAACATCTGTTAGTTTGCTAGAAATACTCGCCCGACCTTAGAGGAGCATTTCATCTCGAACGTTTACCAACTCCAAGATACTCAGCCATGGAGAATCAAGAAAATCAGATACTCGATTTACAGATATAGCGTACGTTGTCATATTCAATCAAGTTTTCTGGTTCTTTTGAATGCTTTGATTTGAAATGTGCCGTATATTACCAGTATATTTCTCCAAGCTCTGCGGCCCGATTATCATACAGTGAAGCCAGATCCTTTCAAAGCTGAGGAATTCATGGCAGACAGGCTGATAGTCATCAATTTCAGACTTGTTTGGTAATTTTTAGGATCAAAGGCGATGATGAGGACGATGATGCTGATGCTAATCCCTCTGAAGGGGATGATTGAGTCATCAAGGCAAAACAGCTGTCTTATGTGACACGCACACACACACTAATGGTTGATGATGACGGTAGCAGAGTGTAAGTGAGTGCAATTGACAGAGGAGTTTGAGCTTCCTCAGGGAGGAGGGAGAAAGTCTGAGCAGAGGGAAGCAGGCAGCAGGGTGGCCATGAAACATTCATGCACCTGGGGACTCTTTGCATAAGGAGAGCAAGCTGAGCCAGTAATGAAGTAAAGAGCAGAGGACTTTTAATGGCTCTGTTTGTCCTTTTATGAGATTAGCTCCAGTCTGGCTTCTTATATGAATTGCGTTAAAAGCCTAATTGCATACAGTGATTTAGCGATTTGTACCCGCACAAAAGGCACTGCCTGCCGCGGTGCCCTGTGGAAAATGTTATTTACATTTGGAATAATCTAATTGTGGTTAGCTCCGGGATAATTGGTAGCACAGGTGCACGGCTGGTTATAGCCGAGAGCTGGACAGCAGAAGGTGAGTTATTCCCAGCCCTGCCCCGGACTGTTGACATGACAACGCAGCGCCAAATGTGGACATCCCCAGTTGCGGAACAGTTGTCGGTCCTGAGCTCATCCCGGGCTTCGACGGAGGGGACAGAAAAGGCGAGAGAGGAGGCGCAGCGGAATGGCAAGATGAAGCTCAGCAGACAGGAGAAGTAATATTTAGACAGCTGCACGTGCAGTTCTGTGTATCGCTGTCACTGGAAGGGAGGGGGTTTGGGAGGCGGGGGGCGAGGTGGGTTTGAAGTGGAGGGATATTTCTGTGTTCTCAGCAAGGCCTCAGACAAACTGCGGTATTGATGTCACCGCACCCTCCTGACTGTAAATCACAAGTTGCAGTCATCTATAAATCCACAAACAGCCTCCACCTCGGTTCCCTGCACCGCAGAAGCAGCAGAAGCAGCGTCCATGTATACATTGGGTAAAATGAGAAGACCTGCATGAGGGAAAATAGGGGGAAAAAACCTATGTGAGGGCTCACTGTCGGTGCCTCCGTGACGTCCCAGCCGCGGCACAGTAACAGCAGTTGTGTGAGGCGGCGGGTCACATGTCTCCGGTCCTGTGCTATGACTGGCCCCGTGCCTTGAGGTGGTGGATGGCAGCTGACTGCTCTGATTCACTGGGATCTTGACTTGTGTGTTCTGTGTCTCACAATGGACTGACTCATCGGGGAGTGGACGGCGAGCTTGTTCAGTGTCCATCTCGCTGGGACTTTCTGTTTGACTCCTTTGTTGCCTCTGTGTTTTGATGGAGACAGTGGTCTTTTCTTTTCGAGTGCGTGTTTTTTTCTCGCATTGTTCCCCTCTTTCATGGGAATGGTCGGTTTTCCCCCTCGCCGTCCGTCCTCGCGCTCCGTTTCCTGTTGCAGCTCGCCCCTCGGCGAAGAGCAGCCTCTTCTCACCTGACGCAGAGATACTGCAGCGGGAGGAAGTAACATGCACTTTGATTTACTCTTCATCCCTGTAGGATTTGCTTTGGCTTCCCATAATGGGCCACATTGAGCATTGAGCGTCAAACCAGTGTAGTTTGAATCACATTCACATACTGTTTCAGATGCACAGCAGTAATACCACATTGGACCCCAAAGACTACTGCAATGCACTAATAAACCAGTCTTTTTGTTTTGTTTTTTTTTCAAATGGTAAAGCGGGGGTGATAAGTCATACAAATCAACATCATGGTACGGAAAAAATGAGTTCAGCTCACAATCGGCACGCAGTGGCTCCCATTTTCTAGTTTTCCAGGTAGTCAGCAGTCAGAGGTAGCGACTGCCATCCCCGGCTGGCCGTGGAAATATTTGTCACTGTAAATAGAGCTCAAAGAAGTGCTGACACGTCTCAGCCTCCAACACAGACTGAGGCTCAAATCGAATCTGAGCAACAGAATTAAAATCAGATTGAACGGCGAGAGCTACCGGGCCCACCGGCCGCTGAAAACACATTCCCAGCGACGGGGTGATGCCACGGCTTTGAAAAGGCTGGGAATGACTGCTGTATAGTGTTTACAGTCCATCATCATTTTCCCCTCCGGCTGGCTGATTGCGAATTATCCTCCGATTTCAATGCTGTGTGTGAGCGTAATGAGTGCACGCTCTTTTTTTTTTTTTTCTTCATTTTTTTTCAGCCCGGTTTTTGTCTCCCTCCGCTCTCCCTTTGAAACCACTCTGTGTGGCGGCCCTCCATTCAGCCGCATGAGCACCGCTGAGTAGCCGCACGTCTTTGTGTGCCACAGCGAAGCGCTGTGCCTGGCAACGACGCCAGCATTAGATCTCTACCTGCGGCCGCCCTCGGCCTCCCGACCCCACACCGCCACCACCACCCCAACACATTATAGTATGTGCAACATCCGCGTAGGAGCCACTAATTGCTGTGGGATATTAGAGCCAGGTCTCTTAAGACGCTGACCTTGCTTTGGCCAGTCGTAACAGAGCGTGTCACCGGGTTGAGCTGTGATCAGAGGAGCGCCCGCAGCACGAACGGCTAGGAATTAATTATTCAGACCGGCTACTCGAACGTTTTGCCGGACACCATGTGTAATGACATCTTTAATGACATCTCTGTGAGAGATTAATCGTGAAATGAGGCTATCAAAGCGGACTCGGCACAAAGGTCCGGCGGGACTGCTCCATGCGTGGCCAGGTGTAAACGCAAAGGGAGGCATGGTCGTGAGCATTTCATTCTGTTTTTCTCCGAAACTTCACGCGCTCGAGGTCGGGAGAGTCCGTTTCAGTCTTACATGCACAAACTTATGGTAAAGAGATCCCCTTAAATATTTATTATACAGGGAAATGAAGAGGTAAGAGATTAGAGCCTTTCCTCACAATATTTACATCCCTGCAGGCTCTGTTTGGCTTCTGCCGCTCGAGTGAGAGGCTGAGCTCTATAATAATCAGTCGCCTGTTTTCCAGTGACCTTTCACAAGGATGGACTTGAAATCGATGGATTGAAAGTGTTTTCGTGTTAATCAGGAAATGGAGAATTTGAGACCTCGGTGTCCTCTGCATCACAGACAGGAAAGAAAATTATTTTCAAGTTAAAGGTCAAAGAATTTCTGAAAGATGGTCAGAGCACGTTTATGGTATTACCTCATGTGAAGATGAGAAAAGTTTAATATACATCCAGCAGTAGCAGTACTTTGGATATACTTCTTCTTACACAGTCGAGGTCCATAAATATTGATGTGTTGATAGAAAGAGCATGTAACAATAAAGCAGGCTAGCGAGCGAAAACGTCTCTGTATTTGTTGGTAACAGTGCTTAGCAACAGCAGGTTTCTGACTCCGGGTGCATCTGCATTAATGAGAGCAGGAAGCTCCGCTGTCGAGATGCGTGCAAACGCCACAGTCATCATGTGAATTAGCAGGACGCCCGCTCTAAGACGACATTTTGATTAGAGATAAGCAACTAAAGACCGGGCCCGCACCTCCAGTGACAAGTCGGATTCAGAGGCCCTGCCTCGACTCTGCTTTGATTTTTTTTTTTTTTTTTTTCTGGTGTCGGTCTTATCGCGACCCCCGAGCAAACACGCAAACAATCCGGCCTGTGTGTTTCCAGTCACATGGGCCAGGAGTGCTGGAGAGTGGGCCTGTCTGTCCTGGTATTTCCTGAGGCTTCGTAAACATTCATCCACACTGTCACCCACACACAGGAGGTTCCATTCAGACGGTCAATAACAGTGGAATGATCATCTTTATCCACGCTGCATAACAAGTCTGAGCAAGTACTGTTAAATATATATATATATACATATAGCAATTGTACATGGTTGAGATTGTATATGATTAAACCTGGAATCATGTATGAATAAATCATGAAGTTTTTAGGTTTTTGCTAGTATGTCTGTTTTTCCTCCCAAATGACACTGATTATTTATTCATATGTTACCATTACACGTGGAATAACTGTGTAATCTGCTCCCGACTTTCTCCTGACTCAGAATAAAAAACAAGAAAAAAAAAAACAGAAGGGAGCAAGGCTTCATTTTACACTTCCTCCTTTTCATCTTGTCCCATTCTTGTCATGTATACGTTTAAGATAAATGCAGATTAAAGCTCCCTGGGCTGAACACCCAGCAGAGAAAGCCTCTGGTATACGACCACAGGATGAACTTTAATCCACTTCTCGTGCATTTAGCTCGCTAAAAAGTGTATTTTTAGCCAATGCACCGCCATCACTAAAGGCATTAATGGATGTTGTTTGTGTGAATACGATTATTGCACTGGACTTTGCCAGAGGATGGCCGTGCATTAAATCATTATTTGATTTTAACTGGTTTAAATGTGTGCGTGTGTGTGTGTATGTGCATGCACACCAGTTCATTTAATTGATTTGGAGTGTTAAAGTGCAGGGTTCAATGAATACTCTAATCAAAACCTTGGAGGCTGCCGCTAAATGGTAAAAAATGATTTAATGTGTCTCGGGCTTTTTGTTTGAATCTCACAGCTTTAAAGTGTTGCAGCTTCCTGCTGTGTTCTACATAGGGCGTGAAAACACAAACTGTAAAGTGTTTACATTTAAGACTTTGAATGCAATTAAGCAAACTGAACTCGCCACCCCACATTTCTCCCTCCAGATGCATTTAATGCTGTCAGTTTCTCTCGTTCCTAATCTCCCTTTTTTCTTTCTTTTTTTTTTTTTTTTTTTTAGTTGCCATCGAACGCAATTTCATGGTGTCGATACAGAGTCTGAAAATTCAATGGCTGAACATGTATGCTGGGATTATAATTTGGAGTCTCTGTGGGGGATGTAGGTCAACTGAAAGGCTCTATTTCCTCAAATATTGTAATCCCCATTTGTTCTGCTTTTTCACCAGAAACACAGCTTTGAGGTCTTTGTCGTACGACAATGCCCTGGGCAGGACAGTGGCCCTTAATGCTGTTGTCTTTTTTCCAGATGATTTCCTGCGCCCGAGAGCCTTTATTTTTTTCCTTTCTTCTTTATTCGCAAATGATTTCTAAAATTGCCAGCTTTACCTCAGCTCACCCTTTCCCCGCCTGACCACAAGGACCAGATCGTTTTTTTTCCTCCACATCCAGCTTGAACTTTCACTTGTTTCACCAGGGCAGGTCATGTTTATGGTTGAAGTGGAGAGCAGGGGTCAGCAGGATAAACCCAGTTAACCTTGCTGGAGACCTGCACGGCTCGCGAGAGAAAGGAAGTCATTCATTTAGTCTCCAGTGATAAAGTTAAACACTTTGCTCTTTCTCTCTTTTCATTGATTTAGAAAAAAAGAAAGATTTCTCCATCACTCTCCCAAACAGTTCCGCTAATTCGGCATATTAACGGCCACATTCAGACAAAGTAATTTCCTGCCCGTTTCTCTGGGTTGGAGGAATAGTTTTGTCAAACCATGCATGAACATAGAAAATTGATTTGTTTATATATCATTTCAGAATAATGGGTTTTTGTCCCGATTCAGTGACAAAACTTGATTTACCTGAGAGAAAGGGGGGAATGAAAGGCGGAGGATTACTCCGCTCGCTGGCATGTTCATATTCTGCTCCTGCCTTGTATAAACCTGATAACAAGTATGGCACAAGACAAGGCTGTCCATTGTGGAAAGAGCGTTTTTTTTTCTTCTTTTTTTTCTAACAAAAGTCATTATGGTGGATCAATGCTCCCCAGAGAAGCAGCAGCCTCAAACGCCACACACTGAGATGGAGCGGTGCGTCCAAATATGGAACAGCCCTGGGCTTCTTTTTGATGGTTCAGCGGGCCAAGGTACACACCACATACCTGCAATTATGTGGATGATTTTATTCTGCTGGCAGAATTCATCTAATATCTGTCACAGCTATTTTGAAAAGTGACGCACAAAAAAAAAACATTAAAATGACACCAAGTTGTTTGTTCACCCACTTAAACGTATTTCCCACTCTTATCGCTCGCAGCCATGCGCGGGGATCTGGATTTTATTTTCACAGGTATTGAAATATTTGCATTCAATTCAGCACTGCGGAGGTTAATGGAATCATTTAGGAAAAAAATAAAAAAAACAGCACCAAATCGTTCCAGAAATAACTCTGAGGATACACACAGTGGCAGCAGAGATTTCCAAAACGTAGCAAGTAAATGAAACCACAACGAGTTTGGATTTTTTTTTTTAATTGGACATGTGCTAGTGGAGTTGCGTTGTGGATGATGTATGCATTAGTTTTGGTGGGGGGCGGGGGGCGGGGGGCATAGATGAGATGATATCTTCAGTTCTGCCGGATGGATTTTGACGCGTTTTATTTCACGCTGTCCATCATGCTACAAGGGCTAAATTGCGGCATGCTCTTAAAAGTCTTTGGACAGACAAGTCAAATAGAATCCAGTGCCAAAGTCCCTTCAGGAACAAATTCCCTCTTTGTTCTGCTCTTTCTAGAGAAAAGGACAATGTTAGACTGGAAATCACCCGCATGAACTAAACGGGAGTCAATAACAGAAAAATAATACTCATACAGTGCGGATCTCAACCTGTTTGGTAATTTTAGGGAGTTTTAAGATGAGGAACCATTGCATGAGGAAATGAATAGCATGTATTCCAGTGACCCTCTACCCCCCACCCCCCTTCATTAAAGCGTGTCTGCTACTCTCTTTGTCAGCTGCCTGCAGCCTGTCTGGGGCGGCTCCACATGACAGCAGCATGTGTGTGTACGCATGGACGGCACATGTAGCTCCTCTCGTCTCGTCCTGAATGTTTATACGTGTGTGTAGGCGCACGACTCAAACAAGTCGAGGAGGCTGCTTTTGCAGGCAGCTTAGTGTTTCCTGGTTATGGAGCTGGATGCTCCGAAAAGACTGAGCTGAGGGGGTTTTGCAGGGCAAGTTGAGGAGGAAGGGGGTCTGAAAAGATGGTGGGGTGCAGTCGGGGGGTGGGGGGCGGGCTGCGGGTTTCTGTAAATAGCCCGCCCTGCGTTCAGGACCGACATGCCGGGGCTGCACACTGTGCAGTCCTGACCTCAGCGCTCCAGCCGCCGCTCACATTTCCTCACAGCGCGGGAGGCTGTGGAAGTCAGCGCTGACTGTTCCTCCACTTTATCCAGGTCAGATCTGATCTACTCTCACTGGTAAAGCACTGATGTCCGTGACCCCGGCGCCCCCCCCTCCACCCCCTCCACCCCCTTCTCGCTGCCAGCCAGTGTCAAAATAACACAAGCGGCTCTGCGCTGGGCCCTCCGCTTGCCTCTGCCTGCTGTTACGAAATCACACTGCCCTCATTTGTGTTCCTAAATATCTGCACTCGGGTAGCATTTTCAGATCAAAACAAAGCAGTCGGCTCCATTTGATAACAGTATTCCTCCACATTAAGCTGCTAAAAGAGAGTTTGCCTCGCAGCGTATGTGCAGCAGATATATGTGTGTGCCTGGAAGTAGGTCATTGATTTGGAACTTGGACACTGATTATGTGCTGGCCTAGAAATGAGCTATAATCGGTGTCTCTCATACCAAAACAGCTTTTCATAAGTGGCAGTTATTTCAAGGTCAGGACAACAGTTGTGTCTTATTGCTACACATACATACAGACTTTATTTATCCCCCTCACGGTTTCAACAGATTGCTGTTTCCAGAATCTGTTCAATCTTGTGAAATTGCTTATTTTTAGAATACGTTACCACTGTGGGGGGGTATATCGTGTTCATCTCTCTTTATAGAGATGAGAATGTGCAAAATCTGCAGGCATGCCCCGTTCTGTCTGTGATGGGGGCTTGATGTGCTCATTCGGATGCCATTTGAGCCAATAATGTAAATATTCGTGGTCTGCGAACAAGCCAAGACGTGATCTAATCAGTCTTTCCAGCAAAGCTCTCCTGGAACACGCGTAAAAAGGGAGTTTTCTTCACGACCATGTTGGAGTAAATCTTGCGCTCAAAGCTGGGAATTAACTGTCAGCCAGCATCATCACAACTCCCTCTCTCTGCCTCTGTCCATAGCTTGAAGCGAGCACTGTATTAGTCAGTGGATTTTCCCCAAACGCCCTCAGGAAGGAGCTGCGATATTGTTTTGTAAATGTAGCTGGATATAGATTCAGCTCTGCTTAAACAGACGCGCTGATATTTAGCTTGAAGAACCAGTCGTACTCTCTGAATGGCGCTTGTAGGAGGTCAGAAGGGCATGTTTGTGTACTTCCTGTTCTCTTCCTCTGTGTTTGGCCAGCGTGGGTCAAGAACAAACATTGAGAGCATGCTGAAATGAATGGAGGTCTCTTATTTTCTTCAAGTGTCTCTATTCCCTGGTGCGCACTTGTGCGTGTTGTTTTGCTGTCTTTTCATAATGACACCGGGAAGAACTCGAAAGAGCAAATCTGAGTTTGCATATCATCCCGGGTTTGCATGAGAGCAGCGTTGCAATCACTCCTCCTCCACCACCTCCTCTTCCCCTCCGCCTGGCCCACATGGAAGCTCTGCAGCGTGCGCCCGTTTAAATGAGCCCTCGCCATGTTTGCATTTGTTTAGGCAGGGAGGCAGAAACCAACAAGCTGGCACAGACAAAATCCTATCAAAAAATGACATCGGCCGCAACAGCTGCAGGCTGTGGCACTGGGAGGAGACGAGGGGAGAGAGAAAGAGAGAGAGAGAGAGGGAGAGAGAGAGGGAGAGAGAGAGGGAGAGGGAGAGGGAGGAGAACAATTGACCAGAAGCGACACGGGAAAGAGAGGTGACCTGATTGCTCAGCTGGCCAAGAGCACGGGAAGGAAGCAGCAGGAAAGGCTGGTCCCCTCAGTCTGGCCTGGCTCTCTGCTGCTTCTGCTGGGTCCCTCTGTGGCCTTCCTCCCCTCCCCTCCCCACCCCCTCCACCTCCTCCTCCTCCCTCTCCTCCTCCTCCTCCTCCTCCCGTCTTCCTTCCCGCACTGCTGCCTGTCACGGCTCACTACATCGGAACAAAATGATCAGCTCTCACCTCCTCATGAACACGGGTCATCATGGTAGCCATGCAAAGGCTGGGCCCTTTTGTATTAGATAGGGATCACTGATATCTGGGGAGGAGGAGGAGGAGGAGGAGGAGGAGCCGCCGCAGCCAGCTGGAGGTCAATATTGTTTTGGGCTTCCTTTTACTGCACGTATATGTAAGGATGTTTAATTTTTATTATTGTATTTATTATCCGCGGCCTTGAGGTTACCAATTTTGTGGGACTATTAATTTCATCTTGTCGCACTCGAGGAATTATTATTGGATGTGAGTGCACGCGGGCGCGCGCGTGTGTTTATGATTCCTCTCTCTACAAGGAAGCACGTCAAGTACCTCTTTCACAGTTCCTGTAGCTCATAATGTAATTAATTCTAATCGCAATCATCGTAATAGCTTTTCAGATCAAATACCCAAGAGCGGTCCTAACAAAATAATCCATTCCTCTGAAAAACAAACACCCAAACTCTCCCTCACACACCCGTTCTCCCTCACTCTGCCTTCGCTACGCGTTTGGCTGAGAAGAGCAGTCAGTTGGACGGGGTGAGGGTGAGGGTGTGGGGGGGGGGGGACATCAGAAAACAGAAGGACCTGCACATTTGCATACCTTTTTAGCATGTGGCTGAGGGAGCCTTTATTAAATTCAACCCCCCCCCCCCACACACACACACACCCGCCCGTGGGGTGGGCCCAACCATCGGAGAAGGAGAAGGGGGAGGGGCAGCAAAGGGTTGAGAGGGGAGGGATGAGGAGGGGTGGTCTCATCTTGGAGACAGGAGGCACCATCTGAGCCAGCAGACAAACAATGTTTTCAGACACCAGAACAAGGTGGCAGCAGAGGCACAGTGCTTTTTTTTTCCTGCAGAGTGCTGCTGTCCCTGTCTGGCCACAGAGGAGGAGGAGGAGGAGGAGGAGGAGGAGGTGGAGGGGGGTCGAGTCCAGAAACAAACATTAGACTGAGGACGAGGGTCTCTGTGGGTGCAGATTAGCGATACTGAAATGATTAGCTTATAAATCACTTAGATCAACAGCTATTCAGTTAATCAGTGAACTGTTTTCAGGCTACATTTTGATTCGTAAAGCTTCTCAAAAGAAAGGATTTGCTCCTCTTCCTTTTTTTTTCTGTTATAAGACATGAAACATATTGAAGGGTTCGATTGCCGTTTGGGACAAAACGAGACAAATTCAGCATTAAATGCAGGTTGTGACCCTGTAATCTAGAATCTCCATGATAAATTGTGTCTGAAAATCTGGATGTACATGATGCATTGTCATAGAAGCTGAACCTCATATTATCTGTCAAAAGATCAGGTTCTCTTCTGTGGAAGAAGGACAACACCTATTGGCAAGCCGTTCAATAAGAGCACAGAGATGCTTTGTATTTGTGTATACCTGTGTGTTTGTGTGTGTGTGTAATGTATCTAAGGTGAAGCGGGGTAAACCCAACAAGCTGTTAGTATCTGTTCAAGCAAGCCGAGGCAGCTTGTGGTTGTGCCGTCTGTGGGAGGAGAGGATAATGAACCGACGCAGTGAACTGAACCCTGCCTGCCAGAGAGCGGGGCGAGCGGCTAGCACGCTACGCTAGTTAGCATCTTAGCTCCGCTAATGAGCCATTTTTGTAAACAACTCATCAGTGGCAGAATTACAGGTTCCATGAGATCCACGAGGCCGGCTCTTGCCTCCTGACAGCAGTCGTGCTCAAAGTGATTCTAATAGTGAGAAATTCCCTCAGGGTCCTCTTGCCTCGGGTTACAGAAATGATACCGTTTAAGATATTTTGTTGTACCCTCAGCTTTGACAAGACGTGAACACTCTTTGTCATTTAAAGGTACAGATAACATCCAGGATAAAATACTGTTGGCATTTAAAAATGAATGAGGGATTAGGAGGAGGAAGAAATTTGTTTCTTCAATAATAGATTATCCTTTGATTTCTGCATGTTAACGGGTCTTTTTAATGCTGAAACTAGGTGTACAAACCTCTTACCTCTATCAGTTTTAGTTAGAGTTTATTTAACATGTCTTATTGTCTAAAACTCGATCAATCAGTACCTGTGACATGCCAGTTATGACTGAACTTCATAGCTTCCTGGGCATGAAATAGAAAAAAAATATCCACACTTTTTAAGGTGTCATTGTAGCTGCTATTTCAGCTTTTGCAACCTGAGATTATGAATGAAACTGTTTCATGACCCTCTGGTGGAATACGCAGTCAAACTGCGTCAAACTTTGATCGCCATTCTAGCTAAATTTGTTTGTGCTGCACTGCAAGAAAAGTTAGATCTCCACGAAGCAGCGAGGGGACACATGGTCGATCAGCGGGAGCAGCATGTGCAACACTTGTGCTAACCAAAAAAATACCCTCGCTCTTTGCTGTTTTTGTAAGCCCCACCTTAGCATTTGGCACACCCAAGGCAAAGGGGGATGGGAGAGCAAGAATGAAGTGAAGAAATATCACAGATGTTAGTCTGCATGAACTCCTTCCCCTTTACAGCCTTCCTGCTCAATCTGGCCTCTTTAGCCCCCCGCTACCCCCCCCCCCCCCCCCCCCCCCTCACTCTCCCTCCACAAAAGACAAATGACTTCTTCTAACCTAATTTCAGTTGCAGCATGCGACGGTCTGCCTGGACGCCTGCCGGTCAATAGAGTTTGAGTTGACGCTGTGCAGATTCGAACCGCTCTGGAGCCTAGCTCGGCTCTCTCTCTCTACCCGCAGCGGCCCCGGCCTCAGACTTGGAGAGGACTTTCCATGGAAAATTCCGTGGAACGGGCCATACCTTTTTCTCACATGAACTCGGCTTTACGTGTACGTCTGCTCGCTCATTCGTGCACGCTGGCCAGTTGTCTGTCTGAAGAGCCCGGTGGAAACAGCGGGGTTAGGGTTTCAACTAATGTTACCACCACGGCGCACGCTTGTGTGTGTATGTGTGTGTGTGCCCCTGGTCTGTGACTGTGACGGGGGTCACAGTTGTGTGACATACCAAACCCGGTGTGGTGTTGGTGGCGCTGTCACTCATCCGGCCACCTCGGCGGCTCGGGCTCGTACCGTCATCCACTGTTTTAATCCCGATTGTGTTCAATTAGGTCAAAGGCAGGAACGCCGTCTTAACCTTATCGCAGTCCACAACGGGACCTGTTGAGACGCTGGCGGCCGATTAAAGGGCAGGAAGTGGCGGAGTGTCTTTGATTATTCGTTCTTTCTCTATTTCCCCGGGGAAATGTTGCCGCTTCAAGCCTGGCAAAATCTTTGCCATGACCAGGAGGGACCTTTGATTGGTTCCTGATGTGTGGACAGCAGTCTCGTCTCAGGGGTCCATAGCAATTTATCCAGAGGATATTAAATGACCTAATGGCCATGTTATTTGCACAGAGCTAACCAGGAGGAATCTCCGCACGTTAGCTGAGGTGTTCGGATGTCAAGCCACTGTTCTGCCACTGCGTTAACTTGTCGGAGGTGCAATTTTACCCGCGCTGTGAAATTGCATTTATTCTGCTCTCGAGCAGACATTTCAGCCTTCGAGCCGGCCGCTTGTTTTCTTAAGCAAAATTTGAATGAAACGCTTTCCCCGGTCAGCGCACGACTGCAGACGGGCTGGGGCGATTCTGTCTTCAGGATGTAGTAGAGGCCCAAGAAGAGTTGTAGTAAAAAAAAAAAACTGTGCTGCACTGAGGCTGGCCTCTCTCAGCTCTCCCTCTCTGTCCCTCTCTCTCTCTCTCTCTCTCCCTCTCTCTCTCTCTCTTCCCCCAACAGGAACTGGCTAATTTCCTGAACTTGATATACCATTTGGTCGACACAGAGGGAAACATCTGAGAGAGCAGGGGGATCTCGCAGAATTCTGCGCTTTAAAAAGCTTAATGAGTGTTCAAATCTCTGGGTCAACGCTTTTTAATGTTTTACAGGTGACGCAGGACTTTTTCTCGCTGACTTTGGACGCACCTTAAAAGGAAAAGTGAGCAGTCAGGAAATTAAAGTTTTGCCGGCTAAAAAGAGAAGAATCTTTTTTTTTTTTTTTGGAGGGAAGGATGGTGGTGGTGGTGGTGGTGGTGGTGGGGGGGTGTCCTCACATTGAGCTCACACTCAGTCGCAGCCTCATTCACAGATTTCCTCTGTGTCTGCTCTCACGGTGTCAGGAGTCATTGGATCACCTGCACTGTGACCGCTTCAAAGACTCCGGTGCTTATCTGCGCTCTCGATGTGGCGTGTCCGTTCCTCCAGCCTTGGAAGCTGCTCTGTGTCAGAGGTCGCAACCTCAGCTGGAGGTCACCTCTTTGCTTGGCTTGCGGTGGTCCGAGTGACCCTTTCTCCAGTGACCTCCTCTCTCTCTCTCTCTCTCTCTCCTGCAAAGTGGTTAACACATGTAACTTCCTCCATTGATTGTGACGAACCCCTGACCAGAGCCAGAGCCGTGGTCATTTCCATCTATGTCACCATGTCTTTAAATGGATCCCGTTGCTTTTGTTTTTGCTTTCTGACTCTGGTTCCGGTGCAATAAAAAAGGAATAATTTCCAGACAAAGCACTTGTCTGCCTCTGTACAGCTCAAACATTAAACTTGTGCAGAGTATTACTTGTGCCTATTGATCGGAGTCCTCTGCAGTAGGGAGGGCAGCGTGCAAAATCAATGCATTATTTTCTCCTAGGCTAGCCTTGTTCGTGCTTGTTTTTTCTATCTGTGAAAATGAGAAGAAAACAAGGGAGAAACCATTTACTTCCACCGCGTTTCATCCTTTCCATTGACTTTAGTGACTCATTTTGCCAAATTCAGCCCGGTTCTTTGTCATGTCTCCGGCCCACATAGTTTTTCACTCCTCATCTCCTTCACATTCATGAGCATGAATTCACCTCTTTATAAATGGTGGCTGGGTTGTTTTTGCACTCTGAAGTTTCCTGTGGTAGTGCCTAGCAGAGTGTGTGTTTATCCTGTAGCTTCTCTTAACACTGCATCTGGCACATTTTCACATCTTTATCACAAGCATCTTCTTAAGGTGATGTGATTTTGTTGTGTCCCATCTCCGTAATATGTTGCAACAATGTTCATAAATCAATTATAGTCAGGATTTAACCATTTAAATCCAGAACCAGCAAATTTTCACAAAACCTAAACCTTCTACATACTTCATTAACATTTTTTTCGGGGGCATTTTAGTTTGATAAAATGATTATCTATTCAATCGTTGCAGCTAAATATGCTCCTGCATGATCAAATAATAATCTTTCAAAATACAGATAATCAATTTACAGAATATGACCAGCAAAATTCATAACTTTATTTAACCTAAGAAAAACGTTCTCTAAACATTTAAGACTCAGTTCATCTGAAGTTATCAAAACCAGAGTATGACTAATACTAACAAGTAAGTTAATGAATTGACAGAATGATGTTCTCATGAATGTGTCTATTTCATAAATAGCTGACAGTCTGAAGTCATGAGTTTATACAGTGAGGAAAAGTGGAGCTCATATTCCAGCCTTCTCAGGACTAGTTTCCGTCTTAAATATGATTAAATCTGCCAGCCTCAATAGCTAGAGGAGGAAAACCAGTTCTTAAATGTGCTACTGAAAAAAATGTAGCTTCTGGATATAAAATATGGAAATGTGGATAAAAGCTGTCTCCAAACTGCGGCAGAAGTTATATCTATAGACACAGTGTACAGCTTATAAACCTCTTCCATTGTGTGGATGCGGAGGTGCAGCTTGGGACGGACATGAAGTCAGAGAGGGGACGGCAAAACACAGAGAGGGGGGTCAGCAGACAGGAACATGGCTGGTGACAGGCTGCCTGCATGTGGGGTGGTTTCACTAACGAGGAGCCATTGTGCCCTCGGTGAAGGTTAACTCTCTGATTCAGGGAGGCAGGAAGTGTTAGCTGCCTCCCCTGCACTTTTCCCATCCGCGGCCTCTGCCAAGCCTCAGCAGAACAATCCAGCCCCTGTGACTAAGAAGGAGGGAGGGAAAGCGAGGGAAAGAGAGAGAGAGAGAGAGTCAAAGACAGAAGGAGGGAGGAGAAGGGGGGGGATTGGTGTTTAAAAAAAAAAAAAGAAAAGTAAAGAGGTCCAAATTCTGCAGGGTAACATCAGGCTCCTGCGTTATGCAAGTGTTCCCTTTTTGTCTGCCTCACCCGGGGTTTTGATACAGATTGCATGAAGCATGATGGTAATGCAGAACATTCACTCTGTCCCCTCTTCACCAAAACAGCCTCCATTTAAGGTAACTCGGAGATATTTTCCTCCACAGTCAGAGCTGTGGCCAGCTGTAGCCAGGTTCCAGGAGATTCAAGCTCTGCACGCACCATAAAGAGGATATCGCCAAATGTACTCGGAGATAAACACCCACACGGAAAATAGACGTCTCAAACTATGCAGGCACAGTCCAAAAGACAGAGAAAATAGATATCTGAAAACATGCACCGACACATACACGCGCATACACTCGCTCATAAGTCACAACACCTCGTACCGAATCAACAATCGCATCTTTGTTAAATTATCCAGGAAATTGTTTGCGCTGCTTTGATAACACAGGTGTTTATATGGTAATACCTTCTGGAGGCTGGATAAGAATGAAACAATAAAGTCATTAGGGTGTTACAAGAAGAAATGAAAGCGGGCTCCTGCACAGACTGCAACTCATCATGCTCACACGCGCTTGAACACACACACACACACACACACACACTGTGTCAAGGGGCTGAACTCTTATACACGAATTCATTAAAAAAAAGCTTTTGTCAGCTGTTGTAATGACCCTTGATGTGTGTGAACCTGTGCCAAGTTGTCCATGGAAGGGCAATTTATCTCTACTAGTGTTGTGGTTATGTGAAAGATAAAAAGAAAATGGAGGAGAATAAGGCGTGCACGCACACACACAAAAGATCACTGGCAGGATGGTGGCCTGTTTGTCTCACCTAAGCCATTAAAATACCTCCTCTTAAGCGCTTTTTATCTGGAGTGTCGCGGTGAAGATTTTACATAAGTACTGATATGAGCTGATGCCTCAACTGCGCACTTCTCCTATTGACATCGGGCTTATTTCCCATCTGTCAACATCGCGTATCTTCAGTCGTCTGTTGTTATTCAGCCCTTGCTCACAGGCTGCAGCAGCAGCCTTGGCTGAGCTCGCGCCATTCATCTGTTTGTGTTACTCAGCTCGCTTGTAAGGACGAAGGTCAGTCGTCTCGACACCTATAGCTAAGAGGACTTTTCCTTGTCTATTAAAGCTGCGCTAATTAGTGTGGCAACATTAATAGGAGGGAATTGATACGGTTCCTGTGAGTGTGGATCACTGAGCAATTTTCAGTTCATTGTTGTAGGTTTTACAACCTATTAACAGTGTCCCGCATTACATTCCTTGCTGTACTTATTCATTGCCTTATGGTTCATGAGATCAAATTATTGGAGAGTAGGATACGTGATCACTGTCTCTTTTCTATTTATGCGAAATAGTAGGTGGTTTTATTCAATCAGCGACCTGCTTAAAAGGTCCCTGTTCCTATCCAAAACATCCATTATAGTCAAGTCCCTCGAGAGTTCAGTTTCAATTTCCGAAGTTTCAACCTCATCACAGAAAACGTAACCTCATTTTTATTTGTTTCTACCTGTTTTTGATGCAACCCCTGGCACTGCGTGACAAAACAGTCTGAAATTGCACCAAATTGTGTCACAGAATGATGGAAAATTTGTTCCAGGAACTTTATTGTGAATGTGGTTATTATGGTTGGAATACTCCACAGACATTATTCCAATTAGCATTTATTTGGATTATTATTACTTCCACGTTTCCTGTCGCAATGTTTGCTGACACTGCTGGCCCTGGAGCCCCTTGTCTGGCCTTTGCACGTCATGTAGGTGAAGAATGCTGGGTAGTTAATATTAGTTAGGCTTGAACACAGTCTGGTACGTCTGCTGGTCCAGTCACAGCAGGTCAAATCTCCTAATCTGGCCTGGCGACCATCTGGAAAGACATAAATGTTGTGTGGTCTGATCCCAGCTTACTGTGATTGTCATTCCTGATCTCTCTACTTCTCTTGACTAGGGGGAAAGAAAAAGAAAAGAACATGACATTACTGTAACTTTACACTGTCCAGAAATGCTCTGGACAAACAGTCATCTTTTCCCCAAACCGGGAAAAAAAACAACCTCGAAGCAGTAAAGTGCGACAGATAGGCAGAGTGTGAACAAAGATGTCTCTCCACAAAGGTGCCCTCTCTCATCTGATCCCGACACATCTCTCCCACAAAGAAAGGGCTGTGCACAGCGTGCAGACACTGCCAGCCTGCCTCTGTTGGTAAATAATGAATAGGTCACACCTGGTGGTCTCTTACAGGCTCGCTGCTGCCTCCGTCCCTCTCCGGTGGTGGTCTGGGAATAGGTGTGTATGGCTGTGTGTCTGCGTGGGTGTTGGAGGTCTAACATTAATCAAAATTCTCCTGCCGTCTTCATTTTTGTTGCGCTTTCTTTAACCTTTAGCCGCACACCGTCCTCTTGTGTCACTCTCTAAAGTGCTCTAACAGTGTGTCTGTGCTTTTGGTGTGCTCAAGCGCGTGCGTAGCATTGACATTGAGAGCCAATAAGAGGCATTAGCGGAGCGTGTGTGTTGCCTACAAGCACGCAAAGATGCGGTCAGTGACTTACCTCTCCACAGGGAGCTGAAACAGACGCCGTGCCTCAAATGTGCCCAACAAATCCAATGATTTCTTAAGAGAACGTCTTAAATGCCTTGGGACCACAAATGGCTAGAAGCTAATTCAATACCGTTATTTGTGATCACTTCAGAAGACAGAAGGACCCGCGTGGAAGATTTCTCAAATGCCCAGTTGAGATGTAGAGCATCATCAGTCATGCCAGCAATCTCCCTCTCCATCAAGGAGGCTCGTCTCATTAAAAATACATGCGGTGTATTGAGCTGAAGTGTACCAATCATACAGGCTTTCCATGAAAACTCCTCGCGCCGCTTCACAATCAGCAGGTAATGAGAGGCAACAGCCTAAAGTGGGTTTCCTACATTTTGTAGCTTTTCAGGAATGGAATTGGGTTGTTGGAAAGAAAAAATGTTTATTATTGATCACAAGCAAGGCAGCGCTGTAGCTTGGTGAATAGCGCTCTGGTTTTTTGTTTTATTGGAGGCTTTTAAATTGCCCCAAGTGACAGTGAATGGCTCAGGGCGTAATCCTTGCCCTCACCAATGTAGGCCGAAGACAACAACACCGTTGGGTACAAAGCTGGATATGTAAATAATCCACGACCTATCTGGATGAGCAGGTTGATATTTAGTCCATAAAATGTGACTAGATACTGAAATATGTGCATCACAAGGTGATGTCATAGTATTATTTCATGACCGACCAACTGAAAAATCTCCATTTACAATATAATGCAATAAAAAAGAGAAAATTAGTGCATTTGATGACTGGCTATTTCCTCTATGGCTTTTTACCAGGATCTGTTTTGCCGTCAGTCACGCTGTCACTCACGTCGGCAACAGAGACCCACAGCCGCAGCAAATGTCAACTTTTTCTTTTTCTTTTTCTTTTTTTTTGAAAATTGTTTATTTATTCGAGAAGAAACTCTCCCCAGAAGTGTTAGATATGACTGGCTCAGTCGTGCTTATCAGCAGCGCGGGCAGTGTGTGGCAGAGATAGCGTGCGGCGTGTGCGTCACAGGGAGCGTGTGATTGGAGCCGGATTCGGCAGTCAAACAGTGTTTTTTATCTCTGGTATATCAATCACGGCGTGGCCCCGGCAGACACGAGCGCCGCAGCTCGCCACATTGTTTGTTGTAGCAACAAACCTGCACAGACCTGGTATTGTGGTCTCCTTGTTTTCATGTGTATGTATAATATATATATATTTAGCGTAAAGGTTACTGTTACAAGGAAAGTAGGAAGAGGTGCACAGAGCTCGGCACCGACCAGAATAGAAAGCACTTCTTCCAGTCTGTCGTCTTTACAGGGTTTGGTGTTAACAGCAGCGCTGCACGAGGCAGCGAGACGCACGCCACGCTGCAAGATAAACTCTTGTCATCAAGGAATTAGAGGGGGCTAACTATCCGCTTTGTCTGTGTGTGCTTTTCCTCGTAAGCGAACAACACAGCAAATCAAAAGAATGTTTACTGGGCTGCAAAAGAGCAGGAGTGGAAGTGGAGAACAAAACCATGTTTCCTGTCTAGTGATTTGTAAAACTCTTGAATTAATTTTGGCCGGGGAAGCTGGCTCGGCTCGCAGGGAGTTGTCCCTGTAAAGGAGTGGAAAGGAGACTCGCGTCCATGGAGTTCTTACCATTCTTTGTGTATCTGCATCACTGATAGCAAAGAAGCCAGTTTCCCCTGTTTCACCCATGTGGGCCAATGCTTGGTTTGGAACTGTTTTTTTTTTGTTTCCTCAGCCAAGGAACTAGTTTACCCCTAAAAACTAGCTCCAGAGAGGCACCACTTCTTTGCCGGGCCACATCAGAGGCTGGGGGCAGGACCTCATCAGAGGCTGGGGGAGGGGCCACGTTAGACTGGGGGCAGGGTTATTCAGACCAATGAAAGCATCAAATCAGCCAATTTTTTTAATGGCTCACTGGATTTCCAGAAACAGCACCTGAACAAGCTAAAAGGGACCGAAAATGGAATGATGGTTAAAATAGTATCAAGTTACAGTGGACAAATTCACATCTTGAGGTCCTGAACTAGATCTTTGGCACATACTGGCAGCAGCATCACTTATGTATACAGTGGCATACAAATATGACTCTGGAGCACTGAAGAATAGCTTCTTCTCTCCAGGTTCATAAGTTCAACTGGAAACGATTTGATGCAAAACGGGTGCGTGTGAATTAAAATATTTAACGAAGCGTTGTAGCAACATTCACATTCATGTTTGACAATATGGTGAACCCGGGCCCGGCCTTACACCACTGAGTCATTCCAGGATGATGACAGGATGTTTACACGACTACGCCGTGTACACTAGGTAAGGTTTGCTTCAGCAAAGAGAAGAACCATGTTGTTATTACTGACATTAGGAAAGTCAACAACAGCGAGGAGTCAAATCAAATCGTCTGGGCTGTTCAAATGCCCTCACATCTACTCCTCATTTGCCTGTCTTCCGTCTGCTTTTTGTTTTGCATCGTGTGATCAAGATACTAAATTCATCGCCCGAGGCGTTCCTCCATTTTTTTCTTCCTTTCTCTCTCTCTCTTTTTTTGATGTTTCTCCCTACAACGCTGGAGTCTGCCGGGGTCGAGGAAGAAAAACAACTTTTCCAAGTTTAGTTGTTGAACATAATATTGAATCTTGAACATTGGCATCGACTCGCGTCCCACCAGACCAATTTAATCTGTGATTCAGCTCCTACAATGCATCCAGAGAAAGGAATCATGTTATTAAGCCCCCTTAATGAAACAGTCAGGATGGACTCTCCATATCTTCTCGTGCTAAAAAAAAAAAGAAAAAAAAAAAGCTCATCTAAATGGAAAACACATTGTCTTCATTATTTGCAAGTGTTGAATGAAGGCAGTTGCCATGGTTACAGCCATCGGAGGCTGAAGCCTGGTTTGAGGCCAGAGGGGCTACAGGAACAAAGTGGCTCCTAATGGTGGGATTGTACAAATGGCTCTCTGAGAGGGTTATATATCGCTGGCATTTCCATGTTGGCCAACACAGTCACAGCATGATCAGTTTCGCATCATATCCTCGTGTCAGCGCCGGCTCCGCTTAATGAAACAAGATAAATCTCTGCAACTTGTTTGCTCTAGCACAGCGCAGACTGCTTAATATTCTTAGAAATGCATTTCTAAATGGCCACTCTGTGTTGTTTTCCAATGCGTCTGCTTTAAAAGAGCCATGCGGAAACTTCCAGTGTACACCAATCAAAATGCAGATTGTCTACACAGCATGGTGTCCACCCAGGAGAATTACAACTGAATACTAAGCAGGAGAAAGCTCTCCGTTTTGACTGCTGTTTATGCTTTCGAGACAGAGCGAGGCAAGTAAAATGAGAGAGAAACGGCAACGCTTAATTCATTTTCTTGTCTGAATGTAGGTTAAATTACCTTTGAATCCCGCACAGAATTGCACATTGCAGGTAAATGAGTCACTTGGCAGCTGATAAGCGGAAGAAAAGACATGCAGGGAATCAGGGACAAGGTGCCTTTTTTGCGGCGCGCGAGAGAGAGAGACACATTACTAATAATAGAGGAAGTGGTCATGTGGGACCTCTCTGCCCGGCGATTCATGTCAGATAATAATTGGTTTACCTGATACGGCGGCCTGTGTTTGGACGGTGATGGGGCAGAGGTAAAACAAATTACCAGGGGGTTGACCTCTGGTAGCGTGGGGCTGACCCCAGCCATGGAGGCTTCCTGACAGGAGAGCCAACACACTAACCCAAGTGCCAGGCAGGTCAGGCTGGATGTGACTGGATGGAACAGGATCTGACAGAGGAGGTCACATTATAATGTATATTATTTTTGCATCTAATGCTATTTCTATTCAGCTTGCAAGTGGCACATTTTAATAAATTTGGTTATTAAGGGGAATCTACTATACTGTAACTCTAGTAGTTACATTTGGTCTTATCCATTTGGTTTCAGCAATGGTGACAGAAGATAATTTTGATTCACTTTGTACTTAATATAATATTGTGTTTCTTTAACACAATGTGTATGAATGGTTAGAAATCGTAGCTGAGAGGATGGACCATGGAGGGTAGTTTCTGCCACCATTATATGAATGGGTGTGAATGGCTGAATGTGATTTTTTTTTTTCTCGTAAAAGCACTTTGAGAGGTCAGAAAGACTAGAAAAGTGCTATATAAGACCCAGTCCATTTACCATTTGCCCTGAACATTGTCTGCGTATTTTCTCCCCAGCCTGTCTGGAGCCTGACAGACGAAACCCAGGGTTTTCAGAGGATGGGAGGGGGGTGAAAAAGGACATAAGGGTTAGAAAACAAGACGCTTCATGAGTGAATGCGTACAAATGACGAGTGAATCAGCATTTTTGTCAACTCAGGCACCCTGTTGTCTAGATTGTGACAGTAAAATGATGTTTAGACGTTTCCAGTGAAAATTGCAGCCCGTCCTGGAAGGCTGCTTGATGCCAGCTTTGAGCAGGTTTGAATGCGGCATCAGCTTCCTGATTCCCAACACACTGTAAGTACAAGAAAGCTCCTGAGTCCTGGTATTTGCCGGTGCTTGAAAACTCCTTTCTTGTGTCAGACCCGCTCTTGTAAATGCATTCAGGTTCTGCACACCAGCGGCAGCTCGCTGCGTCTTTGTTTGTGCAAGGTTTATTTTCCCCCTCGCAAACAGGTTGTTCACACGTCTGAAAAGAGCTCTGTTTGTGCTGTGGCTGGCCTTAAAGCCCGTTTCATGTCTTTGTTTATCTGAGAAGAGAAGAGTTCTCAACTCTCAAGACTTGTTTGTCCTTCCTGGGCTCAGACTCTCTGCACTGGTGGATGGAGAGGGACTTCCTTTTTCTCTCAGCTTTCCTTGCTGAGCATCCATTCATGTGATGAAAGCGATCTAGGGCTTTCGAGGGCCCGGCACGACGCCTGCAAGATCCATTTTTTTATATATTTTTTTCCCGCAGATCGGCACCAGATATACCTCCCGATTTGAATTCAAATCCCAGGGAATTGTCTTGCGGCCTGCGCGTCGTCTGGAGCAGCCGCCGCTCAATATCGTAACACAATTTGTATGTTAAAAAGGTGGCCCCTGTTGTTTAGATGTGTCTCCGAGTGCCAGTGTGTTTTTGTGCGCGCGTATCGACCGCTGTGGGATGTGTCGCTGACAGGGCAGCCTCTCTGGCCATTGTGTCGGGGAGGGGAGGCTACTTGCTTTCAATCCATTATTGACTAATCTCATTAGCCGAGGATCCTAACGCTGAATGAGCTGCAGAAACTGACTCCCCCCCCCCCCCCCCCCCCCCCCCCCCCACACACACACACACACACACACACAAGCCTTCTCACACATAGGGATACACCAATCACGTGCTCTCACACACACACAAACACATTCACATGCAAACGCCCCGACACAGAAGAGGAGAGGGAGTCGGCCGTAATTACAGACAGCGGTTTTGACGGAAGAAGTTTTTATTGCCTCCAATTAATCATTTTAATTAAGCGACTGCCTATCTGTGCCTCTCTGCCGGATTAGCTAATTATATGTTCGGCACTCTGGACTCGCGTCTGGACGCGTTTGCCCCCCGCGCCGCCCTCGCCTTTGTCCCGCGGCCCCGGCGCTGCGTATCAGCCCGTTTGGTCTGTTGCCGGCGGATCGCGCTCACCTGTACAAGCAACCGGCTTTGCATATCAACTCGCTCCTGACGGTGTAATCTTTGCAGTCATGGAAGAGGCGATGCAAAGCGTCCATTCGATTTGCACAGGGCCTTAATAATAGTCGCCAATCACGTCGAGCCCTCTTGTTTTTCTTTGTGTTGCTCGGCTTTTTTAAGTGCGCGTTAGTGTGTGAGTGTGTGTGTGTGTGTTTATTGCCAGCCAGGTGATGTGAGGCCCGCGCACCTCTGCAGTATCCCCCAGCAGAGGGAGAGAGCAGACCACTGCAGAGTGAGATTCATGATCCAGCCGGCCTGTAATTGCTGATGGTTCAGCAGTTTTCAGGGGGCTGAAACAGGAGGATACGGAATTTTTCAGCTTTCTCCGCTTCTTGCAGCACTCATTTCCTCCTCTGCTGTGATCCGCTGCGTCTCTTTCTCCCCTCCCTCGCCGCCTCTCACACCATCCCTCTCTGTCTGTCTGTGGATGTGTTTGTCTTTAACTCTGTGTGTGTGTGTGTGTGTGTGTGTGTGTGTCTGTCCCACACACTTCTGCGAATGCTACTGCAGGCAGCATTGTTTATGTTCACCTGTCAAGCTACCTCAACTTCCCTGATGGATGATGTGGAGCTCTGTTGTTTGCCGACAGCCGGAGCGGGCTTGCAGCTAAATTACACCCATGAACATACAAGATGGGAATATTATGCAAGCCATCGATGCAGAGGTAGAAAAGCCGGGTCTTTAATAGTGATATGAAGTGGAGACTGAATATTCGACCAGAGCGGGATTAACTGTTCATTCCTCTTCACTTGTCAGGCTGAAATGGCAAACATTTGCTGGTTTTAACCTCATAAATCAGAAACTCGCAGCTGCGCTCTGCTCGTCTGCTCAACATCTTTTGAGTTTTGGTGTCATTGACTTGTGCCATCAATGTGTCACTCATTTTGGCAGTCTGTAGACTCAAATGAATGATCAGTGAGTAAGCAGTAGTGCTATTGCCTCGCAGAAAGAAGGTTGCTGGTTCGATTCCTGGTCAACTGGAGTTTGCATGGTCCCTGCGTATTTTCTCCAGATACTCTGGTTTCTTCAGGCAGTCCAGGTTTAGGCTGATTGGAGACTCTAAATTGCCCCTAGGTGTGAGTGAATTGGATCCTAAGCTGGTAAGATAATAGTTGCATGGAAAATAGTCGTATAGTGGTAACATTCTGCAATAATATGACCCTAGTCATTTGATATTCTCATGCAAGGCCAAATACGCCAGTGCCTGCTTTGCCATAGCTTTCTTTATGCAGCATTATATCAGTTTGGATGTTAGAATAAGCTTAAAGCAGCCTTTTGTGATACATAATCGTATAAATAAACAGCCTCTCAGATTCCTAAGTATTTGTGCTGGCACTCTTTATTCCTTTCATCGTGTATGAAGGAGATGATGTGATGTTTGTGCGAAGACGTGTGTGAAAGTGGGATGGGACTGCTATCGCCTCATCTGACGGCACAAGTCGCGAATTGCATAACGCCTCCTCTGTCCTAGCATTCAATATTCATTTGATGCTATTTTTAGCGCACTGTAAGATTATATAAAATGAGACGCACTGTTGTACAAACATGTGATCGCTCCACTGAGACCACTTGTGTATTCTCTGGATTCAGTTTCTCCTTCCTGATGCCTGCTTCGTAGGCCGCCGCGTGAATATGCCTTGGCTCGGCTAAGCAGGGTAAAGGTGCGCATATGCACAAAAAAAGCAAAAAACAATATCGAATAAATGTCTCGGGTGTTTGATGGAGGACTCTGCTAAGTCCACTCCCCCAGAGAATCTCCTTTCTCTCCCCGGACGTGTCGTGATTCTTCACAACGGCACGCGAAATGAGAGGCTTCTCGGTTCATTTGCACAAAGCCAATCGAAACGTGGCGGCCCTCAGTCTCTGGCAAATTAGCGCGGGGCAAGGCGCCGCGTTGTGGACTCTATCCGAGGTGGAGGAGGTGGAGGTCTTGTCTGTTGCATGGGATTCATCACATGCCTGTGTGTGTTTACTCCCCCCCCCCTCCACCCCCCTCCCTCCCTCCCTCCCTCCCTCCCTCCTCGATGGTTGCATGAGGAGGATTCCAAGATGTGACACAGATTTACGGCAGCCTGTGTTACCTAACCTCTAAATCAGCCCCACACACGCACACATAGCAGACCCCCACCCCTCCTTTACATACAGACACGCTCTGCCTGGTCACGGACGGGGCATGTTGTACAGCGATGTAGAGAGAGAGGGGGAGGGAGGGAGTGGGAGAACGGGGGAGGGAAAAGAGGCCGAACTGCCGCAGTCAAAAGCCTCCTCTCGGTAGATCAAGCGTCCGCCTGTCTGGTAATGTGTTGTCATTGACCAATTAGGAAATCCAGATCAAACAGGCACGGGGAATGGCCCCTCGCTGCCCCTCTCCAAGCACTCTGCTCTTTTTAATTGAGCACATTTGTGGAATGAGAGGCTTCTCCCTGGAGGGGAGCGATGGCTGCAGATACGAGCAAGCTGTTAACACGGGATCAGTCCGCTCAGCAAGGTTATCAAACAATCTGCTGATATGAAAAATATATCTTTATGAGTCATGCCAGTTAGAAGAGCATAATTCAGGTCTGTGGGGCGGGCGCGGACGAGTGCTCTCTGCGGATGAATGTTGGACTCGTGATGAATGAACGGACTCGTATAAAGTGGCAAAGTTGACAGAAAGAGCAAACAGAGCTGTGATGGTGTCAGACTTGTTCTATTTTTATAATCGGAGTTTAATTTGATGTTGCTCTGTGTAACTTTGGCGGAGGAAGAAGTGCAGAGATGACCTGGACCCAGCTCCGAAAATGTGACTATTCATAAAGGCTTGGATGTCCTTGAAAATGCTTCAAAATGTTATATTGATTGTTCGCTATTGATTCAGTCAAGTTAGATAGCAATCAAATTAGCAAGTTAGATGGGTTTTCATTTACTTTTTCACTTGAACAAAAGTTTAATTTCCTCCAGCTTTTAGGAAGCAGAAAGTTGGATGTTTCTAGTATTTTAATATATCTTTGACCAGAAAAGCTTTGAAACTGACATTGAAAGTGCTTGAAAAGTGCACATTGGAAACCTTATGTTTTATATCCTTATAAAATCTTTACACTGTTGGTCAGACAAACCTTTTGATGATTCCTGAGGCCAAATAGGAATGACACATTAAATGTAATTATATTGAAACAACAGTTTAATTGCAAGAAGCCTTGATTACAGCCAGACTGCAGAAACGCGTCTTATGAAAAGTTAAAATAGAGATGTTAGTGAGGTCGTTATGAGGGCTGTCAGTCGGATGGTATGTCTCCTCAGCCTCCTTGGGTGAAACAGAGAAAGCTCATGTTGCTGCTGTCCATCAGTGTCTGGGCACGTTGAGCTCATGCACTATTTAAAATGTGCCCCTCTCACTCTCTGTGTCTCCCTCTCCTCCCATTCACTCAAAGTCACAAACGGCCAAAGGTCAGCAGCTCAGTGGAAGGCGAGGAGGTGCTCCATCCCCCTGCCTGCTCCAGCAGCCCCATCTAGAAACACACACACACACACACACACACAGAGGAGCTAACACACACCGGCACAACTGCGCCCTAAGTTATCTCCTCTGCCCGTGCACCTTACACAGCGAACACACAAACGCGCGCGCCATGCGTGCTCTGCCCTCAGCCTTCTTTGAATTCCTTCCCATGTATCTTTGCAGCTTGCCTGTCACTCCTCCCCCCAGCACTATCAGTCTCTCTCTCTCTCTCTCTCTGTCTCTCTCTCTCTCGATCTCTCTCTCTCCCTCTCTCTCTCTCTCTCCCAGACCTCATAATGGCTCCTCCTGGGTAGCGGCTGCGTCTGCGGCTCCTGCTATTTCAAAGTTTTAGCTGGCCGGATTAAGCGTGGTATGTGGAAAATGAACAGCCACTCACAGGAGGGACACATGAGCTGAATGCATAATAAACCAGGAGACTGGCAGGGAAGAAAGGCAAGGGGGCGAGAGAGAGAGAGAGAGGGAGAGGGGAAAAAAGAGAAAGGAGAAAAGAAGAAAAAACACTCTCTCACAAGTTGTCTGAGGCACCTGCACGGCAACAGTATCAGTCACAGGAAATGGGAATAAAAACGTCTCTTTGACTTTTTCCTCTGAGCTCGCAATCAAAGGCAATTTTTAAGACAAAGAGTTTTAAGGGGCTCAAGGTAGCGGCGACAGCTTTGTTTGCGAGGCGGGGGCCGTTAGCGCGCCTTACGCTCGGCTTCTGTTTCATCATCGTCGTCGTCAGCATCACCATCATCACGTGCTCCCCCAAAATTCCTGGCAGAGCGGGAGCAGCGGAGAGCCCATCACCGCGGGCAGGCGCGCTCCATGGTGGCGACACGCAGTCATGTGGCTCATCTGTGCTGCCTCCGCTGCCCCAGGGGAATTGACCCCCCCCCCCCCCCCCCCTCACACACACACACACACACACTCACAGACGCACTCCCCTCCCCTGCCATTAGTGCAAGGGTGGAAGGAAATTAAAAGAGTAGCTGTTTGGAGGAGGCGGCAGAGGGCAAACAGTGCAGGGAGAAACCGCTGCGATGCTCCTCGGTGTTGTGCATGTGGTTAGGACCACCTCCTCTGCCTGCGCTGGTAGCCAGGCGGGGGTAGGAGGAGGGGAGGGGGCATAGCGGTGTAGAGAGACTGGCCCCCATCTGCTTTTGTCCCTTCCTCTTTTTTTTTTAAAGCACAGGCGGTGATAGGCCTCTGAGACTTGGTGAAACGTTACACTTGGTTAGAGAGGAGATATTGCTTAGGCCCCTCTATGATCCCCGGCCCTCTGTTTTCTTCTTCTGCTGCTGCTGCTTCTGGGGGTGGGGTGGGAGACGGGGAGGGGTGCTTCAGCCACCCCACCCTCCTCCTCCTCCTCCTCCTCCTGTCCCCACCACCACCATGTTCCCTTTGCTTTTCTAATCACGCTGCAGATGTGCCTGATGGCTGAACAATCTCTGTGTACTGAACGTGGGGCTCCCGCAGGAATCCAGGAGGCTTGCTTATGTGAGCTGTCATGAAAAAAAAAGTGAGAGGGCAAGGAGGAGAAGGAGAAGGGGAGGAGGGAGGGAGGGAGGGAGGGGTGAATGTGGGCCTGCAAGATAGAGAGAGAGTGAGGGAGAGAGGGAGTGGAGTGAGTTAGAGGAAGAATGGGAGATGGAGAAAGACAGAGGGGAAGAGGGAGAGATCAGTGAACAGCGACCAACGCAGCAGGGCTCCTAGGATGGAGTGTGTGTGTGCGTGTGTGTGTGTGTGTGTGTGTGTGTGTGTGTGTGTGTGTGTGTGTGTGT
>CM055207.1:10801692-10889192 GCA_029224185.1 Karalla daura | reverse complement strand
GGTTAATTACTCTTCATGCCATGCCACCAGCCGTGTGTGCATGGCGAAAAGGAGAAAGCTCGGGAAAGTGGAGGAAAAAAAGCATCTGTGGAGGAACTTCAGGGCCCCTCATTACACTCTGCCCCTGGGTATTTTTACGCCTTTTATTTCCCATATAATGAACTGTTTACATTTTTCAGCTTTCCAGGCGCCACAGTAATTTGTGCTTGTCCTTGTATCACTCGTTGCAGCGGGCAAAAAAAAAAAAACAAGAAGCAAGGAGGAGAATTGGAGAGCAGTGAAATGTGTACATAAATCAGTTTATTTGATTGTAATTATTGTGATTCTCCGGGAAGTTTTCTTTCACATTACAAAGATCGTTAGTTTGGAATTAAAAAAAAAAAAGTTGACAAGTGGGATTGATGCACTTAAGATTCACTGTCTATACTATAAAGAAAGTTAAAAATCTTGTTAATTTATAAAAAAATATACACTTGCCTGTATACTAGAAAGGAATTGTGCACAAAAGACGGATCTGTGTGTTTGTCATAATTAAATAAATATAATTTGCTGCTACTCAGTGGATTACGCCGGGCTAATTAGCATATCTGATATGAATTGTTATGCATGCATATGTAATTACATTTTGATGGGTAAAGAAGAATAGTTTTTTTTCCTCCCTCTCCCTGCTATCCATGTCAACAGAGGTAAAACGTGTGTTTTTGACAGGACACCAGTGCCTCCTTCGCTGCATTTTGACGGGATGTGTGGAGTTTTCTTTTTTTTCTTTTTTTTTCCAAGGCGGGCCACTTTGCATAAAGTTAAGATGTACCTTTGTACTTCACTTGTGTGCATCCGGGAATAGAAGCAAATTCTCACCCAAGATTAAAAAAAAAAAGTGACAAAAGACAGACCTTTCAAAAGGATTATAAAAAGCTCCCTTTCTTTTTCCTTTTCCTTGCAATAAGGTACCTTCTGAAAGCGCTCATTCTTTTTTAGATTACAAAGCCTGATTAGTTGGTTTCGTCTTCAGATGGCAGAGCTCAGTCTGTGACTGGAGTGAGAGATTTCCAGTGTATTTTCCTCTATATAAAGTTATTTTTCCTTTTTTTCCCCCTCTTTTTACTGGAACCGGAGCCTGATATCTGCCTCTCCTGACCTCAGGAGTGAACCTGTTGTCACGTCTAACCGCGCTAACTTGAAATCAGCCCGCTGTATTAAGCAGTCAATATCGCACGTCTGTTTATGTTTGACATCAAATGCGGAGGCAGTAGTCACTCAGGAATGTGTTGTTTTCCAGAGGGGGAAATCCGAAAAACTGGAGTGCAATACTGTAAGGTACAGGGGGGGAAAGTAGCGGCAACACTTTCATTTCAATGACATTCTTCATTTCTTTTATACTTTCATTTGTTATCTGCGCTCGTCTCATTGCAGAAGTGCTTCGTACATTCATCTGTAACAGACAGCTATTTAGAAATACCAAAAAAAAGAAAAAAAAAAGGAAACCCTGCATATGGTTTGAAGGCGACGGGAGCCTCAACATTCAAATCAATGCTTCTCCCAGGCTTCCTCGTCTCAATTACCGCTCAAGTCGTCTTTTCCCCCTAAGTTGCACTGCAGCTCTTTAAGATGAAACTCGACTTAAATGGAATATGTGGGTGTTTTTTCCCGGCGACAAACACACGAGTGCGTGCGTGCATGCGTGCGTGCGCGTCTGCGTGTGTGCCTTGTGTACAAGTTAACAATACATGCTGGGTTCAGATTGATGCTCATTGTCTGTCTGGTTGGTCTTTACACCAAACTGGAATTCCTTTGAGTGTCATGACTGAGGCACAGTGACCACTTGTTTATGTGTACAGCCGGGATGAAGGCCTAAAAATAAGACGTTTCAGGGAATAAGATCGAAGTGAAAAAGAACGAGAACGAAATCATTTTAATATAAGTTTTATACACTCATACATCATACATATGATGTGATATAATGATTTGGGCTTTTCTAAACATCATATGTTGTTCTACATATGTTTAAACAAACAGTATTTATGCGTGTATATAGTGCAAGAGTGTATGCAAACATATATATATGTTGATATTATATGTTATATATATATATGTGTATGCATTGGTTACGCATATTTGAGTGTTTGAAAGTCAATAGCTGTACGTTTTTATAGCCCGGCCACATTTTATATTGCACAATTGTCCGTTGTGTGCGTGTATAAATGTGCATATAGCGTGCGTTTGTGTATTTGCGTGCGTATACGTTTCACATAATTGAGTGTTTGAGTGAAACATGGTGAACGCTAGCGGTCGGGCCCGAGTGTTTTATTTTACGGCGCAATCGCGAAAACCATTGCAGAAACATCTCGAGCAGCACATTTTGACACAGCGCTCCCGTGTTTGTGTTTTCTGTGTGTGTGTGTGTGTGTGTGTGTGTGTGTGTGTGGTGGTGGGGGCGAGCGTTTTATTTGAGTCAGTGGTGCCGATCGTCTCTTTTCCCCACAGTAGGCGTTCTGTGGTTAGCTCCAGGTCCCCGCGGTTGCGTATTGTTTGGGTGCGCTCTTCATCTAATGGGTTTTGTGGTCCGGGTCAATCAGGCCCTCCGTCTAGTCAGTAATTACTCCAGAGGACTGTGGCCCTCGCCATCACGATAATAACAACCAAATCACATCAGCCATGACTTTCCACTCAGTGCTCCAGATTATGAGGAGAGACAAATAAAAAAAAAAAAAAAGGAAAAGGAAAAAAAAAAAATCAACTGGCTCGACTGCGATTGGCTCCAAAGTTATTTCAATCAAGGAACTTGATATCATCACTCCCGGGGTTAGAAATTGGCCGTTTCAAGTTTGATTTGTGCTTTTCACACGGACGCTCGCTTCAAAGTGACGAGTACAATGGCTTCTTCAAACTTTTACAGATAATAGAAAGATACTTGGGAGGGAGAGGATACTGTATTTTAGGAACAGAAAATGTCCCCACCAGGTAATTGGTGCACCTCCACCACTGCTTCTCTCTCACCTTGTTTCTTTTTTTTTTCTTTTTTTTTCTTTTTTTTTATTCAGAGTCGACAATGAAGCAAATATAGAAAATAGCAAGAATTTGTGTGCAGGAAAAAGTGATATTTCCATTCTTATGCCGGTGCGCGTCTTTGATTTTTGCCCACCTCCTGCAGCCCACCTAGAAACCCTGTCAAGGCGGCAAGGAGGAAAAAGCAAAAGGGGGCTTAGTAAACACTTTCTGTGTCTGCTGCTGGTGTGTATTTAGTTTAGAGGGCATGCCAAGAGACTGTTTTTCCATGGGTTAGGCCGTCTGTAAACAAGCGGTACAACGGCAGCCCACTCTTCGACAATCGGAGGTGGCACGCTCTGAAGTGTGTATGAGATGTGTGAGTGTTTGTCTCTCTCTCTTTTTTTTCCCCCATTCTTGGACATGGCATTCCCTCTTATTCCTGCCTATCTGCAGACAGAGAAAGAGAGAGGGAGAGTGTGTGTGTGTGTGTGAGAGAGAGAGTGTGAGAAGGAGAGAGAGAGGCAACCCCAAATCCGATGGGCCGCCAATGGGTGATGAATTATTCCCTGTCTGAGTCTCAGCATTGGTGTTATCACAGAGGCTGCCACTGCACTGGGATGACAGCGGTGACAGCCCCAAGAAAAGATTTAGCGCTGACAAGTGATACTTCCTCATAATACATCTCCCTGGCCCTCTCCCCTGTCCCCCCTGTTCCTCAGCCTCTCCATGCACACACAAGATGAGATTTTTTTTTCTTACCCCTATTTTTTTCTTATCCCACACAACTTATATTTGTTTAAGTGGCCAAGGTAGTGGGATGGGGGGGGTGTAAGGCTCTCTGCCACCACTTCTTGTGGCACAAGTATCGTAGTTACAGTAAGATCACCTTGGGAGGCAGTCTCGGGCACATACCCCCCCCACCACCCAGACAACCCAGACTTGCTTGTTTTCATGTGTCGTAGAGGTACACAACTGCGCTGACACACACTGACACACACACACTGACACACACACACACACACACACACACACACACACACAGCCCGCCTCGTCTATGACTTGTCACCGAGTTCCATTAGGGGGCTCTCGTGCTTAAGGAATGCCTGTTGTGTTCTGTGCATCGACAACAGTACTGAGCCATATTTCCCCACTTGTTTTCTCTTTTCCCCCCCTCTCCCGTCTCTTCTTCTTCTTTTTGTCCTTCTTCCCCGTCCTCCTCCTCCTCCTCCTCCTCCTCCTCCTCCCCCCTCCCTTGCAGAAAAGGTCACGCATTGCCTACAGTGATGAGGTGCGCAACGAGCTCCTGGGGGATGACGCCGGCTCCTCTGAGAACCAGGTGAGGTGCTAATCGGGAAGGGGGGGTTTGGGGGAGGGGGGGCCCGGGCGAAACCGTGTGTGTGGGTGGCTGACTGGCCCCCAGGGTGAGGAGACGGGGGCCCCTCGTCGGGGCCATCGAGAGCCGAAACCGCGGCATTGTCACCAAGTCATGCGGAAGGAACACTGTTTAATGCAAAGCTGGGCTGCCAGTGAGTGGGCTCAGGGCATGGGACCAGTGTCTGGCTAAAGCCAGATTGCGCTCACCAGCTCGCACACACACACACACACAAACACCAGCATATGCGCACGGCGTAACACAAACACACAATCCATCACAAATTTCAATCCCAAAACCTGGCCTCACCACTCCCCGTCCCACAGCTGTTCTCCAGCCGGGTGTGGACTTAGGCCAATAATAGATCCTCCAGCCTCCATCTAGTTCCACACAAACACACACACACAGACACACGCACACACACATTCACAGAGAATAGTTAAATCTTGTTCTCTGGTGTGTCTTCAAACTCCAAGGTTTGGCACGTCTCGCATGCACAAAACGACCGAGAGCCAGACAACAAGTACATTTTGGGTGCGATAATTCATAGAAGCACCGCCTCGATCTCTCAATAATCGTATTTGTTATTAGATATCAGCCTTTAATCAAAAAATGTCAAATTCCATTTGACTCCTTAATGGTTTTGATCTGCCACCCATCACCATATTCACAATCGGTTTATTGTTTTTCAAAGGACGATGACTGGCAGTCGGCTTGATTACGCGCCTCAGCCTGTTGAATTTAAGGGTTATAAACAAGCGATAAAGACCACGTCCACGAATCCTCCATTCATCGCCGGCGGCGGATCCATTCACAAGCGGCTGTGTGAAAGTGGCGACGAGGAAGAAAAAACAATTATCTCGAACCGTGATCTTAATGGGGCGAAATGCGCCACATGTTATTTCCAACTTAAAGCTGTTTCGAATCGACCGTTTTGAAATAAACGCGGAAGTGCATCAAAAAAACGGCGAACAGCGTTTTAACATTTAAGACGCTCTTTACCTATTGCTCACCTGCACAGCTGCCACTCACACGCAGCCACTCTCAACTATGACCAAACGTCTTTTGACTAATTATATATCGCCTTTAGAATCGGCTGTCAACTCTGAGGGGTTACTGTTGTCTCACAAGGTGCACACACACACACACACACACACACACACACACACACACACACACACACACACACACACGCTCACACTCAAATGCAAATAAATACTTTGCATTTGCAAACGTGTGCACTCAAAAGAGAAAAGATGAATACTCAAATGCATATTTGCACATTTAGTCCCACAGTGCTTCATGCGAGTATATTTAGATGATTCACCGCTAAGCCAAGCTAAATAAAGTTGTCTGTGTGTGTGTGTGTGTATATGTATATATATATATTTTTTTTTATTTTGAAGATTTCCCTATTATCATTTCAATGATGACCCATGAACCGCACATCTTAGAAACATATGTATCCGGAGCCACAATGCGTAATTGAAATGCATATTCCCGGCAAATTAGCGAGACACAAAAGTGACTCTGACATTTTATGCACAAGTTGGAAGGAGGTTTGCTGTCAGAGATGTCACGTTTGAGACACTGACGAGCTCCATCACCGTCCTGTCACACGGAGGAGGGGAAGGAGGAGGAGAAAAAAAAAAAAGAGTCCCATATTCCGTCTCAAATCTTATTTTCCTGTCATTAAAAATTCATCTAAAAAAAAATTAAATGTAATATTATACAACTGAAATTTGCTGCTAAAAACTGGTGAAAACGAGTCGCTATGGAAATAATGTGAGCAATGATGATCTACAAATTCTGATTTTTGTAAGTGATCCATTGCTGTAATTACTTTTAGTAAATTAAGGGTTATTTTTGACAATTACTCCGCTCTTCACTGCGTATTTGTTTTATTCCAGTTCAAATCAAAAACAGAGAAATGCTGGGCCACTTTATTCCATTCAAGCACCATTCAGAGCTTCGTCCTTAATTCTCAGTTTCACACCCACATAATCATTCAGCTTCTGCAAATGCTAAATAACATAAATAAAAAGCAAAAAAAAGTTCAGTGGACGGTAAAAATATTTTTCCCTTGAGACTCATTTTTATCTGGAAATTTGAAACCAAAGATTCTGCAATTAAAGAAAAACAAAACAAAACAAAAACAGCACAATAGTGGTTTCATTTTATTCCTTACCTGTAAATTATACTTTACAGAAAATGTCACCAGGACTCAAAACCATAATGTTTTTAACACACTCACTTACGAAAACAATAATGTCTGATGTGAAACTTTGTAATTACACTATATATCTGGAACACACACACACACACACACACACACACACACACACACACACACACAGCCTCAGAAAGAGTTCATGCTCAGGGCAAATGCAGAGTAAACAGACGATATATACATTTTCCCTTCTTCCTCCCAGGTGCTGCGTTTGCCTCATTTTAATTTTAAAAACTCGTGGAGATAATACTCGTCCTGGTCTTGGTCTTGCTGTGAGTGGAGTACTCGGGAACTTCAGAGTTTTTTATCTAACGAGACGGCGGCGATAGGAGAGAGGGGTGGGTGGGGGGGGTGGAGAAAGATGGTGGGGGCCGGGGCAAGTCGGTCAATTTAATTCCTGACGATCTGAAAGAGGTCAGGATCATTTCATATAGCCCTGGCTGAGCAGATCATTACCAGTCACAAATCTGTTGGTTACATGGCAAGGATTTATAGCTAAGTAAATAGGGAACCGTCATAAGTTCTGAAAATGGCGTGTTGGCCCTGCGATAATGGCTAAAGGACGATTTAATAGAGTTCGGCATTTATTCGTTATCTGTATGCGGACAGAGACTGAATTGGCACTATCGCCTCTTTTTTTTTTTTTTTAATAATGTGGTAGGCTACTATTGCACATTTTTTTTTCCCCTTTCTGTTTCCTCTGCATGCCACACACGCACAAATAGCCGGTGCGCGCGCACACACACACACACACACACACACACGGGCGCCACACACAAAGCGCAAATACACACACATTTTCCACACACGGACGCTATACGGAATAGTTTCGATTTCAGTCACAGCAGAAGGCTTGGCCACAAGAGATTGTGCTGGTTTGAGCCGGCACGGACCAGATTTTACAGGCTACAAAGGAAGCAGATTACCACTTGTATCGAATTCCGTATTGGATAAAAAAAAAAAAAAAAAATCTTTTGTTTGAAAAAAAAAAAAAAATTGCTGATTATCATAACAGAAAAATTGCAGCAGTGCAATTTTGAATACTGGCTGGCATCACAAAAACACAAGGCAAGGCGCTCATGCAGGAGTAATTATAACGTTTACAATATTGTGTGTTTACGGCGCTGTATCTCTGGAGCGGCGCGGGCATCGGTGCTAAAGAATGGATGCCAAAGAGTAAAAAAAAAACAGAAAAAAAACAGAGCTAAACGGGAAGAAACAAGCCCAGGCTCAACACGGCCCCCTCGTATAGTTTTAACAAATCCTCCACGAGGACTCGCAATCAGTCGGGCAGAACAAATGAGCTAGAACAAGTTTTGTTTGGTACCCATTGACTGATGGCAGAGCCGGGGTGAGGGATCGCAGGATCTGCCGGGGTTTTTCTCTCCTTTTTTTTTTTTTCTTATTTCCAAGCCCCCCCCTCCTCCTTCCCCCGAATCAGCACCATCCAGGGTGTAGTTTTAAACTTTGGCCTCTTCAATAATGCATTCTTAGCGGGGTGTTGCTGCTCAACTTAGAAAAAGACAGCCTCCGCTCTCATGTGCTCCTTGTTTCTGCCGACATTTCCAAGGAAAGGGAAATCTCCTCAGAAAAGCCATTCAATTATACTTGTTTACCTCCCACATTTACAGATACTGACAATATTTTTCTATTTGCAATATTGCAGTGAACTGTCACGGTTTTTCTTTTTTTGATTGGCTGAGGTGGTGGTGGTGGTGGTGGAGGGGGTGTGTGGGGGGGGGGTGCTGATGCAGGAACTATTTTTGAGATGAAATGTGAAATGTGTGAAGCACCTGATATTTATGAAGTATAGATTCCTCCGAAAATGTATCCTCACACACATTTCTTTGAGCGCGATTGCTAGAGGTGTAATAAAAATAGGGAGGACAGTATTTGTTTTGTGTTGTTTAGGATTTCCAGAATGACAAATGCTAATTTCAAGTGACAACTTCCTTGACTTATTCTGGTCAGAGCAGCATGGAGATGGAGATGAGGCTCGGTTGTCTCGTCTTTGCCACTGGTTTTGAATTATCCCGAACACACACATGCCTTTTTAAAGTTACCTGTCAAGTTTTTAATTCAAGAACTCTCTCCTTGATTGGATGCAAAAAAAAAAACCAAAGAAATTCCAGACTCACAAAATTTCTAAATAAACAGCACAAGCAAAACCGGACCAAAGTCTTTCTTCAAGATCTTCTAACCTTTTAATGTGGATTAAAAAAAAAAAAAAGAAAAGCAGATCACCTCTAAAAGGCTTCCCCCTTTTTCCTCCCAAACATGCTACATTCCCACGATAAGCCCAACCTCCCCCCATTCCTCCTGCGCCAGCCCCTCAACCTTTTTAATTGCGATTAGGCATAATTAATGGCAAATGGGATTGTTGCCCTCCCTCAAACGTCTAATTCATTATCAGAGATGCGAGGTTTTCCAGGACAGGGGAATAGGAGTAGCATTCCTTATTTACTTCACTTTAAATTCGCTATTCCCTTTCATCAAAAATGTATAGCTATGCTAAGATTCATTTTTCATGATTCTGTGGCTGTCCCAATAATAAGCCGCGCTGTATGTATGTACAGTGCTAGCATCATGTAGCTCTCCAGCCATGCCCTGCACCTGCACTGAGATGCCTCTCCGTATGAAATATTGACAGCAGATCACCGCTGATGAACACTGGTATAAATGGAGTGGCTCAGCATTCCTGGTTCCAAAGGGCACGCGCTTCTTTTTTTTATCATTTTCCAGCAAATCCAGTAAAATGACACATAAGAAATGCTCCCCCCCGCCCGCCCCACACACGCTCCTCGACGTTTAAAACTGTAACTGTGCGCACTCACTTTTTCCCTTTTTCCTCCCCGCTAGATCAGCTTTGGTGATGCGACTTCCTCGATAATGTTGGCTGATGGTGCACGTTGAGCGATCCATTCCCTCGCTTTGTTTAATGTGACAGTGCCAGGACTTGATCTTTGTTTGTTCAAAAAAAAAAAGAAAAGAAAAAAAAAGTCAGCCCGAGCGAACGTGTTTAGCTCCGTTTAATGTGTTTGTCTTGTGATTTGCGAACACTGAAACATGCAAACGGATGAGTCGTCAAGGTTAATTCTCTATCCAGCCACATGACTGATCTTCTCCCTGCTACGTTTTTTCTCCCCTGCTTTTTTCTAATCTCTCCTTCACTCTCTCTCCATCTTTCTCTCTTTTCCCTCTCGTTTGCTCTCATGATGCAGTTGATAAAGTTGCGTGAAGAGGTAAGTGCTTCTCCGCTCTGACAATTTAAATTCTGCTTTTCCCACTGAAACTTCAATTTGCCCTCCCCTCTCCTGCAGGAAATTAAAATCTGATCATTTGGACCTTTTTTTTCCCTTTTTTTTGCATGTCTGATTGAACAGCTTGCAGGCCAAGGCAAAGTTAATGAATTCACTGTGGACCAGTTTCCCCAGCTTCCCCCCCTACCTTAAATAGGAGAAAGCGGAGATAAGATATTATTCCCGATATGGCCTTTTGAAGAGAAATATTGGGGAATGAAGTGAGGCCTAGAGTAGAACAGTGGTTATTGGGTCCAACAGAACTTTATCAACTTCTTAGTTTCAAGAAAGGCTGCTTTTGTGAGATTCACAATCCCTTAATTGTCTGTAACGAGGCCATATTAGTTGCTTCCTGCCTTTTATTTAAATTGCATTGAGGTTATCATTAGTGATGTGATATGTGTTTAAGCCTGTAGGATAACTGTCGTTCCCTCATTCACCACCATGTTAACGTCACCACCACATCAACCATCACAAGTCCATCCATCCAACCTGCTTTGTACTGGTGCCTGTCATCATTCACTCTCTCCATCGACACCCAGAGGTCGTTTAGAGTCTCCGGTACGCAGGGAACACCTTTGCAGACATGAGGAGAACATGCAACGTGTTTTTTTTCACACATGGCACCTGCAACCTCCAGTCATGACGTGGTGATGAATTTCACCGTTCCTGCTCTAGAATGAATGCAGTGTGTAGCGTAATCAGAGTGTCACCTCGAACATCTCCAACAAGCAAGACAAAGCGAGGGTATGTTGTTGATATCTGCATGAAATCATTACAACTGTCTGCCTCACTTTATTATTTTGGTTTAGCAGACAGAGTCGCTCTAATATGCAGCAGGATCCCAGTTACCTTCACTGGTTTACCTCACTGGCACAGCACTCGTGAATTAATCATTACCGTAAACCTTAGGTAACTGGCATTGATGATTATTTCAACATCCGTATTAGATTTCTTTTTAATTTAACTTTTTCGTTCAAGGTTCCCGTGTCCAGTGGTATGATATATAAGTTGACGTTACTCTCAAGTCCTCCTCGAGATCGCTAATAAACGCACAATTAACTTTTGTCATAGAAGCTGCTCATAATGCAGATGGCCCTACTCCCTTAATCAAAAACACCTTAACCATGTCAGTGGAAAAGTGAAAATCACCAAGGTAACTGAAGCAAATACGTTTTATGAACTGTTGTGACAATCTGTCCATTTACTGGTCTGAAAGTGCCTAAACCATTGACTAAATGACAGTGTATCGAGATAGGAAACAAATGGAATATATGCAGAATAAATATGTATAAAATCGTCACTCATGAGGAACTTGGTCGAGCTCGAGCTTGAGGACTCGTATGCCTTTAAGAGCACAACTTTGTGCATTTTATTTAATATGCAGTTGTGTAGGTTTATTATCAGAAGCCTCACCTGAAGTGGAATTATTCAGCTCTGATTTAGCCTCGCCGTTCACACCCATCCATAATTTAAAAAGAGTGCCATCCTGGCCCACGCTATTGTGTTTTTCTTTCCTTTATATAACTCTACTTTTGTTTCCCCCCTTCTGCCTACCCCCATTTTTTTGTGCATTTCCTCTTTGCCCAGGGTTCAGAAGACACCTCCAGTTAGCTCACCTGTCTAGCCTCTTTTGGGATGGCCCGCTCTATGTAATCGGGCTTGATTCGACGCCCTCTTTCACCATGGCTCCATTCTCCATCGCAGTCTTTTACCCTTCTCCCCTTCCTGCCTTCGAATCAAAGGCTGATACAGCTTATACACACTTAAGCCTTGCTTTTAAAAAAACTATACTTTTTTTTTCTTCCGCTGAAAAACATGTTTAAATATTTAGCACCCATATTCACAGCTGTTTGACACTTGTAATTCCTCGTCTTACAAGTCCCAAACAAACGGCACAGAAGATCACACAGTCAGTCTGAATCACAGCTGTCATCATTATTCACTTTGACTCTCCCCCACCCTTATTGAAATAATAAGGAAATCATCTGAACTTTGGAAAATGGTGATAGTAACCGCCTGTGTTTGATATTGAAAAAAGGCAGGAGAGCGAAAGAAGAGGGGAGAGATTTTCTTTTGAGCTACAGCTGCATTGTTCTGGGGCTCCCTGTTAATAACTTACAACTGAAGAGTGTTTCTTGACGCAAAAAAGCACAACAAAAAAACACCATTTTCACGGTTCCTAAGAAGATCTTTGTTCAAAATGTAGGTGTCAGATGAAAAGGCATACATGCATAGACAGAGCGGCTGCCGCCGGTGGTGGTGGGGTGCACCGGTGCACTCAAGACGTGCACAATATTTATCGTATATTGTATTTAAATCCTCCACGAGACAATCACACATGATTTCGGTGACACCCTCAATTTCTTTTCTCTTTGTTTTTCTGTGTTTTTTATTTTTTTTGTAAGGCGACTCCTGACAGACGCGAACTGCAAGCTGGCATTCGAGCTCGACTAGGCGCCACAAAGCGCCCAGTCTCTCCGCCTCGTCCTCAAGGTGTCCTCTCGCTGTTGGATCAGAACCGCGGGGGTCAAGCCTTGATTCGGGACGTTTGTAGCGCAGGCGGGAGGGGCCGCCAACCACTTTGCATTTCCATCGGCCGGAAAAAAAAAAAAACGCTGACAAGTGTGTCTTGGGTTTTTTTTTTTTGCTCGCTAACTGCAGAATAAACGAGTTGCTGAACACAGTGATGCAGCCGCGTTTTCTCGCGGCCGGCGTGTGACATTGGTGTGTTGGGACAGATTTGCTGGCGAGGGAAGTCGGGACGCGCCTCATTTCGTATTTAGTTTGTAGACATAATCTCTCCATCAGCCTTGGCTGTGAGTGCCGGCGCTGTAGGACGTTAAGTTTTAATTCCTGGTGCTCCTTTTCATTATTTTCCCCTGGTATCATCTCGTGTCCGTGGCTGGATTGTTTCATTACTAGGGGCCAGCGCTGAGTGCCATTACTGGATTCTCAGTGGCTGAACTCTCACCCTTTCCTTCAGGTTCTGTCACCGTCAAACTCTGGGCGCATTATTCTAATGATCACACATATACACCGCCACTGCCACCCCCCCCACCCCCCCCACCCCCCACACACACACACCTCCCCACAGCACCCCCACTCCCACCTCACGCAACCACCCACCCACCCACACTCACCCTCCCTTCCCCCCGGCCCTAAAAGAAGACAGAACGAGGGAGAGAGAGAGAGATTCAGGAGGAGAAAGCTTTGAAGTGGCTTTCCATCGCAGTGAGTCTGCCGGCCGTCTCCCCGAGACGTGTCACCTTTGCCGAGAGGGAATAGGAAAATCACGTTTCGAATGGTAATGATAACATACTAATCACTTGAGCTCTTTGAAGAACCGGGGGAGTGCGCTACTCTGTCAGTATCCCCGGCTGCCTCATGCTCCCAGGCACACACAGGCACTGCAGCCATGGTCTAGGTGTATTAGCTTAAGCATTGCATGTCAATACATCCCCTCTGATCCATAGGGGCTCATTATAGCCCAAGCTTGGTATCCATTTTCTGCCACATGCATGCTGCCACCATCTCCGTCGGTGCCACCACCACCACCTCCACAAACATGAAGCCCCTCCCCGAGCACCCACCCCCCCCAACCACCTCCACCACCTACCCACCCACCACCACCTTACCACACCCATCACCAAAAAAATGCACCACACCTTGCAATCCTGTCCCACTCGCCTTCTCCCCCCCCACCGCCATCACTCTCCTCCTGCCAGAAGAAGCCCATTTTACCACCCACCCACCCGTTTTCCTATCACTCCATCCTCCCCCTGCCCTCCCTTTAACTATTAAAAAGTATCTCTGCAATTTTAAATGACATCTGTCAGCGGTGCTAAGAAAAAGGAAGCGAGGGAAAGAAAAGAGTTCAGAGGGAGTTCTCTCCTCCCTGCTCTTTTCCCATCCCTCTTATTGTCAAACTTTGAAAAGTGTGTCATTGACTTTTTTTTTTTCTCCCTCCTTTTCCTCCACGTTTTTCATTTCCTCTGAGTGATTAGCTGGTACACATTTTGACAGCCTAACCAAAACTACAGATTTCACTTCTCCCCCTGTCCCCTCCGCTCATGTGATGGGCATAAACCCCTGTCAGAGAGGCGGTTGTCATTCGCCGGGTTGTTTTTGAGTGTCAGATATGTTACATCTGATCAGTTTCTTAACATAGCATATTAGAAAGGCCATCAAAACCAACAACATTCAAGTAAACATTTAGGTCTTCCGTGTTTATGCTGGTTATGATCCTCTCTTCTCAATGCAGTTTGAGCTTTAAAAAAAAGCCAGCTCTTGGTCTGGACCCGTACACCCATCTGAAGTTGATCTTTTAGATAGATAGGTGGTTAAAAGTTGCCCAGAGCACGGAAATTAGTAAAAGTAACATGAACGGTGGTGAATTTAAACCAATTACTAAATAACGGTCTGATCAATAATTTAAATCCACTCCAAGCACCTATGATGGGGAAATGAAAGTGCATAAAATAAAACAGCTCCAGTAAAACGGGCGATTCTGAGGCATTGTTTGAAACAATGAATGATCAAACAAACGGGTCCCTGATTAACCCCTGTGTGATAAAGCACAGCACAATCTTTTAATTAGAGACACAGTTTATTAGATCTAGGGAAACGTGTTAAAAACACATAAGGTCAGACACGGAGTAAAAACTTGATAGAGACATTTGGGCGGGGGACTAGCTCAAAATTGTCAGGTGTTCTCCCCTCTGAAGTGTTATGAAGTCGCAGGACGGATGTCCAAATGAGAGCGACCTCCACGGGGTTCTAGGGCAACACCTACACATTGACCTGTAAAATGGTAAAATACTGAAGTACTTCTCAGGTAGCCTTGTCAAATCACTTCTCCATAAAATACATATTAAGGATAATGAAGAAATAATTACATTGGGCACTGTCAAGTATAGATTAGCCGACATTGTGTTAATGCAAGCTCTCGTGTGAATGGTATTGGTTCCTCTGTATTCATTTTTCTTTGAGTTTAAGTGTTTTTAAAGCTAATTAAAGGTCTTGGCCCTTCTCTATGGAGCTCCATGTTTATTTTCTAAGTGTATCTGTTCGTACAGGGTGCGTTGATTGGATACGTGGACACAATAATGATAGATTTCTCCATTGGAGAGCCTCTTAGATGGGCCTCAAGGCCGTCAGTCAGCAGATCAGTTCTTTTCTTGCCTGTTGAGCTGTAGAGACAAAACCAAAACCACTGAATCACCGGTATCCAAGGAACAACCATCCCTTAATACACACGGTACTCAAGCCCGACCCAACACCTTGATTCTCATAAACATCGACTTTGAAAAAAATGATCAAATTGCCTATTTAATTATTTAGGGAATGCATCTCGTCTTGATATTCTGTGTGAACTCCATGCTTTCAATGGGCAGCCCTGTCAATTGTTGATAACTGTGAGTAAACCAAGTGGGGATGCAGTAACTCATACATCATGAATACTGTTTTGGTCCTCTAATGTGGATAAACAAGAGGCAGAAGGAAAATTTGAGGCTTTGTTAAGGCTCATATCATTCCCCTCGTCTTTATACAGAGTTTATTTCCCATACATTTATTAAATCGTAATTTTTTAAAACCGACATTCTCAATATTGTGACTATTCTTTTGCTATGATTTGCATTTTAGTGTATAAATGTTGAGTTTTTTTTCTGTTTCTTAAATTCCTGATCCAGTTGGAAGCCATCTCTGGAAAGGGTTTTCCATTGTCTGCGGAGCTTCAAATAACGCTGTATTTTATTTTAATTCGCTCCACCTTGCCGCCTTAACTCCTCTCTGTGTGCCGCCACAAGGTTGGGCCGTGAAATAATGCGAGCAGGCAACAAACCTCAAAGTGGTTCTTGTTTTTATGTCCGAGATGAGGCGGCGGCACCTTTTACATTGTCAGCCTCTACATGCATATGCTTGATATTCCATCAGCATATAACACATTGTCATCCATGAAGGTTATTGCCAACCTGGCTGTATTATGTTGTCGCTGCGGATGTGGTTCTGTCTGTTTAGGTGACAGTGTTGATGTGCTTCTTTGAAATGGGTCCCAGCCCTCTCAATCAGTTTTTCTTTTTTTTTTAGCGTGTGTTTGTTTCTCTGGTTTAATTTTTTTCTCTCTCCATTTGTTGCAGAGAGCGCATCTGTTGGACAACACAGAGAAGCTGGAAAGGTCATCGCGGAGACTGGAAGCGGGCTACCAGATAGCGGTGGAAACCGGTGTGTATTCTGCTTTGGATTGGGTCGGTAAAGAGTCGGGCGGCGTTGGGCGGGGTGGGGTGGGGATGGGCTGGGGATGGGTTGAGGGGGGTGGGGGGGGTGGGGTGGGGGGGCCTCAAGATAGTGGCGAGGATGAGTGAGCGACAGCAAATTGTCTTGCTCATATGCGAGGTGGGTGGATATATGTGTTTGTGTCTGTTTGGGGGGGGGCGATGTGGGGTTGGTGGGGTGTGGGGTGTGTTGTGGGGGGGTGGTGGGGTGGGGGGGGGTCGAGAAAAAAAAAAAACTCCTTTCCTTGACGCCTGATGACATTTTCGGGAGCACATCAAAGGTGAGGCAGGATGGGAGAGAGAGAGAGGGAGAGAGAGAGAGAGAGAGAGAGAGAGAGAGAGAGAGAGGGAGGGAGAGAGAGAGAGAGAGAGAGAGAGAGAGGTGTACAGGCGACAGATCGGGCGCCGCTTCTCCTTGCTCTGCTCCCGAAGAATTCATGCATCGCTGTGGCTGTGTGTATGCGGGTTGTGTTTGTGTATGTGTGTGTGTGTGTGTGTGTGTGTGTGTGTGTGTGTGTGTGTGTGTGTGTGTGTGTGTGTGTGTGTTGGGTGGGCGGTGGTGTGTTTTTTTCCACAGAAACAGACAGGGGGTCTATGAAAATAAACAACGTCAGCGTTCCTCCTGAAGTTCTTAATTCAGGAGTGCAGGAGGAAGAAAAAAAACATAATACCACTTTCTAAATAAACCGCCCCCCCAAAAAAACACAAAAAACACACAAACTCCTTTTTTACCTCATTATCAAGGATTGTTTTTATCTTAAAATAGGCAAAAAAAAGCTCATTGGGATCTTAAATAGATTTAACCAGTTAGCATATTTTTTTTCCCTTCCTGTCTTCCTCCCTGACAGTCACCACATTATTGAGGCAGAGTGTATTCCTCAGAGATGTATCAAAGCTCATTCTTGAAGTATCAACCGGCTTTCTGTGGCTCCCGTTGTAGTTTTGAAAAAGTTTGTCAATTTACACTATAATCGCGGGGTGGCTGCCGTGTGCGACATCGACAGATTTAATAATTCAAGTCAAGGAAGGTTCGCACGCAGACCAACCGGCTTTTGATGTTCTCTGTAACTCGCATCCACAGATTCATAAATACAATCCACAATCTCGGCTTAAAAACGTTGATTCAAACGGCTCCGACGATCCCGCCGCCATCCCAGCTCCTCGGCTGTGTCAAATTCTGCGACAGCCGACGGGACTTTTTTTTTTTTCTTCCTCTTATTCTACCCGGTCACATCATCAACGAGGCCTGCTCTTTTTTTTTTATGTTTCCCACCCCTCACAGCTTGCTTGGTGTTAAAGAAGTGGGCCGTGTCTTAACAGTGTTCAGTGCCTACTGGGCCCGGCCGCTCCTCCCGCCGTCCTCGGGCCACATGCCCCTTGACCCCGTGTCACCGCTGGCCGTCTCATCCACCGAGCGCACGGCCAGCTAAGAACAATGCTCGTTTATCCTGCCCCGGTCCCCGCACACTTGGCTCGGCCCGCACCAGCTGGGGCCGTGTTTGTGGTTTGGTGGGGAAGCCTCGCCCCGCGTCTTTAATCCGTGACCCCTTCCTTTACTGTGCTGTCGATACCGACCCTCCGCTCAGATGCACAACCTGAAATGGCAAAGTCCCCGGGTCAAACCGTGAATACATCTGCAACGCGGAGCACAGACAGAGGCGCGGAGCGCGTCCGCTCCACCAGCAGGCTAATTACTACATATGCATAAGCGCTGGGATTCAACAAACATGCCGGGCACAAACATTAGGTCGCCATATTTATCCAATGGTTTATAAGGTTTGACAGTGTTTGCCATCTGATCCCACATTCTGTTTGGTCTTTAATTTAGCGTTGTTCACCCAGTTCAAACTACATAATTACTCTTGTGGTTCCACAATGGCTCGTCACAACACTTCCCCAGACATCTTCATGAAATCCTGCACTATTTAGATCACAGTCCTGCCCGACTTCTTAGAGCACTGACACACAGCACGCTCCGAACCTGAGAAGTTTGTCTTGTTGCAAACGCAAAACACGTTTATTTTCATAGTCTCCCAACAAGAGCTCGTTTTTGTTTTGTTTTTTTTAATTTTAGTTTCTTCTCCTTCACACCAATAAAATGCAAAATAATGAAATCGAAATCCAAAGAGTGCGCCACATTTCATTTGCACACATTATGAGAAATGCCACCGGTAATAAGCTTTGAGTGTTATACCAGGGAGGTGTGGCACCCTTAACTGCTAAACAAGGATAATTAGGGCATTAAGTGTTTCCCCAATCATATGCTCTCTAGTCATACTCTGAATACTTTCCTTACCACAAACCTCAACTCTCCTCAGACATCTAAGCTGTACTTTTGTATTTCATTTTATATTTTTAACCAAGAGCAGTTTAGCGTTGTTATTTTGCAGTAATTCAAAGTTGCATTCTCCATCCACAATGACACAGTAGCCCTTAAGAACTGTAATTGACCAATGGGGGGGAAGTGGAACTAAAAGACATTTTATTTCAAAGCCAGAGATCCTGAACAAAGAAATGGCGTAGAAACTCAGCTTTGCCCCCTTTTCTCTTTGGTGTCGACAATATATCTCTTAATGACCAGGAACAAAAAAAGCCAGGATGCTTCTAGGTCACATTTAAAGGAAAAAGGAGGACTCGTGGTTCTAAGAAAGAGATGAATCTTCACACAGCACCATTTTATCAGATTTTAAGCTCCCCCCTTTTTTTTCTTTTTTTTTTCCAAACCATTCTCAATGTCTCCAGTGTATTTAACAAAAACAAAGGCTTGCCAAAAGCAGCAAGAGCCCTCAGAGGGATATCGAGGAGACTCTTTGGACATGCAGAGCTATTTACCACACGCACCCTCAAGAACCAGAGTCCCCTGTTTGTCTCATAAATAAAGTATAGAACTTCATTAGCAGAGAGCACTGACTTAAAAGCCCAGGCATAGCAACAAGCAGACATGGGGGCTAGCCCAGTTAAAGAGGGCCCTAAATAAAGAGGGAGGGAATGCAGTTAGCCAATTTAAAGACATTTGAGTCAGGGGCATTTGAGATGCCCAAATGTGGAGCCTTGACTGATGTTAAATCAAAGGCATGCCGGATTTTCAGTCCTTCCCTCCGCCGTTGAAAAGATTTTGCATGATTTATGATTGCTTGTTTAGAAATAAATAGCGTGTCAGATAAGACATCTGAGTTGCAATGATTAGCCATTCCACCTTTTTGATTATTATTCATTGAGGGGGAGAGAGTTGAGTCCTACATACTGATAGACGTTTTGTACAAGACGTGGCGAAGAGTATTTCATCAGAATCCGAATGTCCAAGTTGCGGTTTAAGCTAAAAATCCGCTCGTTTGTTTTGTGGTGTCACTGTGTTAAATGCATGGCCTTAGATTAAATTTACTTGTCGTTTTAGAGCAGACTACTGTATGTAATGTGGATTCATTTTAGGGAATTAAAAGCAGCTGTAAACTTAGAGGTAAACTTGAATGAAGGGCAGCAGTAGTATTATGTGTGTTTGAAACTTCTTCAGATGCATATTTTTAGGTTTAATTTCAGGATGAAATGTGATGGCTCTTAACATTTGCAGTTACAGTTGAATGGTCGTACGGTATGAATGGACCCGCGAGCCAATATTTAACAAATGTTATGACTCAATAAACCGGGCAACATTGGAGTAAACTTGCTTTGAAAATCCATCCCTTTCATACTTGTTCAGTTGACACAAATAACTTAGCAATGCCAGCAGAATGAGCCGCTGAAACAAAGACGCAGACAGACAAAAGCCCCCGCTACTCTGCATTTTAAAGGTGGCCAGCAAGAGGCTGAGAACACTTCTTAGGCGAGTCTTCTTGGTGTTTAGGGGCCTGTAATCAATCCTGCGAAATGAAAACAGCTCATTAGGGATTGATTTCAGTCCCGTTTAGATAAGCAGAGAGGGCCGGGACCGGCCCCCGGGGGCCCCCAGCCTAGCCCAAAGTTCACGCCATGCCAGGTAGAGAGCAGCACCACAGGCTATCAACTTTATTAGGATGGAGATAAGCTGATTAGACCTTGTCAATCAAAGGTGCCACCGACTCAACCGTGATCCGGGGGACTTTTCTCTCTCTGTCTCTCCCGTTTTTTTCCCCTCTCTCTTCCCACTCTCTCACAATCTCCCTCTCTCTTTTTTTTTGTGATAAATCATTGAAGCGACCAACAAAGTGGCAGCCATCGCCGGCTAAGCTAAGCAGCCCTGCAGTTGTCACCAAGGCAGACGCGTGGGGACCCTGTGATGATGTGACGACTATATTAAAGAGTACATCAATTTGTTTTAGAGCAGTTTGATTTTTTAACTGCAGTAGTATTAAAAGAGGGGAGGGAGGTGGGGGGGGGGGGGGGGGGGGGGGAGGGGGGGGCGTCGGCGTCATCGAACATGATTCCAGTGGCAGAGCAAGGGGTGCCGGGACAGCACGAAATAAATAGATAAATGACAGAGTGACGAGAAATAAATAAATATGTTTTTGTAAACATAAAAAAAAAAAAAAAAAATCTTCACGGCTCCCTTTTGAAGCCGAGTGTGGCTTTGAGTCTTGCTGAGAGTCCATGGGCGCTGGAGTGGCCCAGTAACACAGCACACGTTTGTCCCGACTCTATCTCTCCCCCTCCATCTCCGTGGCTTTCTCTGTTTCTCTCCCACTTGCTTTATTTCTCCCTGTTCTCTCTAAAGATCAGACTGGATGGTTCTTTTGGTGCCGGGCCACCAAAGTGGCGCTCGCTCCTGAAATCCATAAGCAAACACTTAGCAAAATGACATAATCAGTTGCATTTATCAAGCCCGGGGGATTTTTTTCTTTTCTTTTTGTTACGCAAAAGGCTGTTCTCCTTCTCTTGACCTGTTTTATTTTGCTCTTTGATATTTAGAACATTTGGTTAATCCAGGGCAATATTAAATAATTTATTTTATAAGGAATTTGAAACAAATCAAATTCAGGTTAAAGAAAATGTTACAGAGATATTTTTTAATTTTTTTATTAGAATGAACATTTTTGGAAACTGTTCCAGAAGTAAAGATTGACTTATTAATTTTAGGCAGAGTCATGGAAAATTATTATTTGTTGCACCATGATGCTATGGAGGAGTTTTTTTTTTTATCCCTGTAGCACTTTGTATAGTTATATACAATGTGTATATAATCAAATCTTCTTCTTATTAACTGTGTAGTTGAATATATTCTCACTTCCATTTTGGTTCATTCTCTCTGTTCTACAATGTAGCCTGAATATTTTAAGGATCTCCTTTTCATTTCTCTTTCTAAAAAAGACAGTTTGCTAAACTGGATTTCCTTTAGGTATAGCATAATAAATCACTTTTTTTGTAGGCTGATACAATCAGCATGTTGTATTGTCTTCAAAAAGAATATGAAGTTATTTGATAATTGTTTGATTACTGGTGCGGAGAGCTAGAACTTAAATATTTCACAGCTTGAGTTTTCTGAAAGAGAAATGAGGCCTTTTTTTTAAAAATGTGTTTTTAAAGGAAAGCTGTGGGTTTTTTTTCTTTCAATAGCTATTTAAAAAGCAAATACTTATTAAAAACGCCCACGAAATTTCGCTTGAAACCACATTTCCTAAATATATATGCTTCAACGCATAACATCTCGCTCTCAGAAAATCTAGCCGTGGGTGAGCTGTTTATCGGTAAACCCCCGGTGGATGAAAGGCGTAGCAATAATGATTTTTTCTCTCCTAATCGGACCTTGTCAGCAAGGCGTCTTATCGTGGAGAGGAAAATGACACCGATCCTATCGAAGAGCCTGGAGTCCGAGTCGGCGGCGTGTGTCCCCCCCAATCATGGCCGGCCGTGGCCCAGCCATATCTAGCGCCGCCACAAACGGCGTGCGATGCTTTTTTCATGTGGACTTCAAAAACGTCGCGAGTCATTAAAATTGCACCCGCGTTCGGCAGCGGGGATCAGCCGCTCTGGAGCGAAAATGGGATGTGGGAAGAGGAGACTCGCTAAATGTGTTAATTCCATCCTCACATGTTTAAGGCTTAATTTTAATCTGTTTGAGGGGGGTGTGTGGTGGTGGTGGTGGTGGTGGTGGTGGTGGTGGTGGTGGGGTTGGGGTGGGGGGGTACGATTGGAAAGGGGGGCGGGAGGGGCAATGAGAAAGCCTCACACTGCAATAAATCGCCATTATCTTTGACACCCTAGGACTCAGCTGTTCCAGGGATTTAGGGGTCCACTGGCAACAGTGTATATCGCAGGGCATGAAAACACTGTTTACGCTTGAACTGCGGTAGCTAAGGTGCAATCACCAGTTTCAGGCTGCACAGACAAAAGGCCTCGCGAGCACAATAGCCGGCTAGCATACGTACCCTCAATGGAAGAGCTGAACCAACAGACTCGAGTATGCGCTTGTGTTTGTGTGTGTGTGTGTGTGTGTGTGTTGTGTGTGTGAGCCGGTTTCCCCGCGTGCGCCTAAGCAAGTCTGCGTTTTCCCTGTGTAGCGACAGGTGTTGTCGCAGACATCCAAATATTAGCTTAAGCTAAGTCGCGCTGCGCGTTTGTGGAAAACAAGTGGAACTTGCACCCAATGCAGACCCACATTAACACTTCCCAAAGGAACGCCTCGGCCCGGTCCACCGACCGCCACTGCAACTACCGAGCCTCGTCGTGTGTGTCCCTCTGTCAGGTCGGCGCAAGGTGTTGGGTAACATTAATACAATTATGAGAAAAATCTAATAATTAGACCTTTAGTCGGTTATTAGCTTCAACAAGGCTCTCCACATAATGAGACTCTTGGAAGTAATGATCTGACTAGAGAGCTCGTTGGAGCTTTCAGGCTCGCTAAAACATGAGGCAACATCGCTAAGAGATGTGTAGGCTCTTCCATTTTGAAATTTTGCCTTAATTATGCTTGTTTGGTAAACAGAGTCTACATTTTTTTGTGCAGTTTGTTTTTACTTGAAACAAGAACTGGGCACAGGTGCAATAACATCAGACAGTGAGTCTTTGTATGGCCCTAGCCATGACTTTGGGCACGTTGTAACAGACAATGCAGCTAACCTGTGATGTAAGGAAACCTCACATTAACCTATGTTATTCACTGATAGTAAATAATATACATATTCACTGTAGCATTAGCACTGTGAATTGACTTGATCGACATTCCTCAAAAGCAGCCGTGAATTATTTTATTCTTGATTTAATTCACTACTCTGAACTGAACTACAGATGCAAAGAAAAGTATTAAATAAAAGAAATAATGCTGCCGTTTCCAGCTTTGTATAATGTGCGACATCAATCGGTAATGACTTTGACAGGGATGTCATATTGGCCCCGTTTGTAAATTGGTCTATATTCTCAATCAGACCTCATCCAAATCATTTATTGATACCATCTCGTCCTTATCTTTGAATACGGAACACCCTCCCATTGGTAGATAGTGGTGCGCCACTATATCTTTAAAGACACCTTCGTCCCAATGTTAAACCGATTTTTTTTCTTTCTATTTTTAGGTTACAATAACTAAAAAGATACCCCCCACGTTCTTGCATGCTGAAGAAAAAAGTGTAGCATTGACCTCTGGCTGACACAGAAAGCCGAGGGAGGGGTGGGGGGTACGGAGAAAAAGAAAGCGGCAGAAAAGCGGGACAGAGTGGAGAGAGCTAAGACAACAACTGTGAAGAGCCGCATAGGGTTAAAGAAAAACTGTTTCAGAAGGAAATGGGAGACAAAAGAGAGGACTTGGAGCCCCCATGGGTGCTTTAAAGAGCCGCTACATCTGAGGCGCTTGAAATATTAAAAACGGAAAGGGAGAACCAAAAAAAAAAAAAAAAAAAAAAAAAAATTAAATAGTGAAATAAAGTAAAGCAGTGGCAGCGAGGGAGAGAATTGTGCCACCTTGTCACCCGAGGACGTAAATCAAAAATATTAATTCAGTGAAGAGAGTGAGTCATTGGATGACAAGAGGATTGATGTCAGTTAAAACCCTAAAAGGACTAAAACAAGGAGGAGACATTTATCAGAGCGAGTGTGGCTGGGCTGCTGTATGGAAACAAGAGATTGAAACAGTGGAGAGGAGACGACTTCTTACCAGTCCCATCACGTGTTTTTTTTTTTACGTTTCTCACTTTGTTTACTTACAGTCGAGGGGGAAGAACTTGACCAGTCACCTCCCTTACACGTGTTCTCATTTAAAATGTAGTAAAGTGACGACCATTTTGTTTAAAAAAAAAAAAAAAAGAGGCAAGAGGCGAATGACTACAAAGCACCGGAGTAATGACAACTGAGTCAAGCTACCATTAGCAGCGTATCTCGACAGTGAGGCTTCTGTCAAGCTGTCAGACATAAATGGGCAATTTTTTGATGCAACAGTTTTAAGGCTGGAAATTGTTAAGGGGAAAGTAGTGCTATTACTGCTTTTTCAACATCTCCTTCAAGCTGTGCTCTCATAGTTATGAAAAGTGGTAGTGACAGTTGTTCAAAATAAAATCTGATCAGATTTCATCCACAAACCTGTGACGTAGCCTTTATTTTCTCTACATGTGAGGAGAAGAAGAAGATTGTTTGTCGGATGTAATTAAATTACCCGATTTTTAAGACAGGTGCGTCACACAAAACTAAGTTGACAACTCTGAATCCTGACAGAAGTTTGGGACTAATAGAAGATATGTGATTTATCACCTAACTTTTTCAGATCCGGAGTCTTTACTGAGCCTCAAGATTAGTGTTCAAAGCTTCAAAATTTACTGAAATAATCACTTTATTTATTTATTTTTTTAGTAGTTAAACAATAAAACAAAATATCTAAGGTATTTCGATAAATAATCTTATTGCAGCATCACCCTGTATCCCCTTCCTATACAATGGGACACCATATCCATGTGGTCCTCAGGCAAGAAATAGTCATTCAGTTTACAGCAATGGATTTTATATAAGAACCAAAGTCATTGCCAATATTAATTATTAAGCATAGTTCCAATATTAATGCACTTGCACTAATTCGCTTTGTGTGTGTCAGAGTCCCATCACTCTCAAATGAAATGCATGCAGGCTATGAGTGAGTGACCTATTGTAACGTTCTGATGCCAACATGTTCATGAAAGATCCCTGGAAAACTATTAATACTTTTTAATAATCTGATTTGTTTGTGAAATTGTGGATAAAAGTTTAACACCTGGGAAGATAGTTGTTCTCTAGATATTCACGTTACACATCTGTTAATGTCATTTGATATGGTGCCGTTGTTTTTTTTCCTTTGGTCACGGGGTGCATGGTTTTTGTCTAACCTGGAGGATTTTTGTGTTTAATTGCACCATTATTATTATTACTTTTAAAGAAGTCATTAGAAGTATTATTTTGAAAGTAGCTCTCCCAGCTGGGGACTACGCTGAAAGGTCTCTGAAGGAACAGCCCAACAACAACAAACAATGACTCCTTTTTAGCTTAAGATGGTGGAGCGGGTGCTTTGTTGTCAGAGTCATTTAGTGTATGTGCCGCGTGTCACTTCTCGTATAGTCACACAGATGTTTTTCAGTAGCACAAATAGAGACCCTGTAGCCTCGCGTCTGCAAGCTCCTCTGGTACCTCCTTGTGTTACAATAAGCGGAGCTCGTGCGCTCACATTGAAATCACTCGGTCCTGGAACTAAACACACGCGACTGCTCGTGATCCCTGGTTTAAAAAAAAGTAAGTGCTGGCTCGAGCCTTGAGGAAAATAATTGATCCCCGCGTTGGTAAACTGTATCGGGCCGTAGAGGCGCAAGTCATTAGCTCTTTATTAATCTGCGTCTTCTGTCGAAGTTCCCGGAGTCTCCCGCCCTGCAAGACGCACAATTATACTGTACAAACAGAGCGAGGCACATTAGCCGTCTCCGTCTGTCCTTGCTCCTCTTTTCCTCAATGGTAGCCCCGAGGAGCACCCCCTCCCCACCCCACACACACACACACACACACACACACACCCTCACCCCCTTCCCCTGTCAAAGGAGCTTCCTCCTTGGCTGTCCTGTGCCCATCAGACAGGGTGCCCGCCCGTTTAAGACACCCAGGGAACATGAAACGGAGCCGGGCCGAGATGTCAGCTGGTCGCCCCATCTGCCAGTCAGTGGGACGGTAAAGCTTTGTCCTGGGGGGTAACCTCAGGAGTGCTCTGTGTGCGGCTCAAGTGTGTTTTTGCATGCGTGCGTGCGTGTGCGCTCGCCGCTCTGGGACGAGGGGGGGGGGGACTCACAGCCTCACAGTTTTGAGCGAGGGCCGGCCACAAATAACACGCTGACATTGTCCTTTCAATTTATGTCTCGTTTGTCCGCACATACACATCGAGCGTCACATTTTGACCAAAAAAAGAACAAAAAAAAAAAATTACACTTGGATTCTCTGTTGTGAGTTCAGGGAAAATAACTGCTGTGTTTATCGCAACATTTTTGTTTTGTTTTTTTTGAATGGCAGAGATTTAGAGGGAGTAAAAAAATAGAAAAAAATGTGTACATCTCAAAGAATTGTTCTCGGCTGGATTGAAGTTAATTGGTCTTATTTCGGATCCTGCGTTGCTTCTTATGGAGACCACAGTCGGCGGAGCACTCGTCAGAATGTAAATTGCCTGGAACTCGTCTCTCTATCCCCTTCCCCTGTTAAATAACGTAACCTTGACAGTACAAACAGTTTGACTCCCATATAAATGAAGCGAGCCACTGAGTGGTTGGGAGCCGGCCCGGCTGCTCCAGTCGAGGCACGAGCCTCCTCGCCGCTCATGCATTCTCTCGTTTGGTAGATAGGCCGCGCCCTTGAGCTGCTTTAGCGGGGAGGCGCCGCTCGTTTTCTCACTCGGTGAGAAGGTGCTGAAAGGGGGCCTTGTGTGCACGCACCAGTGCACGTACACAATCCTTTGGACGGGTCTATGTGAGCCCAAGAGTTCCTAAAAAGAAAATGCACGCAGACAGCATGAACTTATTTATTTACCACCGAGTTATGCTTTTGTAGTTGCGCCTGTCAAGGATATCAGCACAAGTTAATATGTGTGCTTTCACGCATGTGTATGTGTGTGTGTGTGTGTGCGTGCGCCTGTTCGTATAGCCGTGTTGCACGTGCTTCGCACCTCGGCTGTATCGGGCCGGGATAAAGTGTGATTTTGCAACAACAAAGTCGTCCTTTTTCCCCCCCTTCCGCCGTAATCATCTTTATTCAACTCTGACTGTTGACTGCCGCGTGGAAGGCTTCCCTTAAGTGGTCTTACATAGTCCCCGCGCTCACATCAGTCAGTCTCACCGCATGATGTATGTAGTGTGGCGGTGGACCTGAAGGGCTGATGTATGCACAGCTCCGCACCGGCAAGTCCTCTCTGAGCACATCTATGATCTTAGGTTACTCAATCATCAATCAAGGCCAACTGCAGCGTACTGTACCGTCGCCCGTCTTTTTAAGCTGGCTTGTGAAGGACTGGCTAAGATGGCCTGAGGGACACGTTCCTTGGTCTGGCCCGTCCCAGGTTTGATGTGAATATGGGTGTCGTTATGACTACTACACGCAGCGGAGCCGACGCATTGATGTGGGCCCCTTTTTCTTCATGTTTGGTGAGCGCCACCTGATAGTTTTAATGTTACTTTTTAGTATTTCTTTTGGCAAACAGGTTTCGGTAATTTGTTTGACATCTCCGCGCTGTAATTCCGCGTCCTCGACGTTCAGGGGCCAGAAATTAATTGGGGAGACGATATGAAAGCCGTCGCATTAGGAGAAGTGGAAACTTTCATTTCTACGTCGAGCACTGTGGCTGTATTATCCCCTCGCTACATAATGAATGACTTAAACAAGTCACAAATTCATGTATTTAAAGCAACGGCACGACACCCTCCACTCTCTGTTACCTCACACCTTTTAAACTGTCGTCTATTGTTCTGCACCGATCCAATGTCACTGCTTCATTTCATCCAGAATGAGGTCTTACCTGGAACTTGCAAAGCCTAAATTTCAGACAATGTGGACGGAGGGAGCAGACAAAGAGAGCAGCGCGAGAAAACAGTGCCAGAGAATCAAAAAGAAATATACAGTACATTCACTTTCCCCACAAAGGCTATTCAGAATTCATTATATTACCCGGGATGGACATTCAGAACCATACAATATTGCGGTGATGGAGTCGCATGCCAATTTCGCTGTGTGCTTGAAGTGAGGTATTGTGCTATTTTAATGAGCTGTTTAGACTAGTGGCCGGTTGCATTTGGGCTGTAACAACCAGCTCAGTGAATAATCGTTATTGCCTCTTAAAGGCCAGATGTATGGAATTCATGCAAATTTAGAGGAGAGGGAAAATGTGTGCGTGTGTGTGTCTGTGTGTGAGGGTGTCTTGGAATAATTGTATTCCAGATGTCCTCCTTTCATGTAAACCTCTCTCTTTCTCACACACAAGCACAAACACACACTAAAAGGACAGAACAGATGATGGTGATGATGATTAAGATCTTAAGCATATGGAGATGCTGTGTTTGTGCGTGTGTGTGTGTGCGTGTGCGTGTGCGTATGGCTCTCTCTCTCTCTCCCTCTCTCTCTTTTTTTAACTCTTCTGCTCCCTCAGTCTTGTGTGACAGGTTCACCCATCTCTCCTGGGGAGGCCTTCACTCCCAATTTAGACGCAGGCGTCGTCAAGTGACAGCAATGGCTCCGGCACCCTACCTTTGCGATACGACTACAGTTAACTTAACAAGTCTCGATATGCGGGCTCCATCTTTGATGTAATTGATTTGAGTGGTTTGAGCATCTCACTCGCTGTGAAATTGAGATTTTTTTTTGGGGTGGAGGGGGGGGGGTAAGATCTGTCAAGATGCTCTTCACAGGGATGCGGGTCATTTCTGTCACATTTTTAAGTTTTGCGTCTTTTATCGTATTTTTTGGCTTAGTCCTCGTTGTTTGTGCTTGAGAGTCCATCATGAAAGGATGTTCTCCCCTCCACCGTAGTTCATAGTCATCAGGGCACGTGTATGTGTGTGTGTGTGTGTGTGTGTGGTCAGTGCTCTCAGGTTTCCCAGCGGAGCGGCAGCAACAACAGTACGATCCGTCCGCCCGAGCCTCCTTGTTGCACAGTGATCATAAATGTCAACAGCAGAACACAAATCAAAGAGTCCTCTGATAACGGACCTGTTAAGAAGGTGGTCCCCGCACGAACCCGTCTCTCATTTCAATATGTTCCAGGTATACGTTGGACCTTTCGTGGGCAGGGCTTTAGTGTAAATGTGGACATATCTTTTTTTCCCTTTTTTTTTCCCTTTTTTTTGTGTTGTTGTTGTCGAGATTTTTGTAGATGAGATTCAAGTACAGTCTATCCATTGTTTGTTCTCGTCTTTGATGTTTTCCCTGCCTCTGCAGCACCTTACCTTAGATGTTGCATCTGTTTTTGTAAAAAAAAAAAAGAAGATGAAAAAAAAAAGTGAAGAAGCGCTCCTGCTGTAAAATGAGCACATCAGTGCAATATACAAAAACAGGAGATCTGCACTGAAACGGTTTACGATATAAAAACACCCGCATGTGGATTTCGGCAGTAAGCTATTACGTTATAAAGTGAATAAATAGGATTAATGTTAATTGTCCTTTTATATGTAAGAGTAGCTCTCCGAAGATGAAACCATCACATTTCACAGGATTTCAAGAGTGTCTGGCTGTGTGCGTGTCATCACACGTAAAGCCTGTGTGTGTGTGTGTGTGTGTGTGTTGTAAGGCTGGGGGTTGAAGTTGTGTTGAGTGACAAGGGCGTGCGTCTTGAGCCACCTGGATTTATTTGGGCCAAACAAGAGGGGCCCATGTCTGTCTGGGCAGCGGGGCCTCAGAGCCAGGAACAGAAGGTGCCTCCTCACAACTCACACCTGAGCTCCTCCCGGCCTGGGACCAACCTCTCTCTCCATCCACGCAGCCTCCTCTCTCTCTCTCTCTCTCTCTCTCTCTCTCTCTCTCTCTCTCTCTTTCTTTCCCTACCCTCTGTATCCTCGCTGCTTCTCTCCCAGGCCGTGGCCTGGCCTACTTTTACCTCTTTCCCCCCGCTCTGGACCTTTTGATGTCGACCATGTTGGCCCTTTCCACAGATCATGTGCATGTTTGCAGAGGGCCCCTTTGCTCAGTCCTCAGTCTGTTTATGAATATACATTTCACAAACAGGATATGTAGTTAATGGTCTACAAAGAGGGAGCGCTCCCTCTCATGTATTAGCTGTGCTTATCACGGTAAATGATGCTAAGGTTTGCAGTGAAAACCACTCTTCCGTTTATTTGATTCTCCTTTCTTTTTCCGTCACTGCTGAGTTTGTTTCCCTTTGTTGTCGATGTTTTATTTTCCCCCTACGAATCTCCCTACTCAGTTCCTGGAAAAAGAGGCTTTATTCGTGGAAGAAATGTGTGTTTGCTTGTCTGTTAGCATCTTTTTCATTTAGTCTTGAAGTGACAGGGTGTGAAGCTGGGTAGGCGTGTGCATCACAGAAGTCAAAAGCACAAACACTAACAAGACACCAAGTTGGCTGCTTTATTTTTGAAGGTAAAATGAGCTGGAAATGAATGGGATTCGCATTTCTCTGGTCAGTTTGGCACCGTATCAGAGGACTGTCACACGATATGAACGTATCGTGGTGTATTTCATGGGGATGAGACGTTGCCTATAGCTGCTCAGTCTCTCCTCACACAGTGTGTTTTGATAGGAGGAATGTGTGAATGAATCGAGTGCCACTCGTCACCCGACCTTTGATCCAATGAGAGGAGATAGATGACACTTCATTTCTTTCAATAGTGACATCCAGCCGTGAACTGTGAAAGTTGCTGCCTCGATTGAACTTTGTTGCTCACAGTGATTCAGTATCTTACCTCGTATAATGGATCAGATCTCTCATCTACTTGATAGTTGAGGGTGATAATCTATAACAACATATAAATATTTGGATACTCCTTATCACTTAAGTAATGTATAATTTTCTATGTGAACTGGAGATTAAACATGTTTAGCAGTGATTTTTATCAGTCCTTTAGGATTATTTAATAACCATTTTGCTGACTGGGAAAATGCCAGAACATAAACAACCATTGACTCTTACAAGGTAGTTAAGGAAGAAAGACACACAGCTTTTGGAGTTTATTATTGTTCCTATCCAGGTATGGATTACAGTACAGATGAAACACTTATTGCCTGACACACTGTTGTTGACACTTCTGTCAAATTGATCCAAACTGGTCTTAACAGGCAAAGCAGACCAAGGTCCACCTATGTAACTGGGTTGCATGGGAAATGCAGCAATTAATGGGATGTGGAGGACGTCTCAGATTTAATGGTGTCAAAAGAATGATGCCCCCTCACACTGGAAGCATCGTGATAATCAAGCCATCGGTGTTATTGGGCTCTTACATCCTCAGGCGCTGAGACCACAAGCATAGTAGTGGTAAAATAAAAACACTTTCATGTGAAATATCAAATTCATCATTCGGTTATTGCCCACCTGCCGTATAAAGAGATATCAGCTCAGACGTTTTTAGAAATGAGAAAAGTTTTTCAGAACCTGTGGGTTATGTGTGTGTGTGTGTGTGTGCGTTGAGGAGGCTGTGTTTTCGCTATCAAAGTAATAGTGTTTTAGTCCATTCTTAGGGATGTCTGAGACTGTAATTAGTGGATTGCTTTGAGTCAGGGCAACCCAGGGCGGAGGGAGGGACTGCGAGGAGTGAAGGGCGCAACAACACGAGGGAGGCAGGAGAAGAAAAGGGCCGCCCATTTTATAGTCCTGATGGAGGTTATATTTTCTGTGACAACTGGACCAGAGTAATCAAAATGTGTTAATAATCCCTTCAAAGGCTCTGGCGGCACATCAGTGAGAAGCCTCAGTGAACGCCAATCCCCCTCTAGACCCTGGTTCTGGCTGCCCCACCCTCATTCACCCTCCGTCACTCTCCCTTTCTCCCAGTCCGCCTCTGTCTTCATGTCTCTCGCTCTTGATCGTATCTGTCATGTTCATCCACTGTTTCACTTGACCGTGTCTAGACAAACTTGCACCAAAGTTGCATATCAAAGCGACTCTCCTAATCCCCAAATCATAAAAAAAAAAAAAAATCCAAGCCAAGCCAAGAAGTGTCACAAATCCTTAATTTTTGCCAGGTTAGCAGCCGATGCAGTAGAAGCCAGAACCCAGAAGGGGGCATCGGTCTGAGATGTCTGATGAGTCTTGTTTTGGCGCCCCGCCGCTCGGGTCTAACCTCCTGGGACGCTTCCAGGTCAGACTGTATAGGTTCCAATAAGTTCTGGCTTTTGTTTGAGGATTAACACAAAGGTCAGAGTTCATAAAGATGGCCAGATGGGGTCTCAAGTGCTAAATATCCATACCTTCCACTCCTAAAAGGAGGTTGAGCGTCGGGATCAATGGGCCCAATCGATGGGCACGGTGGTGAAGGTAATGCTGGCGAAAAGTTTGATTGCATGCATATTGATCAGAGAGAAGCTAAGAGGCTGTAAGGCTATTGATTTTACTTTGGATTTGCACTGTTTTAGCTCATATAATTTGGTCTACATGTTTGGATGGGATATGGCTAAATACACACACACACACACACACACACACACACACACACACACACACACACACGCGCATCAGAATGAGTAATTACCAGCTCATGGTAATAACTCGGATAGTTGAATCAGACCAGTGTTAATGTAGGCCTACAAAGAGCCAAGTGCAGTGCCATTCTGAAGTCTTAATCTGTTGATTACATTATACAATTACATTGGGAATGCCATTTGACTGGCAAAATGCATCAACTGGAATACAAACATGTTTTAGTCATGGAAAAAAAGCACTGTTACAGCCATCTGTTCAGCTGTATTGTACATTTAGTTCATCCCTCAGACAAACAAAGACGGTTTGGTGTTTTGGCCATCCTTCCTTTACTTATTTTGCTTTTATACCGACGACACTTTTTTTTTTAACAGAGTTAAACCTTCACAGTCTGAACTTGTTTTGCTCTTCGTCTGTGAAAGAATGTCTTCAGATTTTGGCTTTGCGTCTAAAGGTTTTGTGGCTTTGTCCAGCAGCCACCACTTGACATTTAATTTGATATAAGAATAAACATGCCCTAACCTGATTCAGTCAAATTCTCATTGTACCAGGTTAATCATATCACTAGACTGAAACCTTGCGGAAATAATATAAAACTGCTTCGTACCGCAACGGGAGTGTGGCAACAGGTTCATGTCCTCGCAGTGTAAAATAAATGCTTTACAATTACAATTTCCATTAGTGTCACTCACTTCATTATTAACTCAAGGACATAACTACATTTTAGTCTCCCTGACTTATTGTTTATTCTCGGTTTATGTTCACTGACACATAAATGCAGATTTTTATTCATACAACTCAACTCGTACATCAGGTGTGAGAACAATTACCGAACTTTCAAATAGTTCAGAAAAGGACATCAGTATCACAATAAGCTAAAATGAATCAAACTGTGAAAGTTTTGATTCGATTTTTGCATTCATTTACCCTTTGGTCCACATCAAGTCTTAGCCAATTAGAGGAGCTCTGTTTCATTTAGTAGTCCAGACTGAAGCTCTGTGTCAGGATCGGTTTGAGGCTTTTAAAAATGCATGGGGTGCAGGTGAGGCGCCCCGGCCCCGGCCTGACCTGGGGAGCAGTTTATGTGGCGTCCCGGGAGAGACTGTGTCCAGTGTAGGGCAGGGGAAGGGAAGGGAAGAGACCGCACTTAATAATAGAGCCGGGGCATCAAAGCCCGGAGACGGCTGCTCGCCGACGCTGGCATACATCACCAACAAGCATCTGTTTTTCGGTCCCTGTGTCTGCGCCCGTGTGAAGTCCGCTTTGTATTTCTGCGCAATTTTGCTTAATCTCGTAGTAGTCCGGGTATGTCTGGCAACGGCATTTGAGCGCGCACTGCACAGCTCCTTTGTTTATCGCCTCGTACGGCGTGCGGAGGGCACGTTTGATAGCCGCATCGTCTTCTGTGTCTGCGTACGTGAATGTTAACAATAGGGCCCTCACTAGGTGGTGTGGCTCCCTGGGAAGGCTACCGTAGCTGCGAGCGCAAGAGGACTCATTGACTTTCTAATGATTAGTGGTCAGGCCCCCAGCCCATGCTCGTACCAGGGGTTTGGCCTAGCCGCTGCTGCTAGCCTCTGGCCACCGCCGCCTCACCACTATCGACTCACCCCCAGCCCCCTCTCTCTTTGGCCTGCTGGCGATGTGTCAAAACCCATTAGCACAGAGTTCCGCAACTATAGAGAAGGGATCGTTTTAGCTTCATCTCTCCTTGCTCTCTCCTCACTTCTCTGCGGCCGTCTCCTCCCTCCCCCCCACCCCCCTCCATCTCATTCGTTCCGTCTCCGTCTCCTCATCCTCCTCCGCCCTGCTAAAATGAAGAGAGAAGCGCAGAGAAGAAGGAGTAACCTTTTGACAGGAGTTGTTCCAGTTGTGGTATGTATGGCTGCGTATTGATCTGCATTGGCTTTAGGAACTATAGAGAGGAGAGTCAGCGAGTTGCCGCTGCTTTCAAGTCCCACACATTTTTTTTCCTTTTTTTTCTGGGGAAACACAAGGAAGTTTCAGATGCGTGTTGACCTCCTTAGGTCCCATAAGCTATGGAGATTTGTTTGGAGAAAGGGGTAGGGTGGTGCAACATGTATATGTCTCAGAAAAAAGTTCAGGACTCCGTGAACCCATATGTAATCTTCTATCATATTAATTTCCGATGTGTATGTGTGAGTGTGTGTTTTGTGTGTCTTTGAAAGAACGAGAGAGAAAGTATGTTTTTTTTTTTCTGTACGGCGCCATATTGCGTATTATGTATAATGTATCTTGCTGCTCTTCTTGCAGAACTTGACCTCTTGACACACTTGCTTGTCTCTTTCAAGGTATTGACCAACACATCCAGTTTATTCAGATAACTATTTTGGAGAGTGGAACTTCTTTATTTTTAAAAAAAGCCGAGCCACGGGTTGAATTAGAATAGACCTATGCGCACAGATGCAGACACGCACAAGTGTGGATACACAGCTCAGCGAGACAGCATCCGTCTAACCTAGCACTTCTTTTTCTGATAAGCTCGAGTCTCCCCAGGGACGGGTGCCTGTCAAAGACTTTGTCCAAACAACAAGAAATCTGCAGGAGGAAAAAAAAAAAAAACCCTCCAAAAAAAAAAATAAAACCAAATACTTCTCCATCACTGTTCATCAATCCATCGAGTTGTGAATTCATTATTTATTTATGGAACTTTAAAGTGTGTTATTTGAATAATGCGGGGTATGACGAAGGGGGAGATGTAGGAAAACAACAAAATGACAACCACACCAAAACCACCCGAGGGCACATGCCAACACATCGCATCATTGTCATCCCTCCTCACTTTGCCCCTGTGGGCTCACTGCTCAGCAGGTAGCCACACACACACACACACGCACGCACACACATGCACACACACACAGTTACTCACTCACACATTAACACTAACTGTACAATGAGACAAAATATACATAAAGATTATGACTTTGCTCTCTCTTATTTCCATATTCACACATTCACCTGATACACAATCTATAGTTTTCTGATATTCAAATATTGACTCTCCAGCTACATCTCACTCACTCACACACACACACACACACACACACACACAGAGGTGCCACGCCCTCAGGCCCTGGAGACAGCAGCATGAGCATCAGTGGTCTGATAGATGGATCCCATCTCCTTGTGATCTCTGCTTGTCAGACAAGCGCCACACAAAAGCCCAAACACAAATCAAAAACACAGGTACAGGGCACATGTCAGTGTGAGAGGACCTCACTGATTCCCTCTCATCCACCAGTGGCGGAGATGCTCCTCTCCAGACTTGAAAAGAGGGAGTTAAACTTGTGGCGCTGAGGGTGTTTGGGCTCTTGCGGTATCTGATTCCTAGACCGCTGGGTTGAATAGTTTGGTTTTTGATGTTGGAGTCAGTGTCAGTGTTTGACAAAAACATATACTGGAGGCTGACCCAGCTCGGTATGGGAAAACAAGATCTGCGACATTGTGAAACTTCCAGGAGAACATCCACCATGTTCCTTTCCTTCTCATCCATGATCCCACAGTACGACAAGCTTTTGCTGCCTCTGTCCCCCCGCACCGGGCGACTGCTGTTCACTTAGCACCTGAATGTCACAGGCAAACCCCAAAGACAGCCAACTTGTCCAACAACACGGTGCAGCACCTCCACCCCCCCCAAACCCCCCTTCCACTCGCCGGGCATGAACAGCCCAAACCAGACCACAACAAAAACCAGGGAGAGCCCACCTTTTGTTTACTATTCTCAAAGGTGGATCACGGACCAGGCCCGGTAAGGGATTGTGACAGAGGTGATGTCTAAATTAATCATTCATGCTCTTTCACATGGGCTACAGTAACAGCCCTGAAATATTAATGACAGCTGCAGAATAAATTTGATTCCCTTTTCTCTCTGATTATAATCCACCAGCGCACTCACACACACATGTTTATTTATGCCCTGGAGATGAGGTTTGGGGTCACGATCAGGAGTTTGTCTACAAACACACACACACACACATACACACACACACTCACACCTTCCCTTTCCCACTTGCCACTTACACTTGTGCACCACCTCATTGTTTTGGAATATGTACATATTTTCCACGTGTGGTGAGCGAGTGGGCTGTATACATTATACATTATATGCGTGTACGGGCTAGGTATGATATACTGTATGAATACTGTGCAGCTTTGGCAGGCAGAGTTTTGTTTGTTATTTTAATTAGGTCAGGGACTTTTTTGTACTTTTTTTGGAGAGCATGACCTGAGTGGTGAAAAGAAGGTTTAGAATGTGTTGCAGTGTTCCCACCTCTTGCTGGAAATTCACTTTGCTGTCTTCGGGTAATCTGACTTGCAAACTGAGACACTGAGGCGCTGTAGGTTGTGGCATTTGTGCATTCAGTGACTCAGGCTCAGGGACTCCTTTTTGGAGCGCTGTCAGGTACACTCTTTCTCAGATGCGACAGCTTTTAATCAGCTTTGAGTATGCCCTTGCATGCAACATAGCTTAGATCAGATCCTTGTAAAAGTAGGTATACAAAAATGTAGATATGTACTGTTACTCTGTGTCCTGGACTCATAACTTTATCTTTATCATCTATCCATTATGTTATATATGCCTTAACATGCTCTCATAGACTAGGAATAGACCGTGGACCGGTCTCCACACACACACCATTCAGCCTTACATTCACACCTAGGGGCGATTTAGAGTGTCTAATTGGCCTAAACATAAATGTTTTTGTACTGCAGGAGGAAACCTGTGTAACCAGACGAAACCCTCTGGCGAACATGCATATTCCACACAGAAAGGTCCAACCAGGACACAAACTGTGGACCTTCTTGCTGAGAGGCAACAGTGCTAGCCAACCACTCACCCCGCATGACACCATATTACTACTGTCAAAGCGTCAACGTCACAGCTTAAGGTGGCGCTAATTTCCCATTCTCCTCACCTACTGTAAGTAGTACTGTAACATATGCAAAAGTACTTCAACATTGTACCCGAGTAGATGTATTTAGTTACATCCTGAAAGCGCGTAGGTGAAAGTCATCAATCAAAATGACTCCGTCCTCGGCTGTGACCGGTTGACAGCTGAGCCGCAGACTGGAGCTTGTCATAAAAAGTCTTTTTCCGTCTCAGAATCCATGGCTGCGAGCCGCAGCCCACAGCCGCGTTACCTGGGTCTGGTGCACAGATAACTATCAGCTGATGTCACTGGAGAGCTCTGCGTCTCTCCGTCACCTCCTTGTATCCCCCCCTCTTGCCTCTTTTGGCTCCTTGCTTCCTATCCCCTAATGAGCAATAAAAAATGGGCCAACAAGAAGGAGAGTCTGGGCTGTTCCTCCAAAAAATTGTCATGGTTCTGGCAAGAATAAAAACAGACTGCAGGCCCCCCCGCCCACCCCCCCCAAAAAATTAATTCTAGACATTGAACTATTTCTAATTTTAATAGCTGCTCGTTAATTCAGAGCGTCTCAGTGAAGGCTTGGTTCAACAGCAGTTGAGCTTTGAGTTAGTCTTACTGGTTGTTCTGGCACTTAGTCTTTTTTTTTATTTTTTTTTTATACATCACGTTGCAGAAACATTTGTTTAAAAAGTTTCCCCCCGGTAGGTTTGCTTTTATCCCTGTTGTTTGTCTCCTCCAGCCCTTGTTTGGACAATTAAACAAGCGACAGGCCTAATTGCGCATCATTCAGTTGTCATCTCCTCTTGTCTGTCAGCTCCCCAAGTTGGCTCATTTAAATTCACCATGGTGCGCTAATGCTGTTGTCAGGCCCGTCTTGTCACGCGCTCTCCACTCATCAAAGATTATTTTGCTGCTATTTCGAGTTAAGAAATGAAAAAAAAAAAAAAAAAGTTTTGGGTCAAGATCTGATTTGAAGTATTCGGCACAGGCCCCGCTTGGTTCGTTTTTTTTTAAATTCCTCTCATTTGTTGGAGCCGCCGCAGGTAGGCACTGATTCGAGTTGGTTCCTAACCCTCTCCAGGTGCTTCTCTCTCCTCGCCACACCGGATGGACGTCGACTTTTTTGCCTTGCAGGACTGTCAGGTAATTTGAGGCCGATCCAGCTTAATGAAACGGTCTGGCAGCGATGTGTGTCATGTTATGTCACGGCCCGGCGAAGTTGCGCCTCGTCATGTGTTTATACGTTTATATTAGGCCTATGTATAGCCGAGACGTGGTGTGTCATAGACCCGGCTCTCCCCCCGTCTGTCCCCGGCCGTGTTTAGCCTCGTCGCGCTGTGCCACAGTGTGCGTGCCACTCTGACATGACAGCGGCCACGACGTCATGCTCTGTTTGAGGTAGAAAATATCAGTCGAGGGATGTTTTCTTCCCCTTTTTCTTCGGCGCAAGCAGGCATGCACACAATTTCACATGTCTGATGGGGTGTGTGCGCGCATCCTCGACATGAATATTTGCGCGTTGATGTGTGTATTTGTATATTTGTGTGTGTGTGTGATCCTAATGATGCCTTCCCCTCCGCTTCTCTATTGGGCTGTCAGGACGGTGCTGGTGACTGTCACACACACCACCCCCCCTCCTCCTTCCGAATCTTGCTGAGATAGGTCATTTTTCAGTGTCAGGACAGACGATTCACATTGGCACCAGATAGATCCGGGACACGTTGAACTCATTATTCTCTGTTTGCATGTGTCTGCCTCATCCAGAAATACAAGTCGACGTGTGCAGAAGGCTTGAGCTGAAAACCTATGGCGCTCCTCGGTGCTTTGTTATCATTAGCCCAATCAAACTGTATTGCTTTGTGTCTCGGCGGCGGCACAAGTGTGAAAAAGCTATGCGGCACTTCACGCAAATCAAGAGCGCCGTGGTCTCGAGTTTTGTCTGTTGTGCTGTTTGTGGAGTTTAACAAATTCAGAACTGCACAACCCATCAACAAACACATCACAGTTACTGCTCGGTAGGTTTTTGGATTGTAGCAGTATGGGACTTCGCTTAACTATCTGTTCCGTCTTTTCAGCGTGGCTTATTTTTTCCCCTATTATCTGCTTTTTAGATCAGTTTATATCTTCCCAACCGAAAGTCCCATCACTCATAATCTGTTAGTCTCTTCTAACACCTCTCACCCATGCCGGGCTTGACTCTTTCTCTCCTCCCTCCCTCTCACGCCAGGACGGGTGACTGTGCGGGCAGACATGTGGCAATGTGGGGGTAGGCGGGGGGTCAAGGCCTGTGGCCCGGGAGCGTGGTATTTTAATCTGGGCTATTTGTAATGACAGGCCTCCTATGAGCGCAGAGGAGTGGCAGGTTGAGAGGCTCTGACAGGTTCTAATCGCTGTCAGGAAAAGTAGCTGAAGAATGTGCCAGCCACACACCCTCCCCTTTCCGTCCTTGCTCACCGCTGTTGTTCTCTGCTGTCTCTCTCTCCGAGCTGCTCCTGACTTGTCTCTCTTAAAGGTGATTGAAGGATATTTGTTTCCCCTCATTTTGTTTTCCTGTTCCCGTCTTTCTTTACTTTGGACCGTATCCAGGAGCAAACTACCTGCCAGCGTAATTCCTTTGTCCTTCCTCTCTTTCCCTTCTGGCCCCCCCCATCCCCTTCCATAAACCCCACCTCCTCTTTTCCACCTCCGTGGACAGTTGTTGACATTCCATGGGCATAAAGACTCGGCCTGTCTCGGTGTGTCCCATGGTCACTGGCATCTTGCCTGGTCTGGTGTCTTTGTCAAAGCAAATTCAGCCCAAGTCAGACAAACGCAGCCCATTGCTCTGCACATGTTCCTGTGATTTTTTTTCTTTTTTTTTTGTATCTCCTTTAATGTACCTCACTTTATTACAGCAAAAATGCAGGAACACATTGTGTCAAGGCTGGGGATGACACAGCTGGAGTGTAACCTAAATTCCGCGTTTGTGGCTAATCAGAGAAGAGAGATCAGTTCACTCAAAATCGGGCTTGAAAGAGAATATCAGATAAAGCCGAGAATAAAATAAATAATGGTGAGGGAAAAAAAGGTGAAGAAGAGGCATAACTAGGCTGTTAGGGTCTGTCCTTTGCTGTTCTACCGTGACAGCTTCATGTTGCATTTGACTCGCGACTTAATTTTTCATGTGGAAATTCACTTGTTCGTCATTCCAGCTTGTTGTTACACCTCGCTAATGAAAGAGCATACAGTATATAGGCTGACACACAATGGTGAACTTTTTATTTTTTTCTCATTTTCAAACTCAAGGACTAAAACATCAGTGGAAAAAAGGGCAAAATGTAGATATAAAAGTGCCTTAAAAAAACAAAACAAAAACAAGATGGCTACTAGAACTTTTCAGGTTCAGCACAAACTTGCTGCTCTGCCTCTCCTCTCCTTTGGCACGGGACAAGGGTGGCCAGGCTTTGCCCAGGTGCCGTCTGTGCCATTGGCGCTAAAGCGAGGAGAAGCTGGCACACTTTGGGCATGGCTGCGGCCCCTTCTTCCTCAAAGGCTTGCCTCGTCTCCCTTCTTTCCCCTCGCGGTCCCTGCTGCTCCATAGCCCAGGGAGCTCATTAGGCCAGACTTCCTCTTCATTTAATCCATTTTTCATAGCCTAAAAAACAGTCCCTGATCTTAAAAATCCTGGCTAATTTAAGCCTGGATGTTGGGGAAAAGAGTAAAAATATCATGAAAAAAGCCGGCATGCGTGCATGCTTTTTCATATATCTGATGTCAAAATTAAATGTTTTTACAGAGTAGCACTATGGCCAGGATGGGAAGCTGCAGAACCAGCACTAATGTGAACAGTTCTTGAACATAGTTTTAGACCCCAACAGGCAGCATCCTATTCCATCCACTTCCTTGCCTGTTGTCTGAAGGTCTTGGGGGAGACCAATGTGTTAACTTGGCCTAATGAAAACATTGGTAATAACATGCTCCCACTCCGTGTTTCTTTAATTATGTATCTCCGACTGGATACCAGAAGGCCCCTGTAGGTTTCTAGCTCCACTTGTTGTGGAAGTGAAGTTTCATTTGTAACTTGGATCCTGGTGGGAAAGATCTGTGCAGAGAAACTAACGCCTTGCCTCGTTCTTTCTCTCGCACTTGTTCTCTCCCCGAAACTCCCTCGCTCTCCTTCAACATCGTGTTATTCCTATCCATCTCAGCTAGTTATTGATCAAGACAAACTTTATAAAATACAGCTTATTTTAAAAACACATAACCAAGTAATACTACTTGTAGTGTCTGCGGACGCTCTGCTGAAGATCATTTTCGATCTTCTGCCTTTAACACTGCTCACATTATGTCCACATAAACACTGCCAAAGTTAACATCCTCAAAAGTTGTCAGACGCTTTGTCCTTTATCTCTCTCCAAGAGGACAAAGCTTCTTTTTTTTTTCTCTCTCTCTCTCTCTCTCTCTCTCTCTCTCTCTCTCCTGCTCCTCCTGGAAACCATCACAGCATTAATATACCTCCCAGGTATAAAGTGTTGATGAGTGCCTGTCTCCTCAGGCTGACACTTATTTCACCAAAGGTCTCAGAGTGGGGTGCGGGGTGGGGGGGGTGTGTGCGGAGGGACATGGAGAGAAGAGAGGAAAAGAGAGCTGCTTGCATACGCAGCCAACGGATGTGGTGGAATTGTTAAGCAGTCTCGGCTGCCCTCTCGTTAGCCTCCGAGATGCCTGGTGACAGAGGTGAGGCAGCGAAAGTTGCGCTGGGTTGAGAGGGGGAGGGTCAGCGCCCCTAAGGGTACCATAGCATGGCCGTGCCAGGCCAGGACCCTGTGCCGCTGTCTCCGGTGCCTCCACCGTCAGCATGCCCTGTGCCCCGGGCCACTGCAGGGAGGACACACGGGGGGCTGTCACGCGTCGGCCTCAATTACAATCAGGGGATGGAGCACGCACAGGCGGACTACCGTCACGCACCGTTGTGCAGTGGAAATGGCTGCTCTGTATCAAATCCCTCGTTTATCGCCCACAGTTTATAAATGTCTTCGTTATTCCCTCATCAGTAAACCTGCGTACGTTAGCTTTGGCACCTTAAAAGCTGGTTAGTATTTGATGAGAGGTATAACATTGTTTTTCACAAGTTTGTTCTCGATTGAAACGTTCAACCTGCCGGGATAGCGTCCATCAGTCCAAAGGACGCACGTTTGACCTACTTGAATTTGAATTTGTTATGTTGTCTTAAAATTGTCTGAGGAAAGTTATTTCATTTGATGAAGTCTGCTTGGGTCCGCAACCTTTATATATGTGTTCCACATGAAACCATGACGGATGACCTTAAATTAATGCTAACCCAAAGTTACAGTCGGCTAATTCCTAATATATTCCTGCCACTGCGTAGCTAACAACATACCAGGGCCTGTTTACTGTGCTTGAGTGCACTTCCATAAAAGAGACTGCGCTCTCATAAAATTGACTTGTTTATTCATGTTAAAGGTGCTGTATAGGGCTCGCCTTGTGAACAGAAATTATATTTGCGTTCACTGTGGCTCTCCAAAGCGCATCATTGTGTCCAGGAAACATGTTGAATACATTCCTGTGGTCATGAAAAGCTTCTCGAGGACATCCTTGTCCGTAGTCCTCTTCTTCTGCCTTTTTTGATGCATTGCTACGCCTCTTTGACCAACTACCGTTATGCTAAAGCAGCTGTCGATCTTTAGAAAAATATGAATTGCCATATGGCTGTAAAGTGTTCCTACAATAATAATGATAAAAACTTTATTTATGTGATGCCTTTCAAGATACCCAGTGAGCTTTACATGAGCACGGGTGAGGGTTTGGGGGTGAGGTTAAGGACACGGAGCAAGGGGAGGAAAACACTTAATAGACAAAGAAAAAGGCTGAAAAGGTGAGTCCTGACAAAAATACTACACCATAACTTTGAGTTTGCGATCAGTTATAGATTATCAGCGTTGAATGTGTTTTTCCACTTGGTACTTTTTTGGTCCATTCATAAACTGAACTGTTGAGTCTCAATGCTCACATCCAGAACCACTCCACACACAACATACAGATAAAGTGAGTGCTTTAACCAATCTTTATGTAGAGTTTCTACACATGTGTACACACATTATTGTAATAGTAAAAACAGTCTATTTTTTGGGGGTGGGGTGGGGGGAGTTCCTTACTTTGAGAACCACATGCTGATTCTCACAGAGGAACCACATGCATACGTGAGGAATCAGCATATTAGTATGAGTTTCTCACTATAGGGTGTTGTAGCTATGCCTCATGACTGCTGTTCCTGTCACTCATGACAGGGTTGCATACCACCATCCCACCCCTGAAGAGAAAATGACACCTGGCTAAAAGAACCACTGTGTGGAAAAGAAATCTGGTCCCACCTCCCGTTGGCCGGCCTGTCAAGGCAACATTATGACAAGATTAGCTTTGCCAGATGGCATACATTATTCATGAGAGGACACAACATAAAATATGTCTAAGGTTGTGTTATTACAGTCCTGTTGACTCCCTCTTTATCTTGTCTTTCTCTCGATGGTGAAGCTGGCCTCATCAGCATAGCCTAAAACTCCTCTGAGACCGCACCAATCGCAGGAAAAAAAAAATCCCCCAGCCCATTGTCACCCTCATTGGGGAACTTCAAAAGGACAAAAAAGAAAAGACATTTTGCTCTGCAGCAACAATGACAATGTGTGTTGCTGTGTTATAGATTAAAAGCAACGGACTTGCCATTAAAGAAAAAGTCAGAGACAAAAGACAGTGACAGGCACGGAGAGGTTAAAAAAAGGGGGCCAGCCACTGAGTTGACAATTGAGTTATAATATCATGTCTTTTATGAATAATTAATTTGATGGTGCCGAGGTCCCTCAGAAGGTAGATTAAATTAGTTCTGCCATGTCTTCAAACTGAGATATGCTTCATTAGTGTGGGAGAAGGTGGCAGGTGTGTCGGCTATTCAGTTAAGCCTGTTTCACGTCATGTTGAGGAACAGGAGACACCTTGTCACCCTGGCTCCAGTGCAGAGTGTTATGTTACATTGTTGTCAGCTAAAATACAAATTCAGGAATTCAACATGTGTTGGTCCGAAGATATAGTAGTTCTCTTTGCGTAACAGCCTCAGGATTACTACTAACTAGAGCAGTTTCTGTTTCACCAACTTCCTCCTTCCATTGTTGCTTTTCATTATCATGGACCTACTGCTACTGTATGAACACGCAGGCATCAATTTTATTTATTTGTTTAACTTCATGAACAATACAATATTAGCTCTATTAAGTTTAAGATTTAGGTCAGCGATGTGACCTGTGCCACTGAGAGGGAGGGTTAAACTGAACACGACTCAGTAGTCATTGATAGGAAATCCAAACATTTACATTCAGATACGCACTGCCTCTGTTTTATTCACAAGCAGGATGTGTCACTGTGTGAAAGATCAGTCTCAAAAAGCCAATTCCAGTCGCCTTGCACCTGAACTTACTGCAAAACTCTAATTGAAATAAAAAAAAAACCTCATTGGGCATATTTTAGCAGCGTTACAATAGCCGATTGTGCTTGTTGAGGTTCGTGGCTTTGTTTAGCACGGTGTCATAGATCCATTGTCGCTGAAGTTGTATTCACTTGTTTATCATACTCAAAGCTATGCATTTCACGGAATTTCCATCGACTTCCTGTGATGATTCAGTGACAATACCTGAAAGATTAAATCCTTCAAAACAGTTGCCGAGGACATAATGCAGCATGTATTGTAAAGGGACTATTTAAAGCGAGCACAAATACGAAGCTATGTATACTGTATGCAAGGGCTCTGACCTGCCCTGACATGTTGTGCCATCATGTGTGTATTCACAGTGGAAGCTGACAATAATCTGCCTTCAACTCTGTGGCCCCGGTCATTGTTAAATGAGGCGCATGATGTGTCCCTCTTTTGTGAGTCCCCTCTGTGCCTCGTATTCGCTCTATAATAGCTGTATTATTTCTCTTTTACCAGAGCAGGGGAAGTGTGATGGTATTACCCTAAAGTAAGTCACAAACTTGCGTCTGTGCGGCCCGTCAGCCAAGACACAATGACGCAGTGTTCTGATAACAGGCTCCGACTGTGGCGTGGTCAAAAGAAAGTGTCAGAGCACCTTAGATTTGTAGAAGACGTTTTTTTTGATGTACCATCCGTGAATGAGAGGACAACTATGCCGGGAGCGGTGAAAGATTGAAATGCACGCCACCAATACAAACACAAAATGTCACTATAATACCAGAAAGACCGTTCTGTATTCTGTCCTCCCACTTGTGACAAATAGGGACTCAATATTTTATTTTTGTACCTCTGTTACTAAGAAAGTCTTTCTTCCTTGAGTGAAAAGAAAATGTTGTATGTTGTTTTTGTGTGTGTTTACAATCTTTTTTTTTTTTGCTGTCCTTCTTCACTTTTGGTTACTCGGTTTCTGACATCTTCAGACACGTATCTGAATTTCCCTCACAGTTTTCCGTGGGGAATCTCAAATGTACAAGAAAAATGTAATTGAAATCAAGGAAGCTGCGAGCTTTCTATGTGAGATATACATAACGGTCTTTGGATTTGGACCTGGAATCTGGTTTAATGTCTGAAGGAAACGGAACAGATGTGACCATTAAACTAGTGAGAATGTAATTGGTACCAAGAGCACGACCGTCATTCACAAAATGAACTGGCGTCTGTGGCGCAAACTGTCACTCTGCAGCCAGTCTCGACACCAGCTTTCTTTCTTTCTTTCCTTCTTTCTTTTTTTTTTTTTTTTTTTTGCTGCGTTTTGGGAGCTCTGCCTCAGCTCATGAGTATTAATGAATTCAAAGTTTGAGGAAAATAATCTTTAAGTGTTTCCAACTGTCAGATCCTGTCAGTGCAACCACTTCTAATGGCCTGCGCCTTCCATTCAGACTAATGTTTGATGTCTCGCTTTCATGCCCTCCTTTTTCTCCACTGCTAAATTGCTGCCGACAGTCCTGTGTCCCCGCAGATTGTTTGTTTGTTTTCGATCACGCTTGTTTTACATATCATCGATGTAACGAGGATTCATTTAGCGAGCTGCTAATGGGGGGGTGGGAGGGGGGGGGGGGGGGGGGGAGTGGCTGGCTGCTTTCTCATATTCAAATGGGAAGTGATTGCGAGTCAGGTAGCAATCTGTTGTGGCGCCGAACGTGTTAAGAAAGATGTGGGACTTTTGAGAACCTCCAAAGCGGTGCCAAATCTTTGTTTTTTTTTTTTTTCTAAAAGTGGAGCAGATTTTTGTCGAAACCACTTGACAGGGAACAGCTGGACAGGAACGGTCGGGCTCGGGGAGGCGTCAGTTTGAAGACGCGTGGCGAACCAGCGCTGATCAAGACGGTCTCGCGTCTCCTTTTTTGTGCTCGCTTCAGTCGGTTCTAACTTTACCCCGCAAACAGTTGGGGTGGGGGCGAATCCAACAGGAACATTTAACAAGTTATTTCATTCATTTAGCAACAAAAACCCATTATCAGTAGGTGTTGAGAAGTGCTAAATACTCCTAGCGCTCTGAAGAAAGCGAGAGGGAAGGCTCCCGACAGGCCTTGTCAAAACATGCAAATGAGCTTGACGCCAAGTCCGATTTTGACAAACATAATTAAGGTGTTCCATTTCGGGACATGTTAATAAAGAAGACTGCAGGCCTCCCCCTGGTCTTCACTAATCATAAAGCCTTAAAGCTTTGTGTGCACTTGTGTGCAATTGTGTGTGTGTGTGTGTGTATTTTCTCTCCCCCATCTCCCGTTTTATTGGATAATGAACTGTTGTAGAGTGTTAGATCTCCTTTCGCAGTCTTTCGCTGAGTTTGAGGAGATAGGCAGGGAAGAGCTGCCCGAGGTGTGGTGTTGTACAGATAATTAAAAGGCAAGAAATTTGTGTTTCGCTCTTTGATCTGCCTGTCAACGTTCTGATTAGAGACGTGCAAGCCTTTAATCAACAGTAATGTGATGATTAACGCTCCTAAACTGTTGAAAACGAACCAGAGGAACGTCAAGTTTTCTTTCTCTTCTTCCCTCCTCCTCTATATAGCTCGATATAGTCCATTTCCGACAAACTTCTCTCTTCAGTCAGCTCCTGCAGGGGTTGTTAAATCAGATGTTGTGTTTGATTAGCACCGACTGACATGTTGTTTTCTCCTACATTTAAGTCTCTTCAGTGTTGGCATCAAAGCTGCACAATGTTAAGAAAAGCTGACGTCTATGTACTGTACATATTGTATACTGGGAGAGATTAACATATTGTGTAATTAACAATTATAATACATTCATTAAAACAATTATAATTAATCATGTGGATTCTAAAAAATTCTGTCCACTTCTAGCAACTCAAAACGCGCTTCCTTCAAGTACACTTGGTTCAACCCTGTGCCACCCCTCCGGAGATGAGCTTTAGGCTCTATTTCCATATCTAACGATGTTCAAATACACACTTTATCTGGATGGTGGAAAATAAACAGGCCTGCTGCTGCAGGAGAGGAAGGAAAACCTCCATTAAGGCGCGGACCATCTCTGAGACTGCAACTTGTTTTTTTTTTGTTTTTTTTTTAAGTTTTAATCAGTACAAGGACGAGACGCCACCAAAAACATGTGCTGTGCAGTACAAGCTCTAAAAACCTGCCTCTGGCATCCGGGCAACATCGTCTGTGACACACTACACATTATGCATGTTTACAGGCAACGTCTGCATGCACGGTGATCAGTGCACTTGCTTAGTTTATCAACAAGATGGTTTTTATGTGATGGTAGAAGGTGACAGAGGCCTGCTTTGGCCCATAAATGAGTCCACCTCCTCTCTAAAGCAGCTTGGGTAAGTTTTCCCTCTCGCCTTATATAAATGTCATCACATGCAAATGCGTTCACTTGCCTTACTTGACTATTGCACACACGCTCATTGGAGCCACAACTCCATTTGGCTCCAAATTTGCCTCCCAAACTTCTCTTCCAAAACCAACAGAAAGTGCTTTTATTAGTTTTTTGTGCCACAGTACTTTGTATAATTTTGACCTTCAGTTTAGATATGGTCATTGTGTTATCACAATGCCCGTGGATGTGGCATCATTATTTATGCAGCTACTCAGCTGATGATAGAATCAAATTATTAAGTTGTAGAGCAAAGCACTTAAACTCCAGTTTTATTATTTAGGCTATGGTTGAGTAAAGTTTGATGTGCTAGTGTTTGTTATTTTGTTTTCATGTAGTTATTTATCATTTCATATTTTAGTTCCAGTGTAGCCAGCACAATTGTGTGACACAAATGTCAGCGCTATGAATAATTCATACACAAATTAGCTCAGTCGGATGTGGGTTTTAATTCTTCACTTCATACATTTTTTACGATTTTGACCAAGTTTAATCAACACATGAAAAAATCATTTTCCCACCACTGGAAATGGAATTAATAAGGCCGCTCTGATTGAGCTTCACAATTGACCAGTTGGGATACATGTAGAATAGGCATATAGGCTGACCAGTCGTCTGTAGAAATTCCCTGTTTTTTTTTTTCTTTTTCTTTTTTTTCTTTTTAATTGAGGACCTCAGAAAGCAATGCTCCTGCCCCACACATTGTTGCATGTGGGGCAATCACAGCAAGCACCCAAGTCCATTAGTTTTCATTTGGATGGTTCAGTAAGACTGGTTGATTAAGTCCAGGCAATTTGCTTGTAGGAAGCCCTCATTCTCCACTCACCCCGCCTGCTTCTCAGCCCTGTGCCACCGGCAGGGTTGTCGTTCAGGTTAATTTAATCTGGTTTGTTAGAAATTTTAACACAATGGCTTTGTGGCTGCCTGCATGCTTTGGCATGGCACAAGGAGTTTTGTTGTAGTTTATAATGGCCTAACTTTGCATATGAATACTCTCAGGCATCCGATTGTGTCGGTAATTAAGCTTACAGTAAATGCTCTGTTTATATTGTTACCAACCCATGGAAGGCAAAGTAATATATGAGAGGCAATGTCAAGAGCTGAGTCTGTAGGGAGGTGTAGGTATGGGTAATTTCATAAATGTAAAGCAAAGTATTCCTTTCCAAGCCTCATCAATTCTCATTGAATGAGGGTGAAGGGGACGTAGCTGTTTAAAAGAAATGTAAATCCGGTGATCTGAGAATTTGACTTTGAGGTTGAGGTGAAGGGAAAAGAGGAGGGGGAGCTCAAATAGAAGGAAAATGCAGCTTTCAATTCTCTCCACCCCAGTTCAGCTTTAAACAAATGGTTCTATTACCAGCTGCTCTCCAGCCGGCCCTGTCATTTATACCCATTAAACTTGCGTCTTATCACCCATAAGACGCTCTCACGTCTCTCCATCCACCAATTGTCTATAATCAGCCATTTAAAACAGCAGCGGAAATTTCTTTTGCGCCTTGCTCCGGTCTGACGGACAGGCAAACGAGCCGGGAGGAGGAGGGACGGGGGAGCAGAGAGGGATATTTTCTATGGAATGATGAATAGGCCAAGTTGAGTGGCTGACTAACAGAGATCTGTCTTAATCAGAAGTGATTTGTCAGAACAGGAGCTCTGCGGGGTCAGGGCGCAGGCGATGAATAAAACAGAGCCTGGCGGAGTGAAGAAAGGCCCCAGAAATCCACCCTGACTGCCCACCACCACTCATGCACATGCAATGGGAAGCGCCGATGCATGGGCTAAGTCACGGCGGACTATAATGGTCCAGCTTCTCTCTGCTCAGAAAATTACTTGTTTTGGGCCTTTTAAGTTCTCAGACTGTAGCAGTAATGGGGCCGTGTCTTCTACTCTGCTTTAATACTATCTTCTTAATTAGCAGGGTGGTGTAAAAGACAATTCAAAGCTGTACACACAGGATGGAAAGATCCCAATGTCGAGGAACGTGCAGTTCCATCCATTATTGTACAGTGTTTTACCTCCTTTGTACCCAAACAGTGTCGTTGGGAGCAGCACCCATACTATAGGGCCAAGGCAGGAAGTACACCCTGGACAGGACACCAGTCACTTTCACACGAGGGGCAAATTAGATTCTCCAATCCACCTCCACATGCATGCTTTTGGTTTGTGGGAGGAAACTGGAGAAGCCAGAGAAAACCAGGCAAACTCCACAAAGAAAGTCCCTTGGTCCAACCAGGAGGCAAAAAAACCTCGAGCCTTGCTAGTACCCAGCACTCATTAACCATGTTGCCCAAACATACGGTCATCTGCCAGAAACCGTCTGTTGTCTGCTCTGCATATTAACAGTTCTTAATTAATTCCACTTTCTGGCTGTTCTCGTGTGCTTGTGAATTTAATCGTCCAGTCATTACCCATGGTTGCCCTTTCCAACATGCACTCGAATGCATGCCATAGTTTTAGTATGTTATATTTTTAGCGTAGAAAGGAATTTGCAGATGAGCAAGATGAAAACAGGTAGAGCCGCAGCAGCCAATCCAAAGTCTTTAAAGTCATGCCGATTCATTTGCTGTTGATTCTCTGGACATTGACCTGCTCCATTCACCTCATTCATCTCGCTCATTAACGTGTGTCTGGAGAAGTTAAGTGATAGTAGCGCACGCCTGTGAAAGAAACTCCTAATGCCATGTTTTGTCATAATTATAATTAAGTTGTCATAACATGGCAGAAGCCCTAGACGCTACATGCCCCCCGGTGACCCCCCACTCGGCACCTGCTTATTTTGAGCAGCAGCTCGGTGTGAAGGTGCTAGCCTCATGGCCTGTGGGCTCAGCATTACAAATGCGTCCCAGTGTGGGTACAACTTTGATGGGGATGATGAAAGTGTGTCACCAGGCAGTTGTAGACTTGACAAGTCCTTAAAAAAAAGAAAAGAAAAGAAAAGAAAGCTCTGGAAGTGTACAAAGACAGGTAACTTTATTCAGCTGGGAGTCTCAGGCATATACGTTAGTCGAATGTCGCACTGTGAGTATATATGTGTGTGTGACAGAGAGAGAGAGAAGGAGTGATTTGAGAGAGCCCGAATAAGAGAAAATGTATGGTCCAACATTTATCGGGCTCCTCCTCACTTCCCCTCCACCCTCCCCTGGGTTTCGGCTGCCCGTTTGTTGGAGTGTGTGGCTTGTGTCCAAATACAAGTGTGTGTGGTAACCTTCAAAAAGTGGTCTCAACTGCTTAATGAAAAGGAGCTGTGCTGAGCCTCAGAGTACACCACTGTCAGGTCTTGTACCCTTTCAGCTCTGGGGACGGAGGGAGCAAAGCCAAAAAAAAAACCACACACAGAAAGAGAGACAGATCCCTTAGACAGTGTGTAACTGCTCTGAAACAGCTCCTGTAAAATAGATGATGCCTCCAATTAAATGTGTCCATGGACTGCAGAAAGTTTGGATTGTACTAGAATTGGCTTCCTCAGCTGTATTGTCCTGAGCAAGGCTGGGGGAACTTGGACAGTGCATGATACTTGCACTTTACAGGATTACAGATAAGACTTTTTGAGCACCTGACACAGTCAGTGATTACCTACTTAACTGGTCAGTTTTTGTGTATTCACTCAAGATCCCTTTTTGACTATATAATATATCTTTTGAGAGAAAAATGTTATCAAATATGCCCAAGTGAAGCCTCTCATGTCATCAAATGGTGATGTTGCTAGACTGTCCTCCTACAATTTACAGAGACACAATTATGTATTAAAGGAACGCAGCGTCATAATTAGATAAGCTTGAACTAGGGGAACTCTGGCATTTTTGTTTTGGGTGAAAAAAAGCTCAAACCAGAAACTGGCTTTATCTGTCCGTCGGCTCATTGTTGCATCTCTATTTATAGCTGAAGCAGACAGAAATGTTTGGCTCCAACTCCGTTTAGCTCGTTTTATGGCCCTCCTTCCGTTGTTACAGATTACATTACTGCGTTCACCACTAAAGTTAATTGTCCAGTAAATATATTTTCCGTCCACCTTATCGTTGTTAACAAAATGCTTCAGCTGAGATGGAATAGAGCTGGACTGAGCTGCTTCAATAGCATGTCCAGATCCAGACATTTCTCTCTCAATCTAATTTATGCCTTCAACTTTCCTATACTAATTCTTTGTCTACAGTTACATTAGAGGAATGACTTGAATTAAGGCTCTGTGGTGCTGGTGTGAGTGTAATGTAATGGAATAATGGGCTTGTTAAATGGACCTTGGGGGATGGGGATCTTTAACAAGTGAGTCAGAGCAAGGCCTCTGGGCCAGGGTTATTTAAATTGTTAATAGCTGTTTAAACAGGAGGGGAATATTTTATACACTAACGAGCAACAAGTCGGGGGCATTAACGGTAAATGATTTCTCCTCTCCCGATGAAAACCCAACATACAATTTAAAGTCGGTAATTACCATTGGAAAAAAAAGGCTAAAATAACATATCTTTCCATTGTATGTTCTCAGAGGTGCTGACAACTCTGTGGTGCCTATTTGATAGAGGTGATAATGAAATGTTGTGCCACGTTAAGGGCGTCGTCCATGGCTCAAGCAGTCTTTCGTTATTCTGCTTTGCGACATTTTTTTTTACATTTTTTCATCTCATTATCATTTGTGTAATTTGTTGCCCAACAAGTTATTTTCTCCCCCAGTAACTAATAGTGTTTTACACAGACCACCGGACAGAGGGACTTAAATAAGATGAATGGAAATGTAGATACATGCCACGGAATGACTAATGCATGGGAAGATACATGATAAAGACGCTAAACGCCATCCTGTCCCTCGGGAGGCGTTGTGTGCACCTCTAATGGCTCAGCGTGGTGGAGAAAACCCACGAGGGAATAATGAGTGATTTTGGAGGAGTGCTGGAAAACTGCAAGCAAAATGTTTATCTGAACAAGCTGATAATGATTACAAGAAGCCCGTATAATGACGCTTTGCTTTGGAGCTGAAGGAGTTGTACCTGGCACCTGGACTAATGGATCGTTGAGGAGATTTAAGCTTCTTCAGGTCTGACTGGCTGGTGGAGGACACCCAGGATTTAACCTCTGTGGACTTATTAGCATAGCCATTGTGAGTACGGTACCGTAGTGGTCAGGGTCTCCTGAGGTCTACTGTACACACCTGCTGTTGTTGTATCCCTTTGTTGTATCCCATTGAGGCCAGTCTTCAAGAGTCTACAACAACAGCAGCTCTTAAACATCGTTGCCCTCAGTGTACAAAATGTGCCCCGGTGGATGTTTGTACTTCCATTGGTGAAAACCTCAGTTTCATTCCGTTTCTTAGTCCGCACCATTTCCTCTACAATGGTCTACAATTGACAAAAACCTGCATTGACTGTGGTCCCATTCTTCTCCGCTGCAAGGTAGCATCTTGCCAAGTGCATAAAAGAATGTCCCTTCCCCTTTTTGTTAGTTAAACAATCACGGCAACCAAGATTGTCTTGCAAAATGCACCTGAACAGAAAGTGTGTAACGACTGCTCAGTTTTTTGGCAATGCTCTCTTTGGAGGCCTTTTCCTTCCTCTGCCTCATCCATCTTTTTTTTCTCTTTTTACGCATTGCAAACCTCTCCAATAATGCACTTGCCATCGGAAAAAAAAAGCTGTGCCGCTGCAGTCCTTGTCACAGTCATTTATTTAAAAAAAAGAAAGCCCCATCCCTGACAGAGATAGATAGATGTGCTTATTTGTCTCTTTAACAGAAGATTTCCGCTACAACTCCCTTCCTGTTTATCCCTTGTTCTTCTCCAATGGGGCCGGGGGATGGCTTGTATTTTTATGGTTATTAATACCTGCACTCAGTCTTTTAATCTGCCCTATTTGTCACATGTGACTGTCTGACTGCACTGTTTAATCTGGGTATCCTTCAATCTGTCTCGTCCCAGATTAGAAATTAATGAAGGCAGGAAAGAGACGCATTTGAGTCAGTTACAGTGTAAGGGGGGGTAAAAAGGGACAGGATGAATGGGAGACGAACGTCGTTCACTTGACAGTGCTTTCACTGTGTTTTTTCTTCTTTTCCCTGATCCCCTTTCTCTGTCTCTCTCTCCCTCTCTCTCTCCCTCTCTCTCTCTCTCTCTCTCTCTCTCTCTCTCTCTCTCTCTCTCTCTCTTCTGTTGTTTAGCTGCCAGATGTAGCCCATTTTTGCACTGCTCCCCCCCAAACAGGCGCTCAGCACGTGGGCCCTTTGGTGTGCGGCACCTGTGTAGTGTAATACAGTCAGCAACTGCGTTGTTTATTCCGGATTTGTTTGGTGCGCTTGAAAGCCCGTCTTTGATCCATGCAAAGATTCTTCACTCCGTTTCCTCTCTTTTTCTTTTTTTTTTTTTTCCCTGATTCATCGTCTACCTCCCTCATTTCTAAACGCTAATGCTCTTGCTGTATGGTTACACTGATGGCAGTAGTGGCTTGTTTTCTTTTTTTTTTTTTGTAGTGGTGGTGGTGGGGGGCTTATTTGGTTTATCTGTTATTTTGCTTTCTTTTTTTTATTTTTTCCTTTTCGTCCTGAACCCATGGGACAGGGAAATGACAGTGACCACTGACAAGCTTGTCAGGTGCCTTGTCGGGGATGTTTTATAACTGTGCGGTAATGTGTTTACATCTGCGGCTGACGAGAGCCATTTAAAAAAGAATGGCTTAATGAATATTGCATTGGCTGAGTGGACCCCAGTGGCAGCCTGGATGCTGGGGTATTGTTGCCTAGAAGTTCACGTCTATTTACTTCAGCATTTTAAGAAGGTTTAAAAACAATACTCCCCGTGGTTGCAATGCTTTACTATCAAGACGTCTGACACTTCCTCTCAGCGTCGGCGCAGTTTCTTCACACAATGACTGGTCTGTCCGTTAAAAAGTGTCACTGAGTGGCATTAGAGAAACTAACATAAGCAGGAAAATGCAAAACCCGAGAGTTTTATGAGATGTGGACAGCTTTTTTTTGCAATTTATAAGTAGGATGTATAAGCGGTAAATAAATTCACAAGATAACCAGACGAGACCTGTCACCAATACATCCTCTCCATATGAGGGTATATATTCTTTCCCTGCTTTGTTATTCTATCTGGCACAAATGTCTCTTAATGGGATAGGAAAATAGGAAGATCCTTTCATATTTATACCTCGTAACCACTTTCAATATCTAATATCTCTTCCCTTTGGGGATACATGGAGTAAATAAATAAATGGACTTCTATACTTCTAGCTTTAAATTAAATGAATGTATATCTTTTATATAAAAGTGTATGAGTGCGTATATAAATATATATGCATACACACTGTCAAGTAAGTGTAGTTACAGGTGCATATTTGTGTATTCCTTTCACATATGTTAGTAGATTCTTATTTATGTAGTTACACAGCACAAACTGGCATCCATCTAAGAGGTTTGCTATTATGATGGACTGAAGCATCTGCAGCTTAAATACTTATTTAATGAAGCATAAATACTAATTTAAAATACAATGAAGCTAGACAGGATAAAACGTGAGTATTCAGTGTTCAGTAAAGCATAAAAAATGGTGTGCTTTGCTGATTTGTCCAAAAGGGAGGACAAGGAGATAGGAGGTTATTTTGATTTCACCATCCCCTCCCACATTTTAACTTTTCCTTCTGCCACCGCCTCACATCCCTCTGCTCACGCTGGCCCTTCCTCTCTTTGCAGAACAAGTGGGACAGGAGATCCTCTCCAACCTGCACAGTGACCGTGAGAAGATCCAGAGAGCCAGAGAAAGGGTGAGCCCGCACCTGCCACCTGTGCCCACACCCGCCTGTCTATTCTAACAAGTGTTTGTGAGAGCGTGAAGCTGTTACACGTTGACGCTGTTCACCGCTGTTGCACAAACATGACTCACAACACAACGCTCTGGGTATCCCTTCTCTTGTGCTGTCCGCCCCCATGCAAGCAGATAGATTTTTGTTATTTCCAGTGCGCCCTTTTTATGTAATGAAATCAACTCCCTTGTGGATGCATATCGTTGATACCCGAGCACGTTTTCTCCCAAATTTTTCCCCCTGCCTCTCCTCCTCTCGGTCGAATATGGTTATTCTGCCAGCTGCCATCCTTCCTCACCTACCCTCCTTTACTTCTCAGCACTCCTCTCCAGTTACCCTCACTCCTTCCCACTCATAACCCCCCCCCCTTCCTCCACTCCTGTCCCAGTCCTCGACGCTGCCCCTCCTCGCATCCACCCCGGCCAAACAGACAGGTAGGCAGACGCAGAGAAGACCAAACACAGGAAGGGGGCCCGGCCCTGACGGCGCCCTCAACGCAGAATGCTTAAAGACCACAACATGGCAGCGGGCCTTGCGCAGGCGATTTCAAAGGAAATCAAACATCTCCTTTCAAAACGGTCCACGGTGTCTACTGAGAGTACCTGATTTCTCTTTCTTTCACTTTTTTCCCCTCTCTCTCTGTCTCTCTCTCTCCAGCTCCCTCCTTTCTTCCCATGAGTCTTCTTTGCTTAACCCCACCACCACCTCCTCCTCATGTACACACACACACACACTCTCAGAGGGCTTTACCGGCAGTTTGTGGGGCAAAAGCAGCAAAAAGCAGAAAGGGATCAAGACACAGGATGGAGCATATCTTTTGCATTAAATAGATGGAAAGTGAAGGAGGTAGATTTTTAGTATACAGTAAATGCCAGCACATGGACACACTCATGCTCACAAGAGCCTCTGTGTTCAGCAGGGGGTGTAGCCTTTTGTTTTGGCTTTTATGGAACAAATAAAGGGCCAGGGGGAAGGTTTCAGAACCCGGTCAGAGCAGTGATCTTCCAACTTTGAACCTCAGAGTAGATTGAAGAATGTGACTTAAACATTTCTCTAGGTTTCCTCACACGAGGAGCCCCACATGTAGCAGGTGGCTCCTTCAAATTGGGCATTTTAATCTTTGTATTTTTATTTCTAATGAAATGTGGGTTAGAATTACATATTCCAGGGAGAGCAATACGTTATTTGTATAAAAATTAATTAGTCCCTCCAGTTAATATCGCCTGCCCTCAAATTCAAGTCAAGCTGTCGGGCCATTGATCAGATGCTGTAGATGCACCTGTTTTCCTGTAGTGCACTGTATGCTAAATGTATTGCATGCAACTTTAGGTACCATAAATTTTCTAATTTCAAAATGTTTTGATCTTTTCCTAAAATAGTCACGCTCACCACAAAAGGCTAGAGCTCTAATGCAAATGCTGCTAATGTAAAATTCATATACATTCATATTTATTTATATTACATATATATACACACACTAAGTATTTCCAGGGCAGGATTTAGTCATTTTAGAGCATAGATTATTAAAATAAGAGGATTTATTGTGTAACATGAGGAGTCAAATTAGTAATTTCTCTTCCCTTATCATGCTCAGTAGGATTACAAACTTTAATGCACAAAAATAATTACATTTTCGTTTTGCCCTTATCGTCCGTAAGACTTTTTTTTTCTTTATTTTGTCCTCTTTTGTTGCATTACATGAAAGGATATGGATCATGGATTCTAAACATTTAACAATCAGCCTTATTCTACAACATTGCTGACACTGTGAAGTAATCACTGTTGACTGTTTGCACTGAAATCAAAGAAAAACACATTTGTCCTTATTACCCTACAGATGTCTAATCTTAGATGCCCCATCTGAGCTAGAAATCCATTCCGTTTTCGGATAAGGCGGGAATGGCGTGATTTGGTGGAAGAGGAATGGAAAGAGGGAATGATTCAGAGATGTATTTTTGGGAGGAAGTATCTGGGGGACAGATCTGTGGGCAGAGGCAAACATCAGGCAACTGCAGGACTTGTTGTCTTTGCCAGAGGGCCCAAACCCCAGGTCCCCCACCCTCCTACCCTGTACCACATGCATCCTTGGCTCTCGCAGGCTGCATCACAACCAACCTGGGGTGCCAGAGGGAAGGAAGGGTGGAAGGAAGGAAGGAAGGAAGGAAGGATGGATGGAGGAAGAGGACAGATGTAGCAGTGAGGGAGGGGTGGGAAGAGAGGCTGATTTACAGGCAGGAGAGATGAGTGCGAGATGAGCCAGAACAAACAGGGAAAACAGCCATGCTCAACAATGTAGAGAAGAGGAGGGTCGGGACAAGTGCGGACTTAAAAATAGAATAGTATACAGTAAAATACACTGATGAACACACACTGAGTGAGAGCAGCTTTATTGGGAGGGCTGTTATTATCTCAGAGAGGAAGAGAGATGAATGACTCCCTGCTGACTCTACAGCGAACCTCTGGAAATATTCTTCCCCGCTCTCCCTCATCATCCTCCAGAAATGCGACTACAGGTAGACAGTAGTGTCAGCTCCCTCACTGCAGTGTCAGCATTTTTTTCTTCCTTTTTCTCTCTTTTTTTCTTTTTTTTGCTTTTTGAGCAGTCACACGCTCGCACCTTGTTGGCAACATCTCTGCCAATTCCCTTTTTCCCCCGTGTGAAAGGCCCTGCACCTCGTAAGAGGATGGAGAGAAAACATCTCTATGACCCCTGAGGAAAAAAAATTGTAGAGAAAGGGAAGAGAAGATGGAGGACGGAAAAACAAACTATACAAGGCAATTAGCCCCGAACAGCCATGATCATTATTTCAAGTGTGCCTTCAAGGACTCCTTATGCTTGCTATGTATGCCAAAGTAAATGGATTTTCTCATTCTGTTTTCTTATAATTAGTTTTCCATTTTAACCTATGCTTTGCAGCCATGTGTCCTCCTTACATACCACATTTAAGTGGTAGTTTTCTGTCATTAAAATAGCTCTGGATCAGACCTGGAGTTAAAAAAAATAACAAAACAAACTGTCTCTCTCTCTGCCTCTTTCCATGCCAGCTGAGAGAAACGGACGCCAACCTGGGCAAGAGCTCTCGTATCCTGACCGGCATGCTGAGAAGGTAAGAGGCAGGTAGGGGACCCTGTTTCTGCACCTCTTTTGGATGTGTCACGCGCCTAACTGTGCCCCCCCCCACCCCCGCCCTTCCCACCAGTCACTGAATCCCAGATAACGGTCCCACCATTATACATTCACTGTACGTCTGAATGGACAGACTAACTAAACTAACAAACTGTGTGAATGCCGGCTCTGTTGCATGCGCTGGTATTGGTGTTAAGTGTCTGGGTAGATTGAGAAGAAAAAAAAAAAAAAGAGTTTTCCCAGCACAGCATCCTACAGAAAAAGGCTGGGAAAGGCAAGCGCGCGCTGTACACGTCTCCATTCTTTTCTTCTGTTTGCCTTTGTTTTTCACAAAATGCACTAACAACCCATATCCAGCTCGCCGCCTTTGTCTCGCTCGCTCGCTGGTTCATGCGCAAAGCAGCCCCCCCAACAATCACACAAACACAGGCGTTCACACACACAGATATTTCAATAGTCCTTGCATTATCTTATGCGCACGCCACCTAACACAAGCACACAGTGGCACGCACACACACACACACACACACACACACACACACACACATGCGCACACCGTAATGTCTTGTCACATCTCCATTTCATAAAGTGCCTGTGTGCCTACCCCTGAACCGTAACGCCACGGTTTTGTTTCTCGCTCCCTCTTTCTTGTTTTTTTTTTTTTCCACTCCCTCTCCCTGTCGCCCACTGTGGATTTTGATTAAGAGTAATATGTAAATGACACCGACTAAATGTAAAATCCCGGGGCCAGGAAGGAAGTGCCAATTGAAATAGATGCTTCAGTGCCCGTAGACAATTTGGAGGGCGGCTCACAGGGCGGCCGGCACTTACAAGAGAGGGGAGGCCTGAGGAGGGCTGTGACGCCGACTGTAACCAATATTTCTGCATATGTCTCCATTTTGTCAAGTCTGATTATGGGAAGAGGAGGAGGAGGTGAATCGTGTGGGTGGGGAAGGAGGGGGGGGTGTGTGGAGGGATGTGGGGGGTCAGCTCGCCTGGCATGTCACCCATAGCTGTCCAGAAATCATTCATCATCCTCCCCCCTCCCTCCCTCCCTCCCTCCTCCTTACCCTCTCTCCCCCCCTCCACCCCTCCCGTCCTCGCGCCCGCCGAAGTAAATAACACACTTATTTCAATATTATCATATTAATGTTAAAGTTCAGCTGTCACCTAATGGGAAGACTTAATAAGACGTAGCATTTTAAGAGGCAAGCTGCCACCCGCTCTCCAGGCCCCCCCCCCCCCCCCCCCCCCCCCCCCCCCCCCCCACCTCTCTTGACGTGCCTCTCCCTCCTCTGGTTAGCGCCCCGCTCAAATCAGGATTTATGAGGGCCTTCCAAAGTGGGGCCCGGCTGCGAGGCTCCTCGACTACCGCCCGCCTTTCTGCTTGATGGGCGCAGCAGAACATACAAACTGAGCCCCCCCCGCTTCCTGCTTTCTTTCACAAAAAGCCTTTTTTTTTCTCCCTCTCTCTCTTTTCGCTTTTTCACTGTTTGAATAAAACACAGTGTGTTTTTGTTGTAAGGTCGTGGGCTGGAAACGTCAAATCTGCAGTCATTTATAAGCGGAGATAGAGAACTGAGAGCGAGAAGTGAGTTCAGAATGGTTCAATGATATCTCAACCCCACCCCACCCCACCCGCCCCCTTTCAGGCAATTCTTCCTCATTCCGCCTTTCATTTCATTATGCGCTCCCCCGGTTTTTCTGCTTTTGATTAATTGTGTATTTGTATACGACGTCAGAACAATTGTTGTTTCTTTGCACTGTTGTCGGAGTTGGGGGAGGCGGCTCCACTTGTTTGTCTCCGCTACAGATGTAGTACATTGCTCGAGTTCCGACCATGAATGTGTCAAGGTGAATAAAATGAACCTTTCCCGCTTCGTGGTTTAACCTATGCACTTGCAAAACTTGAGGAATGTAAGATGTATGTATCATATATGTAAGAGGATTGTTATTATATGATATAGAAATATATGTTAAGCCAGCACTTTATTTATTCAACTCTGTAAGTGTACTTTAAAGGTGATTATAAAAAGTCTCAATACTTTGGCCTTGATTCTTTATCCAACAAGTAGACTTTAGTATATCCCTGATTGGATTTATTGTGATCCACGGGATAAATGGTGTCCTTTTTCATGTTCCTTGTTGTGGTAGTTTCTGCTTAAACTCACACCTCATCATCAAGTGTCTTAGTGGTCTGGTAGATATCACCCCAGCTGAGAAACAATTAGACACTCATTAAGCGAGCTGCCAGGGTTCAAGAAAGCCAATTAACTTAAAGACTCTGTGAATATCACTTAAAGTAAGAAACGCTCAGAGGTGCGCACACTTCTGAAATAGCTGTTGCTTTGTTTGAAAATCAATCTTTATTTTCTGACTGTGAAACCCTGGCGCGGCCAACGAGGGTAATAAGTATAAAACGCTCACACAAACGTCGAGTGTGCGTGTCGGGTCGTGGTTGATGGCTGGTCTCGCAAATGTAGCCTCTGTCTCCCGTCAGCTCTCTTCATCTGCCTAAGTGGATGCTGGTTGTCGAGTGCTGGACATCCAGTTAATTTTTAATCCCGTTTTTCCTGTTGTCCTCTGGGTTTTAATTATAGTGTGACAGGCACAGCGAGTCCAACGAGACAGACACACACAACCCTGATGTCGTATTAATATCTAGGATCATCATGTGATCTGTTATCTGTCTGCGTCTCCTGATTAGATTTGCTTTGGCTCGCAATAGTTTTACGGGCTTGATTGTTTCTCGATCAAAAGAGAGCGATTTTTGATCTACATGTCTTGATGTTATTATTATTATATATATTGATATATGGTATGATATTTCAATTCTCCTTTGAACTTATTGGTCCTCATTCTCTACCAATTTGATCGAATTTGATAGCAGTGGCTGCAGACCACATCGGAAAGACTGACAGCTCGCAGATTGGATCATTGTCTCTGATTTAAGGAGCCGCAGACCTGCCCTGTTGCGTGCAGACTTCTCTAAATACAAAATGGCCCTTTGACTGTAGCGTGAGCCGGACTGCTGCTGCACTGAACATCTCAAGCCCCCCCCCCCCCTCCACTACGGTCAGAGCAATTGGGAATGGGATGCAGCTCCAGACCCAGTTAGGACCACTGGGGCTCCTGGCAGCTTCATGGAAGGAGGGGGCATAGTGAAGGGCAATGATGCGGGGAGGACGAAGGGTGGGGTGGGGTTGGGGGGTGGGGTTGGGGGGGGGCTGGGGATGTATATTTTGAAGCAGAGGGGTTGTCTGCTCTCGCTGGCAGCTGATCCCACATGCAGGTGGTCGACTCAGTCGCCAGGCAGATCAAAAAGTCAAGGCCCCGGGTGGACCTCCCTTTGAAATGGGAATGGGGCCTAGATATCAGACAGAAAACATAAGCAAGCTCCTAGCCACAGAACAGCTCCATATTCATGGCTGGGACTGGCAGTAGTGACGAGCAGGCAGGATGGACAGAGCCTCAGCCTTCAGAAGAGGACTCGCACACACTCTGGACACTGATTAAGAGATCAGCCCTTGAGCTGGAGCGGCAATGATGCAGTGGCTCACAGGCTGATGCAGCCGCGCCGTTACGCCATGACTCTTAACTCGCTTTCTGGAGACGCGTCAGTCTGACGGGCCGTTTTAACGCCAGACCAAGTGTCTTTAAAATGAAACTGCCGCCTGTGGCATGTTTGATGCGGTTATACAACCCCTGGTTCCTAGAAGAGAACCTCGCTAGATTGTGAATGACTGAGCTTTTCCAGGATGCTCCTTTCAAAGCCAATAATGATACTATCACCTGTTACCAGTGAACCTGTTTACCTGTGGAATGATCCAAACAGGTGTTTTTTGGAGAGTTTTACAACTCTCCAAATCTCTCGTTACTCCCCTCCCCAGTTTGTTTTAGGGATGTTAACGGAGATTTGGATGTAGAGAAGCTGTCACAATCCTGCTGGCCTCACACTGAAATGGAAAATACTTATCATCGTTACATATTGCAAAATCCTACGTTTCTTTGCTGCTTTATTCGCAAGCAACAGTTTGCCTTGTTTGTTTGACCCAATAAAACCGCTTGTGATCAAACTCACGCACCAAGAGACTGAAGTGCACGGCCCCAGAAAAACATCTGGAGAAGGGAACTTTGGATTCCCTAAGATCTTAAAGTTTTGCCTCTCTCCTGTATTATTGGCAAATATATAGTGTCTCCCTGTGTCCGTCTGTCTGGAATATGAACTGCTTGGGATAAGTAGGTCACATAATTAATGGAATTCAACTCTACCAATGAGATGTGGTGGAATGGGAGTCTTGGGGCCTTCTTGAAGTCAAGCTATGACGTTGGACACAAAGATTCAATTTTTTTTAATTGAAGCCGAAAGATGAGGCCGATTGCAGTTCAGATTTTATTCCTCCCTCCGTCCGTGCTCGTATTTTCTTTTCAGTTATTGGTCTCTGTTGGTATGTTCTAGGGTGAGGAGAGCAGAAGAGATGCTTCATAGCATTTAAGGCTCTCTGGTGCTATGTTATACTCACCATTATTTGCAGCATGCCTCAGCAGTGCAACTCACTCAAAGATTTTACTCTTGTGTTGCATTTCATCCAGTGACCTCCAGGTCTGTGGCTCTGTGCAGGACACGTTTGGCCTATTTTACATTCTATTTTACTTTGTATTACAGCTGAACTCATCACAGTAGCCATAGCAGAGCTTCATGTTTTTTCGTCCCGAGAGTGGCAGATCGCTCCCAGTGGATCCCACTCTCTCTGATCTCCTCTCCATGTTGCCGCCACGATAATTCCATGCACTACATTAAAACACATTCCCTTTGCTTTGCAATTTGTTCAGCCTGGCATCATTACCACCCCACTCAACCCCCTCGCTCCCCCAACCCCATATTGCTCGTTCCCTCTGGGTCAGTCCTATCCCTGGCCTTTTCTGCCCCCTCCGGGCTCGCATTCTGTGCTTTTTATGTCCAGTCTGCTCGAACAATATTCTGGCAAAAGAGCAAAGTGCCAAAGCATGAATCGTATCCGCGTCCGCCTCAACCCCTAGCTAAACTTTATACATATCACAAAATAAAAGCGCAGCTGTTTTGTGTTTGTGCATGCGTACACGTTATGTATGTTGAGCGTATTGTTGATAGCACATTAGCCCTCTATAAACAGATATTTAGTGGGTTTTTGTCATGTTGCGAGATTAGCAAGTAGAACTGGAACACCGCGACTATTTGTTTTGCAGTATGTAGCATAACTGGGATTCTAGAGGCAAATCGAGCCTTTCCACATTCTTGTAACTGCAAGAGTCTGTGATTAAAACAAAATCAGCCACTCGTGTCCGCACAAACATCTCCAGTTTGTAACCATGCAGATTGCATGCTGTCATAACTGCGCTAACCACGACTGGTCAGCCATTTGAGTTTTTGCTGAACAGTGAGCACGTCCACTCTCCATGCTGGACATGAGCATGATGGAGTGGATAAGAAGAGAAAATCGTAGGATGTGAATTTTATTTGATCTAACAGGTTGTCAGGAGGAGGAGCTGCTAATAAAAACACTTTGATATTGAATTCAATTCAATTAACGTGGCAATACCCGTACATGATTAATTTTATCTCAAGACACTTAACATAGAGAGTAGTTCTGCAGTGATAAAACATTTGGAATCAGTTTTTTTTTTTACTCCTGATGTGTTACTTGGTTTTCAATGTCACATAAGTCCCTTGTTTTGTCAGGGGAGATACTTTTTAATGTTTCTCTGTCTTTGTGTGTGTGTGTGTGTGTGTGTGTGTGTGGCAGTGGCTACAGGCTGCTGCTGGGACAATGACAGGGTGCGCCTCAGCCTCATTACTCACTGCTCCTGAGCCAAACAAGCACCACTGCCACCTCTCTCTCTCTCCCTCTTGCTCTTCCTCTCGCTTTATCTCCGTCTTTTTCTCTTTTCCTCCACCTTGCCCATTAGAGAGTGCTGATGGGACGTTTTTTTTTTTTTTCTCGGCAGAATGGAAAAGACACACACACTGATACGCACACACAAGCTTGGGCTGTAGAGGAAGGGGTTGTTGACAAGGGCAAAGACGTGTTGTTGTTTTATATAAGGGATGCATTTGTCTGGTGAGGACTGACTCGCTTAACTGGCTGCCAAAGCCCCTTTTTCTCCCTACATATCTCCCTCTCTCTATTATCCAGCCCATAGCAGGTGTCTCTTCTTCCACAGGTCAGGACATAGTTGGATTCTAATTATTCCAAGTGTGCTAGTGAAGAAAGTCTTCAGATTTTTTTTTTTAACCTAAAATCACGTGCAATAAAAAAAGTCCTGCGGTGTTGGAGACTGACAGCCAGCTTTCAAGATGCTAATTTATTTCAAGTTGGATGACATTCACAATCAAACAGCAACAAGCTAAAATGACAGTCATACTGTAGGTGACACAGCCAGAACCACGCGACCGGTTGTCACCTTCTTCATCAAAGCTGAACCGGATCATTCCAACAAAAAATCACTAACTAACACCATCACTTCTCCCAACACTCCGGGGTCAGCCAGCCACGACATTGAGGTGATGCTTCATTCAACCTCACTCATACCATCCTGGTTGATAGACCTTCTTTTTTTCCCCCCCCTCCTTTAACCCTGACAGACTGTCGTTCTGACGAGATGACTGTAGATCAGTGGCGCTCTCAGCCCTTGAAGTGGCTCCAGGTGTCACTCCAAGGGTACCCGCCCTGTTTGATCTGCCGTCGAGCGCCTGTCGGGCCGCGGCACCCTCTGATTTCCCGGTCAGAGGGGAAACGGGCTCTCCTGTCCAAAAGTTCCACTGCTACTTTTGAATGACAGCGAGGGAGAGGGATTGGCAGGCGTGGAGCCAAGCGTAGCCGTAACCATTTGGGAATGGATTGTTTCCTGTTGTTATTATTCCCTGGTACACGTTTAACAGCTATAGGGAACCCTGTCACATAGCCCCTCGGGGGAGCATTGTATAGAGGTGATCTTGATTTGATATGCCAGGCCCCAGCAGTCTTCACAACAGAAAAGGAAACAAAATAAACATCAGATGAAACCAAACCATTTTCCCTGATCATGCTGTGGGCCTTGTCTTAAGAAGAAGAAAAACACATCCTCTCAAACATCTTCAGATGCTGTCCAAAGGAGGTCCCTGTCTTCACTGAGGAGCTGCACAAACAGAAAGGACAGATGAAACAAAATGGAGGAATGGTATATATCTTTTCTGCCTGTATCCTTCCTCTCTTTCATTTTTATTATATCCGTTGCGTTTTTCCGCCGCCTACTGTGAGCTTCTGTAGAAATTACAGGTGAGATCTCAGTCTGTGGCAGGGCCTGCCTTTCGTCTAGAGGGAGCAGGGGGAAGGTGGGGGTAGTTTGAGGGGGGAGGAAGGACCGAGAAGGAGAGGAAAAAGAGATTCATGCTTTGCAGTACTGCTGTGTTGTTTGTGGCACTCTTCCCTTTGTGTGTCTGGCGATAACTTATTCAGCACAGGGCCATTCATCCAGGGGTTGAGCGCGGGCGTCCGTCAAGACGGAAAATAATGAGGCGACAGCAGCGCAGAGGATAGTTTTTCTCCCTCTGCCTAGGTCGACCCCCCCCCCTCTTCCTACTCCTCCTCCCCTTTCTCCATCTCCTCCTCCTCCTGCTAGCCTCCCATTATCAGCCGATTTAAATAGATAATAGGGGGCCTTCTTCAGGACATTCTGAAGCAATTAGAACCTATCACATTGTCTCTTATCTGACTGTTCCCTCATACCATGCCATTGTGCATACTTCTGGGCGCACTACCCAACAGCTGCCTGGAGTAATGTGGAGTGCCACAACATCGCTGGATGCCAGTATTTGTGCAGCAGAGTAAAAAAAAAAAAAGCCTAGTTTGCTTCCAATATACTTTGTAGTCGTATGTACATCAGGCACAATTCCATCTCGAGCCACGCCAGAACATGGGATCCCCTTGCCGTGATAAGATGATCTTGGGCTAGATTGTCTGTCTGGATAATGCGGCTGTCCAAACACTTGCATTGTGCACACCTTACCCACGCTTTCAGTCAGTTCTCACTTAATCCTTCCCCTCAGCGTCTTTGTAAACAAAAACATACGGTTGCATTTAACGGCAGAAAGGGGGAAGACATCTGTCCTTTATACTTCATAAATCAAAATAATGGCAGCTGATCGTAATACAAAAACCTTCTTGATGGGGCTTATTTGTTTTTTCAAAACAGTGATAGTCTCAACAAAATAAGCCAGCTGTCTAACTTGTGTTTACATGGGGATAGATGGTTAAGTATAGTTTTTTTTCCTGTTATTGTTCCCCTCAGATCTCTCCTTGGCAGGGTGCAAGAGCTTGAAATATTTACAAATGCTGAATTTTGACTCGCCTTTTTTTCTCTTTTTAATATTTTCTTCTAACCCATCAATCATTTACTGTGCCTCTGTATGTCTGTATCTCATCCTGGCAGACCCCCAGGATGGTGCAATGAAACAAAGGCAGTACATCTTTGCCATGTTGTTGATGGCATAAAAGATCCCCTTTATCACAATGGGCAAAACAATAAAACGAGGACCACTTTTTTTTTGTCAAGGAAGGGAAAAGGTTGCAATGCAAGGCATTTGTAGGCATCAGGATTCAAGGGGAGCTCCTGCAGAATTTTTTAAACCGTGCATAGGTGTATTTCTCAATGAAAACTTCAAGTATTTTTCTCACTAAATCAACAGTAAAATTTTAATATTTTTATCTGCAATGCTGGAAGATGGAAGGACAGACTCCTAGGACCCCCAACCTTCCCATTTTTTTAGTACTGGTTAACAGGAATGCTTCAACAATACGTAGAAAAGGCTGGGTTAAAAACATCTTATTTGGAAACATCTAGTCACATGATGCAGCGTACAATGAAGCAAAACATTCATTCTTTTCAGCAACCTAGGGCGGCAAATGGATTTTGAAGAACTCGACTTTGCTAGTTGTAAACAGCAGTGAAAGTGCAGTGATGACAGCTTAGATGGTGAAATGCTGCATCAGAATCTCTGGGATGCTGCATGTAACAAATAAAACAGAGGGAGACAGATCCATTGCTATTTGAATCGGTAAGCTCTGACAATGACTCGGGCATGACCACTGAGCTGTCTGGTGCACTTTTGTGTGGATGCAGACGATTGAGTTATGTCACTGAACCCGCTGAAACACCATTTCTCTCTGTAAGACCATTGACAGAGTCGGTTTGTGACACGGGTTGTTTTGTTTGTTACTCCGAGTGTCTCCATAGATGCCTTTGTCCCCGTGGTGCATTCCAGCATGGTTGGACATTGAATCGCGACAGTCTACCCTTGGACCGATTCATATTTAGTGATGTTGAAAAGACCTTTTTTTTATGATGGATGCCTCAAACCATCATCTGTTGTAGCCAAAATTGTAAGGACAAAGCAGCGTTATGCCACAAAAACCTTTAGAACCTTGATCAGTGGAGAAAATCTCAGTGAAGTCCAATGCTCAAAGAGTCCATATTTAGCTCAGGGACCATCGGAAGTCTTCTAGATGTTGTATAATTAGACGGTATGCAGTTAATCCTAAGAGACTGTTTGGCAGGCACTTTCTTTCCACTCTCAAGTTTTTCACTTGTATGTAATCGCCTTGGACTCGTCAGCTGCGGCTTTAGGATTTCAAAAATCCTCACATTGCCTCAACAAGTGCTGACAGAATGAGTGTTAGTCGTGAGGGGTGAATTGAGACATATACCCTTATATGCTGATGATCTAATAATTCTTGGACAGGATTATGTCTTTGGCTGAGAAATTTGAGTCAAGTGCAGTGCATGTTCAAGCCCTTGGCCTGGCCTGAGTTCTGGGGAGTGAACCAGCCATGCACGGCTGGTAATGACAGGTTCCATGTTGCCCGTGGCTTGTGGCCCGCTGCACTGTTTGTTTGGAGAGTGGTGCTCGGCCGTGAAGTGCTGGCCCAGCTGGCAGCAGTTCCATTGGCCCTTTGGCCCGATGGCTGGGGGTTGTTTGGCCTACACCAGCCAGGCAGACTGGCATCCAGGAGGCTATGGAGGAAGAGGAGGAGGAGGAGGAGGAGGAGGAGGGAAGAGGGGGGTCGAACAGAGGAGAGGAGTTGTTGGCTGAGCACCCTGGTGCTAGGCCAGGCCGGTTGCCAACTGGAGAGAAGTCTTCCCTGCTCACACCACGATCTTCACGTCTCTGTGGCGACAGGGATCTTTGTTTGCACCTCCAGGGTCAACAGCATCCCATCGTGAGCTGTCTCAACGACCTTGCTCACAGAATAGCACTGAAAACTTTGCAAATATGTATATTTATGTATAGATATCAGTAAGTATATACATTTTTCACTTCCTCCCATTCCTTTTGGCAGCAAGCACTTTTCTGTAGACAGTAACACAAGCCTTGATGTAAAACAACCAACAACCTTACAACAGCATACTTTTCTGACATTTCATTCTATCCCTGTAGTGCAATATAAATACACATAATGTTGTTTACACATACACACATACATACATCCGCTTTTTCTCTGCAGTCCAAAAGTTCACTTGCCCGACTGCCAAAGTTCTTGTAAGGCTGTGAAAATAAAACACTGACCTATGAAATCATTCCTTTCAATCTTTTGGATGTTTTTTTAAGGATTATTTCCTACACTTAAACAGCAAAGAAGGAATGCAAATCTGAATTTACTTAGCCGATCTTAGTAGTATTAGCAGAAGTATTTGCAAATCATGACACTGCCTGATTATAATTATCTCCCTGGAGCTGAGTTCAACAAAAGGCTATGAACTCTCAACTTTAACCTTTGGGGACCCGTGTTGCCAGAGTACACGTGCCGTATGTACAGTGAGCTTCAGAATTACTGCGCATAGCCAGTATCACAGCCTGGTAGATAATCCTTCCCATTTCCTCCTAAACCATCACTTAAAGCCCTGGAAACCATCGCTTCTCAAAATCGAGAGCTGCTTTGTTTATTTTCCGAGTGTTTGCTGGGTCACATGGGTACATCCTGTCCGCCATTGTGTAAACTTTAAACCCCACCCCATATTCTGATGGCGCCAGCGCTGACATTGCCTCGGTGTTAAAGGGAAGTTGCGAGGACATTGATGTCTTGGCCTAGCATCCCAGTGTCACTTTCCCAGCATGTTTGTGCAGCCTGCCAGTCCCCTCATTCTCCTCAACTGACCTGAATGCATCACTAAGTATCACACACATGTGAGGAGCCCGATTTCCCGACCAGCAACAAATGTTTTCCTACCGTTACCATTGCATTACCATTGTACACAGCCTCCATTCTTTGACCTGGCTCACAGAGCGTCTCTGTTGGTTAGATGTTTTTTGCCTGGCTCTTCAGGCCAAGACTCTGTTTTATTTAACAAGACGTCGACGCACACCCATCTCATCTAAAAGTTTCCCTGTGGTATGGCATTTCAGAACAGACTTGACATAAACCATTTCTAAACACTGGTTTCATTTCACCAATCTTTAATTACATCGTATGGTAGGGACTGAGGCACAGAGTTGAAGCAAAGCACCATGTTAGCAAAGCGTATAATAGTGAGGGACACCACAGCCAGGCCAGAGGATGGCGGGTCGAGAAAAGGGAAAAATATTGTACACAAACAAATACTGAGGGAAATCTTAATGTGTAAAAGGATTACAGACGTTCTAAAAATGATTTTGCGGTAGAATAGCTGATTTGTGAAGATAATGATTCAAAGCTGTAAATTATGGCGTGGCGCATCAGAAATGACTGTTCAGTCCCTTAACTTAGTCTATAGTTGTACATATTCCTGCAACAAAGAAGTAACTGAAGAACGAAGTACAGTTCCTCTCCCCTGCCACGACCTTTGTATGAACTTCATGACGTCGGGAGTGCAGCTCAGACTCCCATTCCCGGTATGAACCGTCATTCAGTTTGAAGTTCAAGTTTGAAGACTTTTATGACTCATGGCGGCATTATTTTTGCTATGTAACATATTAAATTGACGCGCCTTTCATTTCTCTTCTGCTGTTAGCGCTCCGCTATATTTCAACGCACCGGGTAGAAGTCAGCCACGGTCAGTCAATTAATTGGAGGTTTGCAAACCATGGGGTTGCATTCCAGTTGCACAGTGTTTCAGTGTATTATGGTGCCCTGAAGAGTATCATTGTAGCCCAGAGCGATGGTTAAGCCTTCCTCCAGCTCTGTGACAAAGGCGGCTGTGAGGTCGCGCCCGAGGCCAGGGCTATCAGAGCTATCAGTACAGCGGGGAAAGAGCATAACAACAAGCCCTGTCAAATAATGGTGTCAACAGTGGGATTGTTTGGTTTCATTTGTGCAAGGAATGTCCCTGGTTTAATGGTGACGTGTCGCTGTCTATTGACTCAATGGGCTGGATTTTACCCTGTTGTTGATTCTGTTTCGCTGTATGTGTGTGTGTGTGTGTTTTGCAGTACTGTGGTATATTATATTGTATGCTGCATGCTGATTTCAAATATCTCCCTTTGCTCAAACTTTAAGATGTCAGAAAGGTCAGTTGTTGGCCTAAAGACATGGATGTGGGAGGTGACACAACTCGTGTTCCGCCGAAGCTTTTTTTCTTGCCTCCCACTGAGACTTGTATTGTATAAGCCTGGTCAGTTTTCTCTTTTCCTCGTTGTTTATTAAGTTTTGGTTGTAGTTCAGTCATCGATATATTAAATAATCCCGAAAATCTATCAGCAAACTAGATGATTGGATTTAGTGTTCTGAGCTGCGATTACGAAAGGATGGCTGTTTCTTGGTGATGTCATGGCTGCTTAATGTGGCTTTTGTCATATGCGCCCTTTTTTTTCCCCAATGAGACCTTTTGCTAAAGCAAAAGAGAGCAGAACCTCGCTGCTTTGTGTAGCCATGTTGTTGTGGACTGCTCTCTCCAGGCGTCCGGATGCTGGTTTCCTTCTGAACTGTCAGAATGTCTGTTGTTATTGAGCCCATTCTGCCATGCCTTGCCCTCTGAGTTTCAGCACTTCCTTTACCTGACTGGCTGGATAAAATGATTTCTTTTCTCCCCTCGCCTTCTCCAGTCAGAATATTGTTTCCCCCCACCGCCAGGCCGCCTCCCCCTCCCTCTCTTCTAACGGTAAACGTTAAGATCCAGGAGTGGATCAATGGCTGTTCTCCTTTGATGTGCTGGGACGCATTACGAGCGGTGAGTTCTAATTGGAGCAGAGAGCCACGGATCAATGTTGGCTGTAATTGCCTGACACAGGGATGGGTGTGAGACTTTATTATCATTAATATTTAGACATGATGTGGGAGGACCTAGCCGAGGCTAAATGTACAACGGTGGTGCGAGCCTTTGATCTCAGGAGATAAGCAGATCGATTGGGGTTGGGGTGGGGGGCAGGGGGGAGGGGTGGCTGAAGGAAGAGAGGTCGTGGAAGTGTGGCTAGCCGGACGAACGAATTAGCGAGCCCCGCATCTTGAATTTTATCGGCTTTCTCTTGGAAGTTTTTTTTCCTGCAGCTCGGGAAAGGTCATGCCAGACCTCAAGTCCTCCCTATAGCTGAAATAACAGCCTGGCATCTGGTCAGTGTCAAGGGAAGAAGGAACTGAGCCAGTAAGGTTAATTTCAAGTTTGGTCACAAATAGAAGCCAGCCATTATATTCACAGAATGGACAACATTATGTATTCATTAATTCAGCGGTTGCTCAGAGAGCAACAGAAAGTTTGGAAGTAGCTGTGCCCAGTGCCCTCGTTGAGGCGTGTGTCACATGGTTTAGTTTTCTCCATGAAACTTGTTTAGGGATGGATTTAGAGTTAGCAGGGACACGAAGGCCAGATGAAGAGGTTTTTAGTGTTTGCCTCTCTGACAGGGTCCATTGTTAAGCAGAAGAAACAGAATATGACGGAGGAGGAGGAGGCCCTATAGGGCTCGAGGCTGCGTCCTCGGTGTCAGCAAACACGAGATGATGTTACCTAATCTGATGGGTAAAAGAAGGGGTTAGACTGTCTGCCGAACACTCCCTGTCTAGCAGCATGACCAGAGGGAGCTGGGACTATCCCCCCCGTGTCCATAGAGGTTGCACGCTGAAACTGGGAGGCCGCGGTGTACACGCTCAATTCCGTCTCCTCTGTTTTTGTCACCTGCCTCCCCCGGGACCGATACCTTAATCATTGTACTTAGTGAGACAAAGATAAGTGGCAGCTCGCACAATAACAGGTGTGTTAGCCTTCACGGTCGTTTCACAAAGTGAGAAACCTGCCAAGATCCAGGTCAGCGGGGGTAATGATCCTGAAAACAGGTGAAGTAAAGGCTGATGTGTGTGTGTGTGTGTGTGTAAAATGACACAGCCTTTGCTTTGGCGCCCAAATTTTCCCCAAATCAAGGACCCATACAAGTGTTTGTGCCTGTATCACGTTTCATACAACAAAGCAACTTGAGAAACGGGAAAAGAGATATGAAGTTGAAAACACAAGTAAATACGTAAATACGAGAGAGAAAGAGAGAGAGAGAGATCGTCTGGTTTCATCCATTGAAAATGTGTGTCATCGCGCAAATGTGTTGGCATTGATGTGTCATGATCGCCCTGTGGGTTTAGCAGTTTTATGTTTGTGTTATTTTTCTCTGTGTTTTTTTGGCCCCCGTTAATTGTTGCCACATCAGCAGTTACTCTTGGCATCAGTCACTTTCCCAGTTGTTAAAGGTTTACACTGTTGTGTTTACGCTTGTGCTCCATCCAGTAATTAAAACTGTGCGGTTTTGTGTTTTGTGAAACCATAGAAGCAGAATTAGACCTACGCATGTCAGAAGCATACATACAGAATGGACATTGCTGGGTTTTAAAAGTCTTGCGTTATTGAGGCTCAGCCTCATGTGTGTGTGTGTGTGTGTGTGTGTGTGTGTGTGTGTGTGTGTGTGTGTGAGTGTGTGTGTGTGTGTGTGTGTGTGTGTGTGTGTGTGTGTGTGTGTGTGTGTGTGTGTGCGCGTGAGGCGTCCGGCTCGTCTTTACAGCCACAGTTTTCCATTCTTGTGTGTATCACTCAGCAGTACGTTGTGCAGAGGCTTGTACCATTGTGGAGAACCGCAGGGTTGCACAACAAATGGCCTATTGTGTCACATTTTGATCATTACACCAGCTTCAGTAATAACACACACACACACACACACACACACGCGTGCGCGCTGTATATGAATGTGCACAAAGCATGCACTGTCTGTTTACCTACAGTGGTAACCAACAAGAGGGAAGATTTATCGCTCCACGCTAAACAGAAATAACAAAACGTTATCTTATTTATAATAAAGGCCTTACACAAAACAGGCTGTTTTTTGCAGACGTAAAGAATGCCACATTTCATCACTGTAATATCTGCTCGACAGCGAGCATTAGGGTGTTTTTTTTTTTACCATCACAGCTCAGTGTTTTCAGTGTGCACATGGTTTCTAATCTCTTGTTTGGCCTCTTGTTAGAGACCATCAGTTTAAAGTTAGCTCAAGATGCGCCCTGCTCGTTGTGCTCTCGTGTGTGCCCGAATGTGTGCAAGTACGTCTCATGTATATGCGTGCTCGCATTTGTATATTTTTTTCTTAATTCCTGCCGTCTGTGTGCGTGTGTGTGTGTCTGCGCGCGGGCCTGCGAGTGAGGGAGTGAGATAAGACGGAGATGAAGAGTCGCTCTCACTCAGAGGCTTCCCCATCTGTTCGCCTGGGCCTAATTGTTCCTGGGTGCGAAGATTTCTGGAGGAAAAAAAAAAAAAAAGAGGAGGAAAGCAACTGTACTCGTCCCCTGTCCCGGAGTTATTTCTGTAACATTAAAAGAGCGCCGCCAGCACGCTCGCGACTATTGCCATGTAAATAATGGCACTTGGCTCGATTCCCCACTAATGAATGTCATTTACTTTTCCAAACGAGGATTAATTATCGACCGAGGACCCCTTCTCTCCTCCCACAGGGAGCCCGTCGCAATTAGCTGCCAAAAGATGGCTGCTAATATTTGTGGGGTTTTTTTTTTTAAATCTGCCTATATGTACGTACGTGTGCATATGTTCCTGCGACATGGTGGATAACCCCCCAATTAGCCGTCTGCTGGATTCTGCAGCGTAACAGAGAGCGGGCCCAGGGAGAGGAGGAGGAGAGGAGGAGGAGAGCCTACCGTCCTCCCCTCAATTGAATATAAAGCCGTTGGTTGGATGTTGGTGTTGGACATTGTTGTGAAACTAGGGAAAAAGAAAGCGAGAGAGAGGGCTGTGCTGCTTTGGAGCCAGCCTCCTGGTTGCAAAATAAGGCCAGGAAAACAAACACGGGCCTCAAATTAGATTTCCCAAAACATTGCATTCCCTCTCATTTTACACACCACTGTGGCCTGCCGACCAGAATAGAATAACCCGTGAAATCCGCTTCAGATTCACAGTCGCTGGCACAGTCGCTGGAACACTTGACAGAGTGTCCTCTATATCTGATGATCCCATTTTCTTCACAAAATCAGATCACAACGTCTTATCTAATTAACGTACTTGTGGGATGTTGTGAAACTGCGTGGTTTATGTGGCTTCGCAGTGGCCCGAGGGACTGTCGAAAAGTCTTCATTGGAGATCTTTCATATTCCCTACACAGTCCCTACAAGTCCTGGGAGCTGCATCTCTCTCGGTCTGGGACTCTCGGGTTCACATTTCAACACACCTGCAGCATCAGGTAGTTTCACCTTCTCTCTCTCTCTCTCTCTCTCTCTCTCTCTCTCTCTCTCTCTCTCTCTCTCTCTCTCTCTCTCTCTCTCTCCATCCAGCCTGTTCAGCCTCTGTCTGTAGGAACCTCTGGCTCATAAAAGAATCGCCTTGTCTCCGCTCTGAATGGCATTTTTTGTTTTTGATGCCGTGATTAGTCATTTTTCTATGTTTGCTGCATCATCCGTGAACCGCTGCAACTCTGACCCAAACAGCTGATCTGTGGCATAATGCAAGAGCGTAGGGATACAGAAGCTCTGTGAGAGAGAGAGAGAGAGACAGAGGACCTGTTTGATGGCTGCGGCGGAAGTATACCCAACAGTGTTTACTTAATCTGTTGTTTGGATGGCTAAAATAAATGTTGCTGTTGCGCCTTTCAACGGGAGTACAGTACTTGGCTTCTCCAGTGGAGCTCCTGCTCGTTGAGCAGGGGGCGTGCTGGCTACTGCAGGTGATACACTGACTATGCTTTAGTATCGCACATGACCCCACTTCAGAAAATCCAAACTAACCCTTTTTAACTCTCATGTCAAGTCCAACTCTCTTTTCCTCACTCCTTCCCTCCCAGGAGCCCCCCACCACTCCTCCTTTTTTTTTTCTTTTGCCCCCATCAAATTGCCTCTCCTTGCGTGGGCTCGCCTGAGCCGCCGCACTTAACCCAAATGAAGGAGAATCCGAGGATAAGGGTTATTTTTGTCGACAGTGGCACCGTTTGAGGTGTGGACCCCCTTCTGAGAGCCCGAGACTTTGATAAGGCTGCAGGAACACAAAGGGTTAAAATGGAAAAAATGGCCCCCGACATCTGAGGGAGAAATATGAAGAGATCTGCACTGCCAGGTTTAAGCCAACAAGCTATTTTCGGTAAACGCGAACATTTTTTTGCTATTGTTTTAGCATTGCTTTGCTTCATGCCATGTTACCACCTCCAAGTGACCTTTGAGTAGCTGAGAAAAGCCACCTAGAGATAACATTAATGGTTGACAAAGTAATTATCTTCAAGGCAGGAAAATAATTCATTCTCACAGTGAAGGAAAGTCAATATTTATCCGGTGGTGCTGAGTGTTTTAGCGGTTACAAGTCATTACCACATGTTAACAATGGTACAATCAGCATTGATTATACATTTGACAGTACAAAACGTACACAAGATCCACGATAAAAACCTGATCCACTGGATCCGCAGTAAACACCTGCTCAAGTGCCAGAAGCGGGTAGATTTTCAGCAAATGTTGGCACTAAAGTAGTCATGTAATGAAAACCTATGAAGGCGGTCTTTCACCCTGTTTTAGGTGTCATTAAAGTCTTGCTACACACGCTTATGGAGAGACAGTGAAACCATCGTCTGTTCATGTGTACTTTATGGGACGTATTACAGTGAACAGGGACACTGACAAGGACATGATGATGCTCCCTGTGAACTATCTGTTCTTACATTTTGGTAAATGCGTAGGCATTGATTTGTCACGTCTCTCGAGTGCTGTTGCAGTCATTATTTTTTAAAGCCAGGTGCTAAAATCAACACAATGTCCCACAATAACATTTGTACCAAGACGTTTCGAAAAAATAAAGACCCAAGAAAAAGAAACGATCCAACTTTGTATGCCGAGGATCTTTTTCTCTGTTTTTTCTTGTTTACTCCAGTTTTCAATCAGAGATCTTAGATTCTGACAACCTTGTTCCCACCTCCTTTCTGTCATGTCAGCAGGAGGCTGGTTTGGGGGGCTGGGGGGCTGGGTGGGTGGGGGGTGGGGGTGGGGGGGCTGCTCCATGCAAAAAGGGACTTGTGTGTCAGACATGCCCACAGAGACGAGGGTCATGATAAGGGATAACTGTGAGAAAAGTGAGGAGGGAGGGAGCCTAGAGGAGACGGTATTTGGACACATACTATACCATGGACTGCAGTCACCCCCCCCCCACCCCCCTAACCCCCCCACCCCCCCCACCCCCCAGCCTTCTTCCACTCTGTCCATGTTTTATAGCTGGATTCTGTTACTGCTCCCTGGCTCACCTCACAGTGTGAAATGAGCAAGTCTCCGCTGTCCTCCTCACCCCGCCACACGAGCTCACACACACACACGCACACACACACACACACGCACACACACACACACACACACACACGCACACACACACACACACACATGTGAGCGCTGCCAAGAACGCCGTTTCTGTTTGGGTCTAAACATATGGAGGTTTATGCTCTGCGGGGAGCGAGTCGTCCGAAAAGGCGCTCGGAGACGCTTCGCGAGCGTACGTTCAAGTGCGTGTTTACGACTTCCCCGGAGAGAGACGGACTCCTCGTCTGCGCCCTGCTCGCCACTGTATACGGCTGACGTCGCTCCGCCGTACGCAGGTAAACAAAAGGGCCTCGTGTTTGCTCGAGGTAAATTTACAATCATAAATAAGAACGCGTAGTTTAGCATCGCCATCCGTTCCTTCTTTTTTCCGTGCTTTTTTTTTTTTCTTTTTTGGCCCTTTCCTTACTTTTTTCCCTCCCCTCTCGGGGGTTGGGAGGAGGGCGAGGGGCATGCCCCAGGCTGCAGCAGGTTTAGCAGGTTCTGAGCAGCGCGAGAATAATTTTGGATCCGCTCCGTTTCATCATCTCCCGCTGTCAGAAGTTTGTTTCTGAAGCAGGAGCCTAAACACTTGCTTCCTCGGATGATGTGTCACAAATGGCACTTTGTCGAGCGGTTGTATTCATCTCTGGCAGGTTTTACATAGTGGAAATGAACAGGGGTTGTGCAGTGAGCAAGTTGTGATCTCTGTTTAGTGTAAACCGGGGCCTTGTCAGAACTTGTATTCTTGTTGTGTTGTGTTTGTGTTCATTCCAGTGTTTGATTTGTTTTCAGGTTTGGGAGTTCCCACAGTCTCATCCAGACGCTATACCCCTGACATAAAATATAATATTCCCTTTTATTCAGTCTCAGGATATTCCCCACTACTATAAGCTACGACGAACCGTGACCGGGAATGTTATAGATTGGATGTGTGTCAAAAACACTCGAGTGTAGAAAAAAAAAGTCACTGTAATGAAACAATTACTTATTCAATAAATCATTTTGCCAGTTTCACTGCAGTGAAAACACTGTGTGTGTGTGTGTGGATAAAATGCAGATTAACCTTTCTCTCCTGCAGTGAGTCACACAGTGCAACCTGGTGCTTCTCCAGTAAACATTTCCACGCAGCTTTTCCCAGGAAGAACCCCCTCGTCATACAGCTGATTGAGTGTGCCCGTCTAGTTCAAAGGAGAACGTTTGTCGGAACCTGTGGAAGTGGGTGTTAAGGAGCCGAGATGTTGCTGAAAGTGCCCGTGTGCATGAGGTTTAAGTGAATAAACAGATAAATAACCACCGGCCCTTGTAGAACGAGTCCCTCTGGCCGAGTGCCAAACAGGTAATTCCTCCGGCATAGTTTTTGGAAAGGGCCACAGCGAGCCAAGCCTGCCTCGGCAGTCAGACTGTCTGCACATTTCTGCCGCTGATGGCATACCAGGGGCGCCATTTTCCTCTCTGAGACAGACAAGCCGGAGGATCTGATTGGCCTCCCGCCAAAGCGCACTCACAAAGGCTCCTTTGACAGCAGGTCAGTTGGTTAACCAAGCAGTAGGCAGAGGGAGAGAGGGATAAGCCAGAGAAGAAAAAAAAACTATTCCTCACCTCTTCACCCTTAAGCTCTATTAAAGGGTCCCTGTCTCTCTCTCTCTCTCTCGCTCTCTCTCTCTCTCTCCATCTCTCCCAAAAAGAAAAGAAAAAAAAAGCTGCACCCTCCTGTTTGTCAAAAATTAAACTTTTCCCTGCTATTTGCATTTGGCTGCTCGGCAGGCCTCCAGCCCTCGTTGGGGCGACTGCTCGCTTGTCATGCATCAGTAATGCGCGAGTTTCACTGTGTGCATAGGACTAGTGGGTAAATACAGCCCGTGCTTGTGTGTACGTTAGACGTGTCAGCCTGTCCCCTCCGGGCCTGGTGTGGACACCCGAGGCTGAGTAAAAACCCTCCTCCGAGCATATGAAGTTATTCCACAAGCTGACAATTATCAGCTAATTATTCCCGCCTGCATGAAATAATTTGATAATCGTCGCCCTGGCTTTATTAAAACTCTTCCGGTATCAGTGATAAAGGTGGAATATTTACACTCCCTGGCTGCTTTTTTTTTCCCATCAGAACTAATTTCTTTAGCGGAAATTTGATTTACGGGGCCGAATGGAAATGTTTTTCGGGGTGCAACTCGCAATCTTAACACAGGAATATTGAGTCTGCGTTTTGACCGAGATAAACGCGCCGCCGGCCATTGGCTCGGCCTGGTTGTGATGCCGATGGAGCCTCGTATCTTCCGTTTTCATCATAAAGCCGTGTGTAGGAGCTGACACGCTAGCGTTAAATAGCTGCTGATGTTCTCTTGTGTACTCGCGCGCTCATTATCTCTCCGGTCCAGGCCTTGCTTCTCTGCTTTCTCCTGCCGCCCATCTCCTCCCCTGTGTACCAGCCGCTTTGCATACGACTGATGTTTAAATGCTGCATTGTTAACTGACGTGGGGTAGCCCTTTGCTGACCCGGGAGGTATTTGCTCGTTTGATCACGGGGCAGCAGTTTTAATGTATCGAAGCAGCGCCGCTCCGTAAAGCCCCCGGTATAAGTGGAGATGGAGGGCGAAGGCAGGACGAGGGATCCGGCGTATCGCCGGGCCTGACAGCACAGAAGGAAGGTGATTATTAGAATATCTGTTGGTCAGCAAGGCCAGAGGAGACGCTGCTGACCCTGCACTTCCACTTGTGCTGTGATGGTGGGTGTTGGTATTCCTGCGGGTGTTGAGAGGGCTGTGGCGAAGACAGAGAACAGGGCTCCATTGATGAGCCGCTTCAATATTTGTATCGCAGTGTGTGTGTGTGTGTGGGGGGTTTATTGTGAGCATGTCGAGCATGTTCTTGTTCTGTTGTTTGCTTTTAGTGTTAATCTCCTGCTGTCTGATTCTTCATATTCCCACGCCAAGTTTTTCTCACTTTTTCTCCCTCATAAAGTTTAGACTGTCCCCCAGCCGCGGCCATCAAATCAACCGCGCGGGTTCTTGACTTTAGTTTGGGCCCCGATGGAGGAAAAAAGCCTCCTCGCCTTTATATCTGTGTCACTAAAGAATCCCACTTCGCCAGCCGACAACACAGGAGAGAGGAGTATTGAGGAAGAGCGCAAACAGTGACACAAACAGTGTACAGGTTTGTGTTTACACCTAGGGACCTGGGTATCAAGACCCTTTTCTGCGCACTGACTCTGGCCCCCTCAAAAGAAAATATTGAACACCCATACGCCCTTACAGCCTCTTCCTTACCCGTCTTTGCCCTTTTGCTTTTCTCTATCTTCTCCTTTTCTCTTTGGTTCATTTCTTGTGGGAAGTCTCTTAGAGCAGCAGTGACCACAGATACCGGGAGGAAGAGGAGGACAGAGAAAACAGTGAGAAAACCCACATCGCTGGGCTTGATCATCAATATTTGATGGACAGTTCCCCCATGAATTTCCCATGGCGTTCCACAGTGGGCTTGTGATGTGCAGAACGTGACGCCACAGATGGTGATGATTTGAGGGACTCCATGCTCAGCTCAGGGTCAGCGCCGGGACCACTGTGACCGGGGGGGGAGTCGACTCGACCGCAAACTACAGAAAAATATAGTGATATGTGTCCACGCGTTGTTAGTTTGTCAGCCTTGCAAATGTCACAAAGCCAGAATGAGTCTTTTCCCATTCCCGACACAGATGTCGAGCATCAAGAACCAGTTACAGTACGTGTTTGAGACAGCTCTCTTAAAAAAAAAAAAAAAGGGCTCACCTTTAAATTCCCTCCCCAATAATCATGTTAACATGCTTTAGATTAACTCCCCCTGTATCTATGTTAAGCACGGCGGATCCTCTCGAGATCTCACAACTGGATTCTGCAAATATAGATTGGCTCTTGCATTTCCACAGGTCCCAGAGCGGCTCGGATGGCCCTTGACTTCTGAACCACGGTTCACCGGCAAGCAGAGGTGAAGCGGCAATCTGCATCTCTCATGGTGCCTCACGCCCACACTGCTGCTGAGAGGAGGAGAGAGAGAGGGAGAGAGAGAGACTGACTTCCACATGAGTTTACCTCCTGTGCTGGAAGGGGAAAAAAATGAATTGAAAGAGAATTCTTGATTGATTAACTCTAGCTGTCACCGTCAGCCCTCAAAGTTCCTCTTCCCTCTCCGTTGACCCCTATCTTCTCACATTCCTTGCTTCTCATTTAGTCTTCCATCTTTATCACTTTTTTTTTTTTTTTTCCCTTTTTGACTTTTTTTTGCAGAGGGCTTGACCCCGCATGGCTGCAGGCCCTGATTAGCAGGGCTTTAGAGCCCAGAGTCTATTGATCGGGCCTCCTGAGCACTAAGCAAATGTAGCTGGAGCAACAAGTCAATAACGCTGTTACTGCAACAATCCCCATCACACTGGTGGCTTCCCCCCACACAGTGCAAGTGGTTGTTTTCCACGGGCCGGGTACGGGTGGGGGCAGAGATTTTGGCATGGAGGCAGGCAATCGCGAGCCAATCGGTGTCACTCAAAGAGCTGGATGTGGACTCTTTCACTCCGTCTGTCTTGTCTCTCTTTTTTTCCCATCCTGGACATCTAATTCAGCCTCTGTTTAACTGGTGATCTCCTCCATGTAAAAGACTGTTGCATGACTTAATCAGAACCCATTATCCAACTTCCCTTTTTCATGTCTCCCAGTTCAACCTAACCCCCCCCCCCCCCCTCCCTTCCCTTCCCTCTCTGGCTCTCTCGGAGTAGACACAGACTAGGAAAGCTAGTCTGCAAATTTAATGGAACAGCATGGATTATTTAGGATGACTAAAGCCTCCCTTGTAGTGTCAGATGGGGGGGGGGGGGGGTGTGGGATGACATTATACCCCTCTATTCTCCTCTTCCTCCCTCTTGCCTCCTCCTTTTCTTTTCTGCTCTGCTCACCTGCCGGGTAAAGTGATCCGTACCTTACGTGTCCAAACAGGGTTTCACCCGTTGGTCCACATAATCCTTAATTGTTCGGTGTTCTATCACACCGGATCGCCAGACGCTCCGCTCGCAGCCCTCGCACATTTTCCCCCGCCGGCTTCGCGCCGGGGCGGGCACACACATGTGCAAAACTGCCCTCGCACGCTCTTTTCTATACACACACACACTGGTGTGGTCCTGCATGTGTGAGCCGCTGACCTTTGGCTGCCTCCGCGTGTTTTCATACCTGCAGGACAGAGCAACGGGGCGAGGGTGGCCTGGCGGTTACGGGGTCAAGTTCAAGAAGCGTTCCCTGGCCCTTGCTCACCGGTAGCTCCGACACGGAATCCGAGTCGGCTCTCTGTCCACGCTGACGCGCAGTCCTGACCTTTGACCCGCTGGATACCAACAGAGGAAGCTATCTTTAGTCGCTCTCCGGGCTGGCGGACTTCCTGTGCCCTAGATATCTGATCCGTGGCAGATTAGACACATAAACAGGGGGAGTCTTCCACTTTGGTTCCCCGTGTCAGATGGTTTTGGTGAGCCGGTTGCCGTTCCCCACGTCCCTGATGGCAGCACTCTAATATCAAGCTGCTTGTTTGTTTTTTTGTTGTTTTTTTTTGGTTTTCTTATCAAGGAAAACAAACTAGGCCGCCAGAGCCATTTTCTCCTGTTAGGCTGACCTTGGATCGGTTTCTACCGATCTAGTCTAATAATGTTTGCCCGCACCTGTCACTCAACAGGAGAGGGATGCGTTTACACACCTCTATCACCAGTGTGTGAATGAGTGAATGTGCCTTGTCCTGCAAAGCACTTTGAGTAATCCTCAAGGCTAGTAAAGCTCCTCACAAGAACCAGTCGAATTACCTGCTATTACCTACAATTACCAGTCCAACTATGGGAGATACTGAGAAAGTACGAGGTGGCAGGGAGGATGATTTTTGCTTTTGCGTGACTACAAATATTCAGAAACATGCACAGATTCAGCAAGGAGAGGAAAGCTGCAGCATGTTCCGAGAGCATCAAGTCACTGGCTGTGAATTCATGGACGTACAACAGATTTAAGGAACTGCTCAGCCGAAAATTTATAGCAAGGGCTTGTTCATGGTTGTCAAACATTATTCTCCCAGTCGTCTCTGCCTTATGGATGGTATAAGCACCTGTGAACATCCTACAACATCCTACGTCCTACTAACATCCTACAGTGTTTACCATTAGCATCCTATAATGGCGTAAACACTCTGCTCATGTATAATGGAGAAGTAAACCAGTATTTTATGTTCAGGTGGCTGAGAAACTTCATTGATGTGAACTAAGTTTGTTGGAAAAAGTAGCAGCAACAAACTGTAAAGGGAAATATTTTGTTTTTTTGTTGTTTTTATGTCAACGTATAGGAGGGTTTTCAGGCAAGATGCAGTTGGGCAACGCAGGCATCTTTGTACATTTGTGTAAGAAGTGGGTCAGCTTGTGTGGGTGTGTGTGTGTGTGTGTGTGTGTGTGTGTGTGTGTGTGTACACGTGTATGTTCAGTCCGATGCAGAAGTAAAACCACGCGGGACTGGAAGCAAATATTTGGAGAGTTTATTTAAAATGGCAAACAAACAGCACGCGGAGGAACTTCCTTACCAGTTAATAAAAACCAGTCAGACATAAACACTAATATCCTCATCTCTTCTTTGTCGCGGAATCCTAAACAGACGCCCAAAGAGTTTCTAAGCGTTTATCTGATGAGTGGTTTTTGTATTGATTGAAAAACCAGTTTGGAGGCACCTCTCGAAATGAAACCGTCGGGCCAAGTCCTTGTGAAGATAAGCGCTTTGATTCCGGCTCATCCCAAAAAACTCATAAGTATAACAGACGAGGCGTGACGAGGAAGTGGCCGTCCTATCTTCCCCCCCCCGATTGTCACATCTTTGAATTAAGTTTAAAGAGGCGTAGAAAGTCTACCGCAGTCTATTTCCTTTTATTTTTTTCGCTTTACAACGCGAGTCCGGGCATTTCATCAGTGAGCTTGAAGAAGTCGGGTCAAATTTCACAACAGCAGCGTCGGTGTCAGGTGTCAGGCTGCGGAGCTGCTACTCCCTGCCTGCCTGACACGAACGCTACCAGAAAACATCTCTTAAAAGTAACAACAATAAGAGGAAAAGAAAAAGGAAAAAAAGTTTTGAATCCCACTTAAAAGTTATGTTAAGAAAAAGCCCTGCAATAATTAGATTAAGGAACAGCGTGTGATGCCTCGGCAGCCTCTCCTCCCCGAGTAACAAAGCTCGCAGACGCCTGCAACCATTGCCTCAGGTGTCCCAGGCTCCCCCCCTCACCCCCCAGCCCCCCCCCCCCCCCCCCCCCCCCCCCCCTCCCCCACTTCACTCTGCTTCCTTTTCTTTCTCTAGTGAAAGACAGCGGCAGGGTGTACCCGTGATTTACGTGCTTTAATGAGATTTCAATACTGAACAAACAATAAAAATTTATGGACATCACAGTTTCGGAGGCGAAGCGCTCCGGCGGCTAATGTTTCGCCCCCCTCTTCGGCGGGGCCGGTAATCGGATCCGCAGCTGGCCCCGGGCCCTCGCACAATGTATACAAGGGGGATTTTGTGTTAGCAGAAAGGAGAAATGGTGAGGAATGTCATGTTATCAGCGTGTCGGAATATTACATTCGCGTATTCTGTAACCCCGGAGTCAAGCTGTCATTGGATCGGGACGGCGACGGATACGTTTTCGTTCCTCACAATCGGAACCCGGACTCAGCGAAACAAGCAACCGAGTGCAGAGTGGACGCAAAGAATACATGTGGACTTCCTTTTCAACCAGAGAATAGGTGGAGGACCTGGGTTTGACTCCCAGGTTGGACCGAGGGCCTTTCTGTGCATGCCTGGGTTTCCTCCAAGACTCCAGTCCACTCCAAGACGTCTATGTTAGGTCGATTAGAGACTCTTAAGTTACCCCTAGGTGTGAGTGTGAGAGAGGATGTGTGTGTGCGTTGACCCAGAGGTGGACGAGCGACCTGTTCAGGTTGCTTTTCCCTTTCCAGAGACGCCATTAAGGTACAAAGTGGGTAGAAAAGGGTGGAAGATCATCCAAATCAGTGCACTGAATGAAGGGACCGGATGAGACAAGGAGACAAAGAGGAGGAGAAGGAGGAGGAGGAGGGGTGGAGGAGGCTCAGGGAGCCACCTGTACGGCTCAGGCAGGAGGAAGAGAAGCTGCGGCAGCCTCTTCTGTCGGCAGAGTTGGAGAAAAAATAAAGTTCGTAAAAATTCCAGACACAGTTTCGATGTATTCTCTCTCTCTGTCTGTTTCCCACTTTCCCTCTTCTCACTCCACCTTTTTCCAAAGCAGCACACACGGTACAGCTTGTCTATACGCTCCCCTCTCCTCTCCTCTCCTCTCCTCTCCTCTCCTCTCCTCTCCTTTCCTCACCTCTCCTCTCCTCTCCTCTCCTCCCACGCTGGATTTCCTCCTACTTTCTACCTCCGTCTCTCCTCTCCTCGTCCTCCCTCTCTCCATCTCCTCCTGCCCTCCCTCTCTTCCACCTTGCACCACTTTTCCGGGAGAGAACTGGGTCCCAGTCTCGGCTGTTGCTGGCCGGGGTTGTTAGCTGCCAAATAAAAAATGGATGAACTTGTAGAGCCCCCGTTCTGTTCTCTCCCCCTGCATCGAGCTGAGAGAGAGAGGGAGAGAGAGAGGGAGAGAGAGAGAGAGAGGGAGGGAGAGAGAGAGAGAGAGAGAGAGAGAGAGGATCAGGCTGACATGAAATAAGCTGCTCAGACCATGTCCTCCAAATAAAAACCTGTCCATCTTTTATGGGAGATTTCTCAGTTGCGGAAAAAAAAATGTTTTTGTCAATACTGGTGAAAAAAAGGCCTTTTAGGAATCAATAATCTCAACAGACAATATTAAGAAGAAAAGTTAAATCGGAAAAAAATTATTTGGAAATTAGTTTTGTAAAAACAGTTGGATTTAGCTAAAATGATGAAATGTATTTGTTGTATATACAGAGCAATGCTATGGATGTCCTAAGCTCCATCATAAAGTGGCTCTAATGAGATTTGAGGTTCAGTCAATGTTATGTTAAAGGTTTTAATGTAGAGTCTGACGTTTCCTTGAGTTGTACAAACGAATACTTAATTAACAAACCATATGTTTATACCAAACAGCCACAGCAAAACTTCAGCTTCACACCAAGTCATTTCAACCTAAACGACGCTTTAAATTAGTTGTCATTTATCACACTTTTATGTTTAATATTCTACAATTTAGTATATTGAGGAAATGACAAGAATCATGAATTCATTTTGATGACATACAACCTTTTTATACATCAAAGAAAATCAGTCTTTTCTTTTGAGTGTTGTTAGGTCACACCATGTGCCTTTATGTAAAAGAAGCAAGACCTGGATCTGGAGAGTGACTTTATTGTAATTGTACCTGCTCGCTAATGGTTTGTGAGGGTGAAGGTGTGGGCCCACTCTTAAA